>CM070491.1:501607-1056607 GCA_036324585.1 Champsocephalus esox
TTTTTTGTAGATAACCTCTTATTAATATCGAGAACAAGATGGTATCATAAAATAGCACCTTTTCAAATTAAATAAAAATTCCAATGGAACCATAGACTCAAAACAGTAGTTAAAAGCCCTTAGTATACTGACGTTTTCAACACAAACGTCAAGACTTTCTCGGAAGCTTTGCGGTGTATGACGCTCCGAAATAGTCTATTTAGTACGACAAAGCTTGGGTTCCTTAGTTGGGTCTCGGTCTGTCGGGCTGACACGGGGTTTGGGGTTTTTTCCAAATAAGCAGTGCCCATCACTGCTGACGTTGGTCGACCTTGTCCCCCCAGGCCTGATGGGACCCTGCCTTTCTGGTGCGGTTTGTTAACACCGTCCTCAGTTGGGTCTTGGTCTGTCGGGCTGATACGGGGTTTTGGGTCGTTTCGGTTAGGCAGTGCCCCATTCACTGCTGACATTGATTGGACCCGATCCAGGCCTGATGGGACCCTACCATCTGGTGCGGTTTGCTTCTCAGTCTGACTTTGGTCTACCATGGCTGAGAGAGGGGAGGCGGAGTTCTTTTTGACTAAGCAGTGCCCCATCACTGCTGATGGTGATCGGAGTCCTGTTCCATTTCGCGCTTTGGGTGATTCGATCTGTCTGGTATGACACGTTCTCGGAGCTGGATATACTGTCTTCTTGGGGGGGATCACCTGCTCTTCGGATACCCACTGATTTAAAACTGGGGAAACCAGAATGGGTGCAAACAATTGGTTTTAAGTGAGTTGGTTGGTAAGTTAATGTTTATAATTACACCATAACTGACTTTACAAAGTAATACAAATTTTTATTAATAAGGTTAATAATAGTACAATTTTATACTTTCCTATTGGTTCATTCCATACTTCTAAGTAAGAACATACTTACGAAACCTCTGATTTCGTGCGGGTCGGTTAACCAGTCTTTCTCTACGTCAAAGCTCACTGACCTGACCCACCCCAACACTACCCAGTCCTTTTCCCTAGTGGGAGCATTTAGAAAACAACACAAAGCCGGGACCTTGATCAAACCTGGCGGGGCCACCCTAGAGTGAGAGCGTCTGGTGATATGGCCGAGAACACTCGATGATCTCTGGGTCCACTACTGATGATGTGTTCCAAACAAAACTCACAAAGGACTATTTTGTTCCCCAACTCTTCTAGTTTGGAATACAAAAAAAATAACTGACTATTTTTCACTAGGGCTATTTGGCCATTTGCTCCCGCTCGTTATCCTTCTACTCTTATGCAAAATAAAATTAGGCGAGAATAATATCCACAATTTTTCAGCAATAAAGTGAGCACCTAATCTTTATCTTACCCTAACTTAACCACTCAGACTTAATGCCTAAACTTAAGTTGGTGTCAATCAAACAGTATGACCATCTTATCTTTAATTTAAGCTCTAAACCTAACCACTCTGGTGCTTGTCTAATTCTAATATACATCTTTATAAAAAGCGTACTTCTTCTGTCTTATGGCAGATGTCTTACCGATCATTGTGGCTAATTTACCACTTACTACGAACAATACATCTACACAAATGGCTATCTGACTCTTAATTATAACCACTAAATTAACTTATGGTACACTCTAACTAAATATCCAATAATAGACCATCTTCAGTCTAAATGCGGACTACTTTTGTTCCCCAAGAGACCATGTTACCCTTAATCTGACCTTTAACCTTGAACACAATCGGGCTTCTGACCTAACTAAACACATTATCTCCCCACTTTTTCACTCTGACCTTTCTTTCACCCCTTTCTGGTCGACCCCCTTTGAGATGACGAAAGGATTTGGGCATAAGACCTTTCTTTCACCCCACTCTAATCTGCCGCGGGATGCTCAAAGGAAACTGGCCATAAACAGATACAGCCATTGCGGCAAGGGGAGGTGTCCGCCGTCGTACAGCTAGCATCCTTGTCTCTGTCCTTCAACTTAATTACCCTGTCTACTTCACCTTTACACACTTATGATTCAGTCATGATGCCAAACTAGAGCATGCGCCGACAATGCCTCTAGTGCGTGTGCCTTTCCTTGGATCTCTGTATAACCATGAAGTCGTTGGGCGACATGGGGAGATCTGGTGGCCATTAAACAAACCTAACGCCAGCCGGAGCCTGGAGAAACGGGGGACGTGCTTCAGAAACTTGTATGATTGGCTGAGTCGCTCGTTTCTTTCCCACCATCCATTAGATGGATTTAATTAATGCCATCAAAGAGTCCATATCAGAACATTCCTTAGCTGTGAAATAAACGTCGTACAAAGCTAGGGTGTAACAATCCCACACAGGTCACCAGCTGACGTTTTAGAGAATGGAAATGAATGATTTCTGATAGAATAATAACTTTAAAATCCACTACTTTAGGGTCCAAGTCTAATTTTAATTAATCCAGGGATCCAATACCTTAAAATCCCACTTATGAGTCTCAGGCCGTGATCAATTTGATTGTCGCGAAGAGTTCGTCTCTGTTGTCCGAGAGTATCAAGCAGAACATCCCCACACAATGACATGGTCATGAGGAGTTAGGGTGTATCATTAGGGTGACCCAGCTCAAATTATGGTAGGATGGGAATGTTTCTGACAAAATAAAACATAATAATAGTATAGGATTTTATTCTTAGAATACATCTTAAATTAATTATTTAATTTACTAATGAGTGTACCTTTTTTATCCATCCTATCACTGTACAGGATTTACTATTTAAACTAGTCGGACCACGAAACTTTGTGGTGAGACTAACAAGTGGAAGAGGTCAACTGACCGATTCCACTGAGTGAAGGCGTTTAAATGTCTGCTTATATTCACTCCTAAATCTTATAGTTTACCCCTACATTTAATCATAATCTAGGCATCTATTCTAAAGTTCACCTTTCATTTATTTGTAGGTTAAAAAATCTAACACTCAGAACAATACCCTTCATTTGACTCCTTTCCTTTTATCTTTCCTTTTTGGAATCGGAAAACCAAACCCTTTCCTTCTCGGGCCCCTCCGGGGACCCGCCAGAGGGCAGCGGGTTATGAAAGCTGGTCTAGACAGATCTAGGGAGGATTACAATGTAGACACTGCGTACCTCCTGAAAACCTTTCAAACACTTTCTTAGGGAGTGTGTTTCCCTTTCATGGATACACTTCTCCTTTCTCATTCTCCTCTCTCTCTCTCTCTCTCTCTCTTCTCTCACTCTCTCTTCTCTCTCTCCTTTCTCATCTCTCTTCATCTCTCTCTCTTTCTCTCCCTATCCTCACCCTATTTCTAAATTAGAGCTATTAAATAAATATTATATAAATAAATACATTAGATTGAAATGAGGTAAAAATAATTTATTTTTCAAAATAATCCAGATGCAAATTTATGCTAATGCTAGGTTAACAGTTAAGGCTAGGAACCACATGCGACGTCATAACAATGTTAAAACTAACAAAAATATATCTAAAAAACTAATGCTAATTTTTTAGTTAAATGCTAAGCTAAAAGCTAGTGCTAAAAACATAAACAAAAGGATGACATCTTTGAAAATAACAAAAATATCTCTAAAAACCAAATGCTAATTTTCGAAGCTAAATGCTAAGCTAACATTATGCTAAATGCTAACAAGTGACATCATCACTTAGTTATAAGGTGCAATACCTCCTTTCAGCCACAGAGGCCCTAGGTGCAAACAATTATAAACGTTGTAGTACCTCTAATTGGCCATAACACACTTTTTCATTTTAATCAATGCACTCCCTGATTTTTGGGAATTACCCAGAAGGCTCAGGGTTTGAGATTTTAGAATTTTAAAAAAATATATCTCTAAAAAACAAATGCTAATTTAAAGCTAAATGCTAAGCTACATTTGCTAAATGCTAACAAGTGACATCATCACTAGTTATAAGATGCAATACTCCTTTCAGCCACAGCCCTAGGTATAAACGTGTAGTACCCATATGGCCATAACACACTTTTCATTTAATCAAGCACCCCTGATTTTGGAATTACCCAGAAGGTCAGGTTTGAGATTTTTTAAAAAAAAGGAATTTTAAAAAAATATATCTCTAAAAACCAAATGCTAATTTCGAAGCTAAATGCTAAGCTAACAATATGCTAATGCTAACACATGACATCATCACATAGTTATAAGGTGCAATACCTCCTTTCAGCCACAGAGCCCTAGGTGCAAACAATAATAAACGTTGTAGTACCTCTAATTGGCCATAACACACGCTATTCATTTAATCAATGCACTCCTGATTTTTGTGGAATTACCCAGAAGGCTCAGGGTTTGAGATTTTTTAAAAAAAAGGAATTTTAAAAAAAATATATCTCTAAAAAACCAAATGCTAATTTTGATAAGCTAATGCTAAAGCTAACATTATGCTAAAATGCTAACAAGTGACTTCATACACTTAGTTATAAGATGCAATACCTCCTTTCAGCGCCACAGAGCCCTAGGTACAAAAAAGTATAAACGTTGTAGTACCTCTGATTGGCCATAACACACTTTTTCATTTTAATCAATGCACTCCCTGATTTTTGGGAATTACCCAGAAGGCTCAGGGTTTGAGATTTTTTAAAAAAAGGAATTTATAAAAAAATATATCTCTAAAAAACCAAATGCTAATTTTGAAGCTAAATGCTAAGCTAACATTATGCTAAATGCTAACAAGTGACTTCATCACTTAGTTATAAGATGCAATACCTCCTTTCAGCCACAGAGCCCTAGGTACAAAAAAGTATAAACGTTGTAGTACCTCTGATTGGCCATAACACACACATATTCAGTGGTTTAATTTATCAATGAACTCCTGATTTTTGGGAATTACCACAGAAGGCTCGGGTTTAAGTATTCGACTTTGAAAAGGGATGTAAACATAATAAACAATGTACAAAATGTACATATTTTTTTATAGATAACCTCTTTATTAATATCAGAGAACAAGATAGGGTATCATATAATAGCACCTTTTTCAAATTAAATAAAAATTCTATGTGAACCAGTGACTCAAAACAGTAGTTAAAAGCGACTTAGTCTACTGACGTTTTCAACACAAACGTCAAGACTATTCTCGGAAGCTTTGCGGTGTATGACGCTACCGAAATAGTCTATTTAGTACGACAAAGCTTGGGTTCCCTCAGTTGGGTCTCGGTCTGTCGGGCTGACACGGGGTTTGGGGTTTTTTCCAAATAAGCAGTGCCCCATCACTGCTGACGGTTGGTCAGACCTTGTCCCCCCAGGCTGATGGGACCCTGCCTTTCTGGTGCGGTTTGTTAACCCGTCCCTCAGTTGGGTCTTGGTCTGTCGGGCTGATACGGGGTTTTGGGTCGTTTCGGTTAGGCAGTGCCCCTTCACTGCTGACATTGATTGGGACCGATCCCCCCAGGCCTGATGGGACCTACCTTTCTGGTGCGGTTTGCTTCTCAGTCTGACTTTGGTCTACCATGGCTGAGAGAGGGGAGGCGGAGATTCTTTTTGACTAAGCAGTGCCCCATCACTGCTGATGTTGATCGGACCTGTTTCCCCGGCTTTGGGTGATTCGATCTGGACTGTATGACACGTTCTCGGAGCTGGGAATACCCTATCTTCTTGGGGGAGATCACCTGCTCTTCGGACCCAACTGATTTAAAACTGGGGAAACCAGAAATGGTGCAAACAATTGGTTTTAAGTGAGTTGGTTGGTAAGTTAATATTATAATTACACCATAACTGACTTTACAAAGTAATACAATTTTTATTAATAAGGTTTAATAATAGTACAATTTATATACTTCCTATTGGTTCATTCCATACTTCTAAAGTAAGAACAACTTACGAAAACCTCTGATTTGCGTGACTGGTCGGTTAACCCAGTCTTTCTCTACGTCAAAGCTCACTGACCTGACCCCAACCCTAACACTACCAGTCCTTTTTCCCCTAGTTGGGAGCATTTAGAAAAACAACACAAAGCCGGGGACCTGATCAACCTGGCGGGCCACCCTAGAGTGAGAGCGTCTGGTGATAATGGCCGAAACACTCGATGATCTCTGGGTCCACTACTGATGATGTGTTTCCCAAACAAAACTCACAAAGGACTATTTTTGTTCCCCAAACTCTCTAGTTTGGAATACAAAAAAACAACTGACTATTTTCACTAGGGCTATTTGGCCATTATGCTCCCCGCTCGTTATCCTTCTACTCTATATGCAAAATAAAATTAGGCGAGATAAATATCTCCACAATTTTTCAGCAATAAAGTGAGCACCTAATCTTTATCTTACCCCTAAACTTACACCACACTCAGACTAATGCCTAAAACTTAAGTTGGTGTCAATCAAACAGTAGACCATCTTATCTTTAATTTAAGCTACTAAACCCTAACCACTCTGGCTGCTTGTCTAATTCTAAATATACATCTTTATAAAAAGCGTACTTCTTCTGTCTATTAGGCAGATGTCTTACCGATCCAATGAGGCTATTGTGGACACTTGCTCAACGAACAAATACATCTCCACAAATGGCTCCTATCTGACTCTTAATGTAAACCACTAATTAACTTATTGGTATCACACGTGAAATAACTATCAAAGATAGACGCGCATCTTCAGCTACTACCTGCGGACGTACTGTAATACCGAGCTGCGGTCAGAGACGGGACCATGTTGACCCTGTAAAGAGTGACTCCTTTACCCTTGCGCGCCACTGCGGTCTCTTAATCAAGAATCTAAACCACATTGCGTCTCCCCACTTTGATCACGTCTGACTCTTATCTTTCCGACCCCTTTCCTGGTCGACGCCCCTTGAGAGACGAAAGGATATGGGACATATATAGAGCAAACCGGATATCTTTCCACCGCCAATCTCGTAATCTGATCGCTGGGATCACGACAGGAAACGGCATAAACAGATACAGTCCATTGCGGCAAGGGAGGTGTCCGCCGACGTTACAGCTCAGCCTCCTTGTCTCTGTCCAATCAACTTAAATTACCCTGTCTCACTTCACTTTCCACAGCTTATGATTCAGTCAGTGATGCCAAACAGAGAGCATGCGCCGACAATGCTCTATGAGCGTGTGCCTTATCCATGGTCTCTCTGTATAACCATGAAGTCGTTAGGGCGACATGGGGATATCTGTGGCCATTAAACAAACCTAACCCTAAGAACCCTAACCCAAACTCCTAGTGCGTGAGCTTTCCTTAGGATCTCATGTATAACCATGAAGTCGATGGTGCACATGGGGAGATATGAGTGGCTATTAAACCAAACCTAACCCTAACCCTAACCCTAGCACCCAAACCCTAACCCTACCCTAAACCCTAACCCTAACCCGTCTGTGTGGATGAAAAAGCCCATATTTCCCTTAAGGGACCCAGCCCTGTTCACCCTGATTTTAAAGGAATTAACCGGGGCATTCGACACAATTCCTGGGTTGCTTGCGGGTCGGATGCGAGGGCCATATCTCCCTTAAATTGCCAATAATCTTTTTTCCAGATTACACACACTAAATATGAGTATCCACGCGCATGTGCACCCTGATATTAAAATAAAATTAACGCAGGGGTATTCGACACTAATTCCCGGGTAACAAAGTCCCCTGCTCGGGTCGTCAAATGTGAAATCAATGGACAGGCATTTTCCATGTAACAATCAATTGCATTTTTGTGTAGGGAGATGTGCGATCATGTGTGGACTGAAAATGCGCAGATATTCTCCAGCAATGAGACGCCATATCATCCTTCCCGCGATGAGTTCACCACACTCTCGTCATGGGTACCGGTGCATAGGGCGCATGGTGAGCCCCTGAATTTTAAAAGAAAATTAACCGGGGCATTCGATAACTTATACCTGGTAAAAAAGTCCCCCTGCTCGGGTTCGGGGCTGACAAATGCCCAAGGACTGCTCCCTGAGAATTGCGCATTAATCTTTCCCAGCTCGGATGCAAATGCCCATATCTCCCTTAAATTACCATTAATCTTCCCCATCTTTCATACACTAAGTAATGTGTACCACAGCCATGTGCACCCTGATTTTAAAGGAAATTAACCGGGGCTTTCGACACTAATTCCTGGGTTGCTCGGGTCGGATGCAAATGCCCATATCTCCCTTAAATTACCATTAATCTTCCCCATCTTTCATACACTAAGTAATGTGTACCACAGCCATGTGCACCCTGATTTTAAAGGAAATTAACCGGGGCTTTCGATACTTATTCCTGGGTAAAAAAGTCCCCCTGCTCGGGTCGGATGCAAATGCCCATATCTCCCTTAAATTACCATTAATCTTCCCCATCTTTCATACACTAAGTAATGTGTACCACAGCCATGTGCACCCTGATTTTAAAGGAAATTAACCGGGGCTTTCGACACTAATTCCTGGGTTGCTCGGGTCGGATGCAAATGCCCATATCTCCCTTAAATTACCATTAATCTTCCCCATCTTTCATACACTAAGTAATGTGTACCACAGCCATGTGCACCCTGATTTTAAAGGAAATTAACCGGGGCTTTCGATACTTATTCCTGGGTAAAAAAGTCCCCCTGCTCGGGTCGGATGCAAATGCCCATATCTCCCTTAAATTACCATTAATCTTCCCCATCTTTCATACACTAAGTAATGTGTACCACAGCCATGTGCACCCTGATTTTAAAGGAAATTAACCGGGGCTTTCGACACTAATTCCTGGGTTGCTCGGGTCGGATGCAAATGCCCATATCTCCCTTAAATTACCATTAATCTTCCCCATCTTTCATACACTAAGTAATGTGTACCACAGCCATGTGCACCCTGATTTTAAAGGAAATTAACCGGGGCTTTCGATACTTATTCCTGGGTAAAAAAGTCCCCCTGCTCGGGTCGGATGCAAATGCCCATATCTCCCTTAAATTACCATTAATCTTCCCCATCTTTCATACACTAAGTAATGTGTACCACAGCCATGTGCACCCTGATTTTAAAGGAAATTAACCGGGGCTTTCGACACTAATTCCTGGGTTGCTCGGGTCGGATGCAAATGCCCATATCTCCCTTAAATTACCATTAATCTTCCCCATCTTTCATACACTAAGTAATGTGTACCACAGCCATGTGCACCCTGATTTTAAAGGAAATTAACCGGGGCTTTCGATACTTATTCCTGGGTAAAAAAGTCCCCCTGCTCGGGTCGGATGCAAATGCCCATATCTCCCTTAAATTACCATTAATCTTCCCCATCTTTCATACACTAAGTAATGTGTACCACAGCCATGTGCACCCTGATTTTAAAGGAAATTAACCGGGGCTTTCGACACTAATTCCTGGGTTGCTCGGGTCGGATGCAAATGCCCATATCTCCCTTAAATTACCATTAATCTTCCCCATCTTTCATACACTAAGTAATGTGTACCACAGCCATGTGCACCCTGATTTTAAAGGAAATTAACCGGGGCTTTCGATACTTATTCCTGGGTAAAAAAGTCCCCCTGCTCGGGTCGGATGCAAATGCCCATATCTCCCTTAAATTACCATTAATCTTCCCCATCTTTCATACACTAAGTAATGTGTACCACAGCCATGTGCACCCTGATTTTAAAGGAAATTAACCGGGGCTTTCGACACTAATTCCTGGGTTGCTCGGGTCGGATGCAAATGCCCATATCTCCCTTAAATTACCATTAATCTTCCCCATCTTTCATACACTAAGTAATGTGTACCACAGCCATGTGCACCCTGATTTTAAAGGAAATTAACCGGGGCTTTCGACACTAATTCCTGGGTTGCTCGGGTCGGATGCAAATGCCCATATCTCCCTTAAATTACCATTAATCTTCCCCATCTTTCATACACTAAGTAATGTGTACCACAGCCATGTGCACCCTGATTTTAAAGGAAATTAACCGGGGCTTTCGATACTTATTCCTGGGTAAAAAAGTCCCCCTGCTCGGGTCGGATGCAAATGCCCATATCTCCCTTAAATTACCATTAATCTTCCCCATCTTTCATACACTAAGTAATGTGTACCACAGCCATGTGCACCCTGATTTTAAAGGAAATTAACCGGGGCTTTCGACACTAATTCCTGGGTTGCTCGGGTCGGATGCAAATGCCCATATCTCCCTTAAATTACCATTAATCTTCCCCATCTTTCATACACTAAGTAATGTGTACCACAGCCATGTGCACCCTGATTTTAAAGGAAATTAACCGGGGCTTTCGATACTTATTCCTGGGTAAAAAAGTCCCCCTGCTCGGGTCGGATGCAAATGCCCATATCTCCCTTAAATTACCATTAATCTTCCCCATCTTTCATACACTAAGTAATGTGTACCACAGCCATGTGCACCCTGATTTTAAAGGAAATTAACCGGGGCTTTCGACACTAATTCCTGGGTTGCTCGGGTCGGATGCAAATGCCCATATCTCCCTTAAATTACCATTAATCTTCCCCATCTTTCATACACTAAGTAATGTGTACCACAGCCATGTGCACCCTGATTTTAAAGGAAATTAACCGGGGCTTTCGATACTAATTCCTGGGTAAAAAAGTCCCCCTGCTCGGGTCGGATGCAAATGCCCATATCTCCCTTAAATTACCATTAATCTTCCCCATCTTTCATACACTAAGTAATGTGTACCACAGCCATGTGCACCCTGATTTTAAAGGAAATTAACCGGGGCTTTCGACACTAATTCCTGGGTTGCTCGGGTCGGATGCAAATGCCCATATCTCCCTTAAATTACCATTAATCTTCCCCATCTTTCATACACTAAGTAATGTGTACCACAGCCATGTGCACCCTGATTTTAAAGGAAATTAACCGGGGCTTTCGACACTAATTCCTGGGTTGCTCGGGTCGGATGCAAATGCCCATATCTCCCTTAAATTACCATTAATCTTCCCCATCTTTCATACACTAAGTAATGTGTACCACAGCCATGTGCACCCTGATTTTAAAGGAAATTAACCGGGGCTTTCGACACTAATTCCTGGGTTGCTCGGGTCGGATGCAAATGCCCATATCTCCCTTAAATTACCATTAATCTTCCCCATCTTTCATACACTAAGTAATGTGTACCACAGCCATGTGCACCCTGATTTTAAAGGAAATTAACCGGGGCTTTCGATACTTATTCCTGGGTAAAAAAGTCCCCCTGCTCGGGTCGGATGCAAATGCCCATATCTCCCTTAAATTACCATTAATCTTCCCCATCTTTCATACACTAAGTAATGTGTACCACAGCCATGTGCACCCTGATTTTAAAGGAAATTAACCGGGGCTTTCGACACTAATTCCTGGGTTGCTCGGGTCGGATGCAAATGCCCATATCTCCCTTAAATTACCATTAATCTTCCCCATCTTTCATACACTAATTAATGTGTACCACAGCCATGTGCACCCTGATTTTAAAGGAAATTAACCGGGGCTTTCGATACTTATTCCTGGGTAAAAAAGTCCCCCTGCTCGGGTCGGATGCAAATGCCCATATCTCCCTTAAATTACCATTAATCTTCCCCATCTTTCATACACTAAGTAATGTGTACCACAGCCATGTGCACCCTGATTTTAAAGGAAATTAACCGGGGCTTTCGACACTAATTCCTGGGTTGCTCGGGTCGGATGCAAATGCCCATATCTCCCTTAAATTACCATTAATCTTCCCCATCTTTCATACACTAAGTAATGTGTACCACAGCCATGTGCACCCTGATTTTAAAGGAAATTAACCGGGGCTTTCGACACTAATTCCTGGGTTGCTCGGGTCGGATGCAAATGCCCATATCTCCCTTAAATTACCATTAATCTTCCCCATCTTTCATACACTAAGTAATGTGTACCACAGCCATGTGCACCCTGATTTTAAAGGAAATTAACCGGGGCTTTCGATACTTATTCCTGGGTAAAAAAGTCCCCCTGCTCGGGTCGGATGCAAATGCCCATATCTCCCTTAAATTACCATTAATCTTCCCCATCTTTCATACACTAAGTAATGTGTACCACAGCCATGTGCACCCTGATTTTAAAGGAAATTAACCGGGGCTTTCGACACTAATTCCTGGGTTGCTCGGGTCGGATGCAAATGCCCATATCTCCCTTAAATTACCATTAATCTTCCCCATCTTTCATACACTAATTAATGTGCACCACAGCCATGTGCACCCTGATTTTAAAGGAAATTAACCGGGGCTTTCGATACTTATTCCTGGGTAAAAAAGTCCCCCTGCTCGGGTCGGATGCAAATGCCCATATCTCCCTTAAATTACCATTAATCTTCCCCATCTTTCATACACTAAGTAATGTGTACCACAGCCATGTGCACCCTGATTTTAAAGGAAATTAACCGGGGCTTTCGACACTAATTCCTGGGTTGCTCGGGTCGGATGCAAATGCCCATATCTCCCTTAAATTACCATTAATCTTCCCCATCTTTCATACACTAAGTAATGTGTACCACAGCCATGTGCACCCTGATTTTAAAGGAAATTAACCGGGGCTTTCGATACTTATTCCTGGGTAAAAAAGTCCCCCTGCTCGGGTCGGATGCAAATGCCCATATCTCCCTTAAATTACCATTAATCTTCCCCATCTTTCATACACTAAGTAATGTGTACCACAGCCATGTGCACCCTGATTTTAAAGGAAATTAACCGGGGCTTTCGACACTAATTCCTGGGTTGCTCGGGTCGGATGCAAATGCCCATATCTCCCTTAAATTACCATTAATCTTCCCCATCTTTCATACACTAAGTAATGTGTACCACAGCCATGTGCACCCTGATTTTAAAGGAAATTAACCGGGGCTTTCGACACTAATTCCTGGGTTGCTCGGGTCGGATGCAAATGCCCATATCTCCCTTAAATTACCATTAATCTTCCCCATCTTTCATACACTAATTAATGTGTACCACAGCCATGTGCACCCTGATTTTAAAGGAAATTAACCGGGGCTTTCGATACTTATTCCTGGGTAAAAAAGTCCCCCTGCTCGGGTCGGATGCAAATGCCCATATCTCCCTTAAATTACCATTAATCTTCCCCATCTTTCATACACTAAGTAATGTGTACCACAGCCATGTGCACCCTGATTTTAAAGGAAATTAACCGGGGCTTTCGACACTAATTCCTGGGTTGCTCGGGTCGGATGCAAATGCCCATATCTCCCTTAAATTACCATTAATCTTCCCCATCTTTCATACACTAAGTAATGTGTACCACAGCCATGTGCACCCTGATTTTAAAGGAAATTAACCGGGGCTTTCGACACTAATTCCTGGAGGTTTGTGTAGATCAGAGAGTCCTCAGTTACCTGTGGAGATTAGACGTGTTTAAAAACTAGAAGCTATAATGAATCATATTTGAAATGAAATATTTAAAGTTACCCAGTGTCTGGTGCCGCACTCCACAAGTCCAACACTGATACTGTACTCATCTGCTGAAGACGCTGTAGCTCTGCAGTACTGGTTGTTGGTCTCTACTCCAAGGCGTATCTCGTCACCATCAACAGGAGCTCCAACCGCAAACATATCGGCTTTGATAACAATCTCCAAGGAGTCTGGGATGACAGGTCACTCTGATGGTATTCACCTGCTGCGGTTCCTCAGCCGGAGACTTCTGCTGCTGCCCGAGTTCTGACCTGCCTGTGTTCGCAAGGCTCTGAAACGAAGCATCTTGTGTAGTGTGGACAGGGAAAGCAAAAGAGGAGCTAACACAGAGTCCTACAAGGAGGATAACCTGAAAATGAAAGGCCTCCATAAGTGAAACTGATACAGGAAGCTGCTCTCTGTCTTCCTGACTGACTCACAGTAGGCCTATGGTTCAGTGTGAGCGGTGGAGCTTTTTAAACTCTAGCCGATCATTATCCTCATCAGAGCAGCACACCTGCGTCCAATCAGACACGCATCAGCTTAATTGGCTGCACACTCGAACTCAATACATGAGGCTGATTGAGAGAGAGGTGAAGGGCGTTTTCACATGTTTAAAATGTGCATATATTTGCTTCATTGCTTGTTACTTTGGATTTTAAATAAAATGTTAGTGTTGCAGTTCATGAAAACCATGCAGGAAGCATTTTGACTAGTGATGGCGAGATGAAGCCTTATGAAGCTTTGAAGCTTTCCAGCCAATTGGTTCGCAAAAGGGTTCATCTCATGAGGCTTCATCATGGGCTTCATTTGAACACAAACCCCCCTGTTGGTCAAAGTGTGTAAAACAGGCAGATTGGACATCTCAACAGTGTGCTCTATCTCATACCGAGTTCCCAATGAGTAAAGCCTTAGAATAACTCTAAACAACGAACATTAAATCATATTTCATGTTAACAATATTGTATTTATTCCAGTTGAATGATTGTGATTGAAAAGCCTAAGGAGGCTGGTAAACATTGCAAAGAGGGATTTGTATTCCTTAATATTATTCATAAACTTAACCATGTTGTAGCCTGAGAAAGGCTAAACCATATCAAAGAATACATTTATTAACTACATTATCTCATTTAGCTGTAGCTTTTATAAACAACAACAAATACGTATTGTTCAGTCGTTGAACCAGGGACCCTGCGGTCAGGAGTCAACTGCTTTCCAGCTGAGCCACAGCACACTAAAGCTCCATGAAAACACTGCAACATATGTTTTATTCATGTTTTTATTCCTACATTTATTTATGCTTGTATCTATTTGATACTTATGACATGTTCTGACCTCTATAAGTGAGGGTCTGAGCTCTCTTAATTCCATCGTGTCACGGGGCCCGGGTACAGGAGGGGTAATATGGTTCTTATAAATACATCCATGGCATGGGTAATATCAGCACTGTGGTTCAACCATCCATGGGTTCAACGGTTCAACCGATCTGAATCGCTTCCTGAAGCAGTCACGTGGTATCGACAGGCAGCGAGGCTTCGTTTGTCATCGATGACGTCACTGGCCCAAAACGATACAAGCCTCGATACATGCTTCACAAAAAGCTTCGGGGATTACTCGACACACGCTCCGAAGCCTCGGCACAATACGTAACATCACTAGCATGTTGACATCCCCCTGGATCCTTAATTTGTATACACTATCACATTATTATTGTGGTCTATGGTGTCATTTTATTATGTTTTTAAACTATCATTCATGTTTTGTTGATCTGTACAGACTAAATCAAATACAATCAAATACAAATATAAAACTTGTGATTTTGAGCTACATAAATACTATTTGATCTGTGTTTTAAACATAATACACATATACAAATCAATCCATGCAGTTCAAACAACGTATTGAAAATGCCTCCAAATACTTCACATCAAATGACTTACGAAATATAAAGTTCAAAACTATATTCCTAATTATCCATTTCAGATGTTCACCCTGTACTGTTGCTTACATATGTTGTGTTATTTTAGATTGATCCATTTAGTTTTTTCTGTTCATACTTTTTAGTTTGTTTCGGTCCAAAGGGCATTTGGAGATGTTATAGTTGAAAGGGGGAGACAGAGGGGAGGACATGCCAGAAATGTTCGGCTGGTTCAGGATTCAAACTGGTTTACTAGGAAGCGGTGGCTGAATATGGGCTGCCAGCTCTAACCACTGACATATCAGGCGAACCCATTCTTACCAATGGTTATTGACCTAACCTCTTTCACTCTTTCCTATTAATATCTCCTTTGTTTTTGGACACATTGTATTGTCTTGTATGTGAATAGCACTTATTTTGGTGTGCTCAAAACACAACCGAAGCTTTAAAAAATATATTTCTTATTATTTATGATTGCAGAGCTTCTGAATCGGACTGTGCCGGCGTACATGTTTACAGGACACTAACTTATAATATATATCCACCCCTTTGCTGCTGATGACTCTCCTCCTGATCTGCACTTTCACACTCATCTTGTAGACACCAGACATATCCAGTGATACAACATGAAAGTGATATTATCATATCTTCTTTTCTCACTTGATAATATCACAACAGGATCGCTATAAGAAGACTTACTATGAAACTATAAAAAAGTGATATATATCGTGGGGAGCAATGTTTATATTGCTAACAAATACTGAGAACAACTTTTTGAGATGGGTTTGTTTGAGTAACTTTACACATTAGTTGTGTTAATCCAGTGGATACAAGTTTTAAAGTCTGATGCATCCATCCTGAGTTTTATTTGAAATGCAGTTAAACATCAGTGTGTGCAAAACCAACTGCAACATTTCAAAGGCTGTTCTTGGTTTGATTTCCCCTTCCTGCTCAGAGGTGAAGAACAATAAATAAAGTGAGGCTGTCCACAAAACCTCACAGACTGAAGAAAATAGGAGTACAATGTGAGTAAGCTTTAGTATGTATTAGTGAGTTCATAACTGAAAAGGCCATGAAGACGAGCTTGGCATGCATTCTTATTTTCATTCAGCTTTTTGAAGGTAAGAGAAATTCCCTTTTTATTTTCCTCTTTCAAACACTGATACATGTCTATCCTGACAGCTGACATCAACATGTAATGTTCATACAGTGTAATCTGTTTTTATTTACAGGGATGTTTCATCAGACCAGTGGTGTGGCTTTGTTTAGAGCCATGTTAGGTATCAACAGTAAAGACAAAACATCCTTGTTTCTTTAATGTTTATGTTGTATAAACATTCCTTACTAAACAATCATTAAAATAATCGTGTTGCTAGTATTAAGCTACAAGTATTACGCTGAAGTTTGGTCAGGGAGGGTGAGATTGATAGACAAATGTTGAATCATGTATTGTTTGGATTGCTATGCTTCGCCTACTTGTAGGGCAAAACCATCAAAGGGCCCAGAGTAACAGTTTCACGTGCCACCAAATCTGAAACATGAATACAAATGAAAGTGAGAGTCAAATAATATTGAGTTGGGACAGTTTTCACAGACAGGTCACAGATTATGAAAGTTATAAAACTGTAGGATTTACAGTTTACCTTCAGGGATCAGACTTCCGATGTTTGTATGACTGGTGGGAGAGTTGCTGGAGCATGTATTGTCGCAACATCGACACACATCATCACTGCCATCAAAATGTATCCATCTGATGATTAGTATTGAAGTAAAGTGTTACAGCAGAAGGTTTCATACAGTGTATTTCTGGTTTATTCATTTTATTAAGTCACCTGATATATAAGAAGTGTGTTACATTTGAATGGCAGAAAGTCTTGTTGCAGTTTCCAGATATCAAGAGGGGCTCATGAGTCTCTTTGTTAATCATCAATGGTTTTTGCAATTGACAGAGGAACTCCAAGAGAGATCTTTCTCAGATATAATGCAGTTAAAGTAATGATTAATTTCCTGCAATGTCCAGAGGGAGCCTGAGGATATGGGAACCCGTAACATTTGTTTAGTTGGCTGATCCAGGGGAGGTCATGGGACAAGGATGGTTAAAACCTATCTGTAGGAGCCATTTTATGGGTGTTGTTGGTGTGTCAGTTTATTTAAGTTATATGTATAGTGCAATATTATTTATGAATACTGGGTGGCGGGGTTTAGCTGCACCGGGTGTATATAAAGAGGTCATAGGTGACAGGAGAGGAGGACACAGAAGAAGAGAGCATACCGATTCAACCAGCCCGGCAGATGCTCATCACAAACAAACTAAAACTGTACAATAACCCTGGTATGTAAACCCTGAATAAAACTCATTATAAACTGCAACAAAGGACCGGAAAGTCATCTGTATGTGTCTGAGTCTGGATCACTCTTTAGCCCTTCTGTGAAGTAATAGCAAAAATACATTGGACATAGGAACAGGAAATTGCCATTACATTAAGTTGAATCGTACTCTCGGAGTAAAACTGAACAGTAAGAATCACTTCACCATGGATTAAGGATCGTTTTCACCGGAAACAAACAATTGGATTATTGCACAATCGACATCGTCATCACGGATCAGCAGCACACGCCACAATCAGCTGGAGATTGTTCCCACCTGCGCTCACCGGAGAAACTGAGAGCCAAGATTGGGAAAGCCAGCCAGGTATGTGCACTGTGCAGCAGGATAAGAGGATTGTATTGGAGATATTAAGCTGTATTGGACAATGGCTTAGTAAATGGATGTAATGCTGCAACGATGTCAGCTGTTTGAAAGAGCGCGCTGTCGCTAACGGACAATTCCTGAAAACGAAACTTAAAGGGACAGTGAACATTAATCATGTCTGTGAAATCTGACGTCACGTCACAAGATGGCGCTGTTGGACTGCAATCTGTGAGAGAAAAAAGGATTATCACTCACACTGCCAAAGGATTGGAATTGTTTATTGCAAACTGTCAAAAAGCAAGAAACTTCAGCTACAAGCAAGTAAAGAAGTTAATGGCAAGACTGAAAGAGCGTATGAGCTCAAAAGACAATGCAAAGGAAATACAGTTGAAACTGGTTGACTTTATGAAGCTGTGTGATGAATTAAAAGAAAATCACAAATCATTAACTGACCTTCAACTGCCTGAAGAAGAAATGGGAAGGCAAAAACAGTGGCTGCAAGAAAAGATGCATATATTTGATGGATTTATACAAGATGCAAATGTGTGGTTATCTGAGAGTGGACAGTCTATTGTGGGACGTGCCATAGAACAAAGTGTCAGCTCAGATGACATCGGACCTGATGACAGCGTTTCAAAGGCATCATACCCTCAGTCAAACCACAACACTGGTTCATCACATGCATCATCTACCTCTTCTGCCCGAATTAAAGCCCAGGCAGAAAGGGCGGCTTTAATTGAAAGGGCGGCAGCACTGAACAGTCAACATGAGCTTGACGTACAAGGGGAACAATTACAACACCAGAAACAACAGTTGGAGCAACAGGAAGAACAGGTGAAACGGAGAAAGGAACAATTAGATATACAAACTAAACTGGCAGAAGCCAATGCCAGGCTAAATGTGCTCAGTATGGGATCAAGACACACCTCTAGAGCATCAGATGGGATGAGCTCTTACTTCAGAAACCCTACAGCAAGATTTAACCGACATGCAACTGAATTCTTGCCTCATCAAGCCCAAACCTCTATTCCCGGACAAAGTATGCAGGGACACGTTGACATCACACCACCTGTAATCAACAATGGTAATCAAGGTGACATCTATAACCTAATCCAGAGGCAAAATGACATTACTGCTATGCTGGCTCAACAACATCTCACTTCTACTTTACCTCCAAGAGACATTCCTGTTTATGACGGTGACCCATTGCAGTTTGAAGCCTTCATCCGTGCATTTGAAAGAGGAGTAGAGCGGAAAACTGACGATGAAAGTGACTGCCTGCATTACCTAGAGCAATACACTAGAGGACAACCAAAGGACCTAGTGCGCAGCTGCCAACATCTGCCTCCAGCTCAAGGTTATCAAAGGGCAAAACAGCTGCTTAAAGAACACTTTGGTAATGAACACAAGATTGCCACTGCATACACGAACAAAGCATTTACCTGGACAATGATGAAAGCCGAAGATGTGAAAGCACTGCAATCCTTCTCTTTGTTCCTAAGAGGTTGTTGCAATGCGATGGAACATCTCACCTACATGGATGAAATGAATGTTGTTTCAAACATGAAACACATACTTCAGAAACTACCCTACAAACTCAGAGACAAGTGGAGGAACAGAGCATGTCAGCTACAGGAAGAGCGTGGGCATCGAGCTACATTTCCTGACCTTGTCAACTTTATAGAAAGGCAAGTGAAGATACTGTCAGATCCTCTGTTTGGAAGCATCCAGGATGATAAACCAACTGCAGCTATCAAAACTGTTATCTCTACATTTTCAAAGGGAAACCCAAGACATAGAGCAAGTAGTTTTGCAACAATTATTACCTGCCCAAGAACACCAGTGCTAGAACATGCAACAACGAATGGAATGAAAATACCTCCATCAACCACCAACTCCCTACATTTGTGTTTGTTCTGCAGAAGAAGTGGTCACTCATTGGAGCAGTGTCCACACATCCTGAAGAAAACACACAGAGAAAAAATGGACTTCTTGAAAGGAAAAGGGGTGTGTTTTGGATGCCTAAAAATAGGACACATGAGCAAACACTGCCACAGTCGTTTGACATGTTATGTGTGCAATGAAAGTCATCCTGAAATACTCCACATTGAACAAAAAGGCAAAAGAGAGGAAGCAGAACACACAAGACAGAATGAGAAGCCAATGGAAAGTAATAGTGTCATCTCACCTCATACATGTGGGCACATTGGGGCCGGTGATGAGAACTCCATCTTCTCCATTGTACCAGTACAAGTGAAGAGCCACAAAGGGTACACAGTGTTACAAACTTATGCATTTCTGGACCATGGAAGTTCATCTACCTTTTGCACAGAAAGTTTAATGAGGAGGCTAAACCTTACAGGACAAAGGACTAACATTCTCCTGAAGACAATGAATCAGAACAAAATTGTGTCTCGTCATCATATCTCAGGTTTGGAAATATTGAGTCTGGATGAAAACAATTTCCTTCAACTATCCGATGTCTTCACACATAAGACCATGCCTGTTTCCAAGCACAACATTCCTCTACAAGAAGATCTGGAAAAATGGCCCTACTTAAAGGACAACAAAATTAATGAAATTGCTTCTGGCATTGACCTACTCATTGGGACAAATTCTCCTAAGGTATTGGAACCTTGGGAGCTGATCAATAGCCAAGGAGAAGGACCGTATGCTGCAAAGACCCTACTGGGGTGGGTCTTCTATGGTCCCCTAAAAGAAAGCAACGACAGCAGAGATGCTAATGGCCACCCTGCTGCTGCTGTCAATCGGATAACCATTGTACGCCTAGGGGAGCTATTGGTCAAAAGATACAATCATGATTTCAAGGAAAATACAAGCAAGGAAACAGAGGAAATGTCCAGAGAAGACAAACAATTCCTGAACATTATGAATCACTCTGAAAAAACGTCAGACGCCAAAGAGGATGGCGATGTTGGAGCAGACGCTAAAGAGGATGGTGATGTTGGAGCAGACGCCAAAGAGGATGGCGATGTTGGAGCAGACGCCAAAGAGGATGGCGATGTTGAAGCAGACGCCAAAGAGGATGGCGATGTTGGAGCAGACGCCAAAAAGGATGGCGATGTTGTAGCAGACGCCAAAGAGGATGGACATGTTGTAGCAGATACCGAACCAGAAGTGAAAGTGGATGCTGAGCCAGAAGTGAAAGTGGAGACCGAACCAGAAGTGGAAGTGGAGATGTCAGATGGACACTACTGCCTAGACTTGCCATTCAGACAAGAAAATCCAAGCTTGCCCAACAAACACCTTACCGAGCAGCTCATCTGCGATGTTGCAGTTATGGTACCAGGGCACCGGCTGAATCCAAGTGACAGACCTGAAGAAGTGACTGACTCATCAATGCAGGAGCCCTATAAGGAGAAGCTTGGAATTGGGTGAAAATAAAACCCACAGGTTCTCGAAGCGCTGGACGGGATGGCAACACGACTGCTTCAACCTAAGAACAGCAAAGACTGATGACCCTTAAAATAAGGGAGAAGAAAGGAAACTAAACATTCTTTAAGAATTACATGCCAACACATACACACCATTTATATAGCTCCTTTATTATTTATTGGTAATTGTTTTTGTTTTATACTAAAGCCAATTAGGGGCCGGTGTGTAGGAGCCATTTTATGGGTGTTGTTGGTGTGTCAGTTTATTTAAGTTATATGTATAGTGCAATATTATTTATGAACACTGGGTGGCGGGGTTTAGCTGCACCGGGTGTATATAAAGAGGTCATAGGTGACAGGAGAGGAGGACACAGAAGGAGAGAGCATACCGATTCAACCAGCCCGGCAGATGCTCATCACAAACAAACTAAAACTGTACAATAACCCTGGTATGTAAACCCTGAATAAAGCTCATTATCAACTGCAACAAAGGACCGGAAAGTCATCTGTATGTGTCTGAGTCTGGATCACTCTTTAGCCCTTCTGTGAAGTAATAGCAACAATACATAGGACATAGGAACAGGAAATTGCCATTACACTATCCAAGCATAGCTTTCAGAGAGGAAAAGCAGGTGACATTTATGTGTGGGGCTGCATAATGAAATGAGTGTGCGTTAAAACTTGCTGCATTGTTCTAACTATTTGGAGAACATGGCTATGTATATGCTGGATGTCCTTGTTTGCACACAGCTCAGGCCTCTGGAATGCTGCATGGTGGAATGTGTGTGTTCATTGTAGTGGCTATATATATGCTGGATGTCCTTGTTTGCACACAGCTCAGGGCTCTGGAATGCTGCATGGTGGAATGTGTGTGTTCATTGTAGTGGCTATATATATATGATGGATGTCCTTGTTTGCACACAGCTCAGGCCTCTGGAATGCTGCATGGTGGAATGTGTGTGTTCATTGTAGTGGCTATATATATATGATGGATGTCCTTGTTTGCACACAGCTCAGGGCTCTGGAATGCTGCATATGTGTGGGTTCATTGTAGTGGCTATATATATGAGATATCCTTATTTGCACACCTCAAGCCTCTGGAATGTTGCAGGGTAAAATGTGTGTGAGTGTTCATTGCAGTGGCTATATATATATAGTGTATAATTACTAGATACCTGTGTTTGTGTTTTATTGATTTCTTTCTTTCTGTTTTATTCTTTCATGTTGTGAGTACTAAATTGCCACAACATTGTGAAGTAGTTGGCTTATATGTGCTTAATTACTCTGTGTGAAGGAGGAGCAGGTAGGCATGACAGGAGACTAGAGAGGGGGAAGAGGAGACATTCTTTGTTAAAGACAGCATGTCAAGAATCTGGAACAATACATGTCTAAAAATATGTGTGTGATATTAAAGTAACTGATATGTATTACTTGTATTGGCCAACTATAAACAGCTATGTCGTAAATGTGGCATACAGAGCCATCAGTGGGTTGATATACCTACATTATTAGTAATTACATGGTTAACATGATTGGCATTTAGTATAGCTCATGTTCAGAGTGTGGTGAGAATTGTCTGTGTGTTTTCTGATCAGGAATGGTTGGTTTATTGTTTGAAAAATGTAGTGTTATCTAGCAGTATGTAGTGTCTAACTCCGACCAGCAGAGGGCACGTTCGCTATCAATCAATCAATCAATGTTTATTTATAAAGCCCAATATCACAAATGTTACATTTGTCTCAGTGGTCTTCACAGTGTGTACAGAATATCAGTATGACAATACGACACCCTCTGTCCTTAGACCCTCACATCGTACAAGGAAAAACTTCCAAAGAAAACCCAGTTTAAAGGGAAAAATGGGAGAAACCTCAGGGAGAGCAACAGAGGAGGGATCCCTCTCCCAAGACGGACAGACGTGCAATAGATGTCGTGTGTAAATTGAAAAGATAATACATTTGCAACATAGGTAGTCCAAATGTTTGGAAATGCATGTGTGTATAATAGGAAGATGAATCCACGAGGATATCCATCCAGGACCGATGATCCAGGACCACAGCCACGACTCAAGATCCAGCGCTCGCGATCCAGGACACAGGACCGCAGGATCATCCATGACTCCGGATCCCAGCGTATATAGACACCAAAAAGAAAGACATTTGGGGAAGCTGGATTAATCGGAACATGAGAGTACACAGGTATAGACAGAGAGAAGGAAGAAGTAAGATGTCCCCCGACAAACTAAGCCTATATCAGCAAAACTAGGGCCTGAATCTAATCAGCCCTAACTATAAGCTTTATCAAAAAGGAAGGTCTTAAGCGCACTCTTAAAAACGGATAGGGTGTCTGCCGCCCGAACACAAACTGGAAGCTGATTCCACAAATGTGGAGCTTGATAAGAAAAGGCTCTGGCTCCCATTGTACTTTTAGAGATTCTAGGAACAACCAACAACCCTGCATTCTTGGAACGCAATGCCCTAGTAGGAAAGTAGGGTATAATGAGTTCTTTAAGGTAAGATGGCGCCTGCTCATTAAGGGCTTTGTAGGCGAGAAGAAGAATTTTAAATTCTATCCTGTGTTCTATAGGGAGCCAGTGTAAGGCAGCCAGAACAGGAGTAATGTGGTCCCTTTTCCTAACTCTGGTTAGTACACGAGCTGCAGCATTTTGAATCAGCTGAAGCGACTTGATTGACTTCTTGGTACTCCCTGACAATAAAGAGTTACAATAATCCAGCCTAGAAGTAACAAATGCATGGACTATTTTCTCTGCATCGTTTTGAGGCAAGATATGCCTGATTTTTGCAATGTTACGTAGATGGAAGTAGGCGGTCCTTGAAATTGATTTTATGTGGGCGTTAAAGGATAAATCCTGATCAAATGTAACACCAAGATTCCTTATAGTCTCACTGGAGGCCAAATTAATGCCATCCATAGTTAGTATATCTTTAGATAATTTGTTTCGTAGATTCTTCGAGCCAAGTACAATAACTTCAGTTTTGGTCGTGTTTAACATCAAAAAAGTTTAAGGTCCTCCACGTTTTTAAGTCCTTAAGGCAGTCTTGAATTTTATTTAAATGATTAATTTCATCAGGCTTGATTGATAAATATAGTTGAGTATCATCCGCATAACAATGAAAGTTTACAGAATGATTCCTTATAATATTGCCTAACGGAAGCATATATAATGTGAACAAAATAGGTCCGAGCACTGAGCCGTGTGGCACTCCATGGCTAACTTTGGTTTGCGTGGAAGATTCATCGTTAACACGTACAAACTGAGAGGGTTCAGATAGATAGGACCTAAACCAGCCTAAAGCAGTTCCCTGTATGCCAACTAAGTGCTCTAGTCTTTGCAATAGGATATCATGGTCGATAGTATCAAATGCAGCACTGAGATCGAGCAAAACAAGAATAGAGACAAGTCCCTTGTCTGAGGCTATTAGAATATCATTTGTGACTTTAACCAGAGCTGTCTCTGTGTTATGATGTGTTCTAAAGCCAGACTGAAAATCTTCAAATAAATCATTGTTTTTTAAGTAATCACACAGCTGCTTTGCAACCGCTTTCTCAATAATTTTTGAGAGGAACGGAAGATTAGAAATAGGTCTATAGTTGGCTAAAACCTCTGGATCGAGGTTGTGCTTTTTAAGAAGTGGTTTTATCACTGCTAGTTTGAATGATTGTGGAACATAGCCTGATAATAAAGACATATTCATAATATTTAATAAAGAAGTGCTAATTAATGGAAAAACTTCCTTCAACATCTTAGTTGGAATTGGGTCTAACATGCACGTTGATGGTTTAGAAGAGAGAATCATTGAATGTAATTGTTCAAGGTTAATGGCTTAAAAGACTCGCTGCACCCTTGCTGCGAGGGGGACCCAAGTTCCCATGAGCAAAAACACGTGGGTTTGCTATCCTGGCTCCAAAATGGTGGAATGAGCTCCCCATTGAAATCAGGACCGCAGAAAGCTTACACACCTTCCGGCGCAGACTGAAAACTCATCTCTTTCGACTCCACTTCGAGCGATAGAATGACTAACAAAGAACTGCTAACAGAGCACTTATATGCTAATAAAGGACTGGCTTATCTAAAGCCAGTTGAGTAGCACTTGAACTGATTGGCTCTATGAAACCTGATGTTCTTATATGATTCTATTTTCTTCAAGGTTGTGTCTTCCTGGTCGAATGTACTTATTGTAAGTCGCTTTGGATAAAAGCGTCAGCTAAATGCAATGTAATAATGTCATGTAATAAAAAAGCATTCTAGTTTACTCTCTAGTGTAATATTAGAACTTACGATTCCGGGAGCTGTTGATAACACTATACTGGTCAAAGGCAAGAGGTCATTAATTTTGTTTCTAAGAGTAACACTCGCTACACTTTGTTCAGGGACAAAGAGAAGTCTTGCGTGAATACGTTCAGAGAACGTAAACACACACTTGAGTGAAGTCACGGTGTGTGTGGCGAACTGTGAAAATAAGATACATAGGTTTGCTCTTTGCAGGTAAGAACGGAGAGTTGGAATTGTGTAATTGATGAGTGAATATGTTATGTGTGAGTTTATGATCCCGGTTGGACTTTATGTACTTGTGTTTATGAACGTTACTTGTTCAGCAAACGTAACGTATTGAAAGAGCCGGGACTGCTCGTGTATAGTTAATAGATATAAAATCAATTCAAAGTTCATCTTTGTACGAGAGCTGGAAGAACGTGTCCTTCAGTCTTTCTGACACGTTCTCCTCCTCTGAAACCTGATGTTCTTATATGATTCTGTTCTGTTTATGACAACGAGTGTCTGGTGTGTAAAGGCATCCTGATACTGTAGATTAGCACTGAGGTGCTGATTGGCTCAAACTCAGGGACGTGCACAGGTACGGGCTAATGTTGCCCGGGCAATGGCCCTTTTGCCATTTTTGGCTGACCTGCCCCTCTGGAGAGTGTTAGGGAAATAATTGACCGAGACACCTAGATATGACGTACAGGACCAACCCTGACGTCTGTTTATCTCCTTTAAGGACATAGGCTGCTTCAGCCATAATTTTATTGTTCCCATTCTGTGACCGGTCAACACTAGGTCACAGATGGTCTGTTGTTGTGGGTGCACTGGGACACTTCCTTCTTTGTTGTTTGTGGATTCCAAGGTATGACATCTTCGAGGCCATAAGTGACGGACGCAAGTGACTCAGTGTGCCCAACTGTCTAAAGCTATCTTATCAAAATATGTTGATTACTCTCTGTGAAACCAGTTAAACTGGCTAACGAGAGAGAGGCGCTCCAGAATTGACGTGGCAACTCTCCCGTGCAGTCTCACCGTGACTGCTGTGATTTGTGATGTGAATCCTCCGGCCGTAACTCCAAATAAACCTCCAGTGTTTGACATCGAAGCTCCTGCTCTACCCTGTCTCCTTCCTGAGTCGGTAACTCCCACTGCATTACTACACAGAAACTTCCCTTACAATTTGGCTTTGTCGGCAGGATGCCAACAAATCTTCAGAGCTGGTAAGTGTGATTTTCAAATCTACATTTGGACATTGCCTTACCAGAATCTGTGATTGACGGTATCCTAAAGTTACCTGTGGAACTGAGAGGCTGCGTTTCGTTTTGGTTAATGAACATTTGGGGATAAAAACCCAGGGAAACCGTGTCTGGGGACTCAGTCCTGGCTGATTTCCTCTGTGTGTGCTGCTCGGGACGGAAGTGCCATACAAGCATACACAGCTCATGTTTAGAGCGACCTTAAAGAAGGGCATCAGTGAAGTAGAGCTTCTGTGTGAATTGAAAGCAATGTAAACGATTTGTATTGGACAAATCGCCGGATTCTGAGGATTTTAGCGGCCAAACACAGCAGTTGAAAATAAGCAGCCAGAGATATTTACTGCTATCGCCTCTCTGCAAAACACAGCTCCAGCTGCAGCCTTGGGAGTGTGTGTAAAACCTCCCTGTGTTTGTGGAGCTGGAGAAGTGCAGGAAAGAGAGGGAGAACGTCACAGCTTTTTCTCTATATCTTTAACTCACACCACCACCATCTCTGTTTAAAAAAAACAGGGATGGTCTAAGAGCACTCGTTGTTGTGACCGTCTTCTACATTGCTGGCAAGGCTGGGGCAGCGCGAGATGTGTGTATCATCCGATGCGCCACGGTTCCCTATACATGTCTAGAGGAACTGGTGCCGGTCCGGGGTGCAATAGGCTAACTGATCACAGGTGGGCAGTGGCAAGCAGAGTGTAGAACAAAACTGTGTTTCATCGTTGGAATTAACTCGATGGCAGGGGTGTAGGCTGGTCGAGCAGGACTACAGTCAACTGGGCTGTTTTTGGAGAGAAAGGGTAGAGAAAAAAGTCTATGTTCTCCTTGTCGGGGGTTCATAGCGCCACTGAATAGTGGTGTCGCAAGAGGATAAGCTAGTTATTGCTTTTGGACGGTCTTCAGGCACGATCTTAGCACTTGTACAAGGGTGAACGCGCGAGTAGGTGCTCCATTTCTATAATTCCCTACCCCCTCTAAAATACCTCATAATTTGGACTAAATTGAGCTGGATTGAGCTTTGCTGTCTCGCTGGTGTTTATTTGGAGTTCATGTTGTGTTTGTCTGATTGTTTGTATGGGGGGTCTATATTAGTTTGTCCCGCCGTCTTGTGAATGTTTTTTAACAATTAATAATGAATCAGTCCATAGCCAGGGTAAAATGAACTAAACTTTTGTTATCTCACTAAAAGTAAATGACTTGAGAAAAATAAATAATAAATGTTTTGTAAAAGCAAGCTAACTTGAAACCCATTGTAAAATGAATAGTCTAGTATTTCAAGTTAGCTTGCTTTTACAAACATGCAGAACGCACGGTTATGGTAATTGTAGTGGATGAAATGAACTTAAATTCTCTATGCCTCTAAGTTAATAAAATATGACCATACATTGCATGCAGTAACAAGAGAAGAAAAAAAACTCCCGCCATTTGCGGTTTGAATTTTACGGAGAACTTTTGCAACACAAACGTTCCACTTTGAGATATAACTTAAAGCAATATACAATACTGTCTTACAGGTTTAAATCATTTTTCAAGTGAGGCAGATATTAAATCTAGGCTAGCTAACAAGAGCTCAAATCAAACTAACACACCATGTGACACAAAGAGCATTAGATGAAAAAATTAATAACAAATCATTTAAATACTGTGCAAAGGCAAGACGTAACTTACCGCAGTAGCGCGGTCAAATTCCGGCAGTGAGGCACGTCGGGGGCGGAGCACATACGTGATGACGTCAGACAGATTCAGTAAAAACATTTGAGTACAATCCCCAATATGACCCAAAGTGGATGATTACTGTATACACAATATTACAAATCAGTTCATAGTCATCAGAAAATGTGCGGTGAAATAACTTTTATAAATGTTTTGGTTAAAACAACCCATATTCTTCAAGGAGTTTGTACTGTTCGGTCTTACAGTGTACCGTCCGGTTGAGTGCAGTCACAGAGATGCTATGGCTGCTCTACATGAAATTACATTAATGGTCTGGTCCGAGAATGGACACCATTCCCTGCTGCCAGAGACAATGCTCCTCAATCTGAACATTACAGCCGTTGATACTGTCTCACGTGTGCCACTCCCCCCACCAAGCCATGAACTGAAAGCTTGACATCTGCTTTGAACACCTGGAAGCCTCCCGGGCACACCAGCACCAAACCCTTGGGTCAGTCAGATGGGACTAACGGCTTAACTTAGGGCATTTGGTTCAGAAATATGACTCTCGTTACCGCAGAGTGGGTTGTTTTTTTAAGGCTATTCATACTGCTATGCAGAGGATGCCTGTAAAGTTGGCAAGCTGTTAAAAGCCCCTACTATTTTTAAAATAGGCCTTATGTCAGGGGCCTCTTAGTTCTATATGTATTCACATTATATGGACCATGTGTGCACCTGGTAAAGGCTGCAAGGTAATCAGGCTACAATACGACCATTCTGTTCTGCTCTAACGATTCAATTGATAGATTCTACATCAAAACAATTAGCTTTTATTGTTTCCAATGATAACGTCACCTTCAGTGGAGGAATGCAAACCTGTTTTCAAATGTAAGGTTTTGAATTTGTTTGACATTTCTCAGTAATAACACCCTCAGACAACCAATTCCATTCATGCTATGCCATCAGTAATAACTCAGATGTTAGGGGGGGATGAAGCTTTTCCTCCCAAATCAGAGATGCTTTGTTTTTCAACAAAGGTATACATTTCCAGCATAATATATGTTTCTCACAATTGTTTTTTGTTGCAAACTGCACACAGGTGATACTGAGTCTTCTCGATTAATAGATTATAAACTACACCATGCTTAAATAGTTATTATTTCATTTGTGACATATGTAAGAAAAGGGAGGGAAGAGTCAATTATATTGATTAATTGATTTTATATTGGAACATTTATTACTCAAACCTGTTTTATGTAAGGCAAATGTCAGCCTTATGGACATAGGTACCGTGGGACTTTAAATGTACGCGTGTCCGCTCAATGGAAATGCGACGTCAACTTCCAATGTCAAGTCCCTGCCAGCGGCTGTACAAATGTTACCAGTGTTTACCAGTGTTGCCAGGGGCACGCGAATACCCTCCACTGGAGGGTGGGTGCTGCTGCTGTGAAGAAGGCCGACTATGGGTGCCGATGAGCGGACGATAAAGCACCGCAAAATACACCTCTTTTCTGACTCACCAGGGGCATGCAGTTCTGGAGGGTGTGAACATCTGGGTTTAGTCCATTGGGGAGTGCTTAATTCCGGGGTCTGGGGTCTCATATTATGGAAGTATGGATGAAATTCTCGAAAAACGGCTAAGTGCCAACGGGGTAGGGTGAAAGTCCTGTATACCCTGAGTAATCTTACCCGGCTTTAAGACACTAATTCCTGGGTAACAAAGTCACCCTGCTCGGGTCGTCAAATGTGATTGAAATGGACAGATTCCTGTACATTTCAATCACTTTTGATGGGAGTCGTGAGGTGTATTTGAAAGGGCCACATCTCCCTTAAATTAACATCAATCTTACCCAGCTTTCACACACTAATTCATGGCTAATACAGCCATGTGCACCCTGTGTTTAAAGTAATCTTACCCGGCTTTTAGACACAAATTCCTGGGTAACAAAGTCACCCTGCTCGGGTCGTCAAATGTGATTGAAATGGACAGATTCCTGTACATTTCAATCACTTTTGATGGGAGTCGTGACGTGTATTTGAAAGGGCCACATCTCCCTTAAATTCACATCAATCTTACCCAGCTTTCACACACTAATTCATGGGTAATACAGCCATGTGCACCCTGTGTTTAAAGTAATCTAACCCGGCTTTGAGACACTAATTCCTGTACATTTCAATCACTTTTGATGGGGTCGTCGAATGTGAATGAAATGGACAGATTCCTGAACATTTCAATCACCTTTAATGGGGTCGTCGAATGTGAATGAAATGGACAGATTCCTGTACATTTCAATCACTTTTAATGGTGGTCGTCAAATGTGATTGAAATGGACAGATTCCTGTACATTTCAATCACTTTTGATGGGAGTCGTCAGTGTATGGAGCTTATCCCATAATTCCCGGAGGTTCCAGGCCGAATTTTGAAGCTCATAGGCGGCCTGCCATGCGCCCCCACCCGTGGAAAGCAAAAAAAAGTAAAGAAAACGGTCAATTATATGTTAAAATAATAAAAAATTAAGTTTTTGAAAAGTGCCAACGGGGGAGGGGGTCAAGTCTTCGGCGCTTGGAAACGAAGCCTCGGAGATTTTTGCACTCCCCCGTTGCAATTTACAACGGAGAGGGGAAACGAGACCTCCCCTCCTCCGTCCAAAAAATTCATTCATCTTTTCCAAGCTACCATCTGCACGAAATCGGAAACCCGGTTTTTGATAGCACTTAGAAAAAAACGAGCTATAATCTCATGATGGGGAAATCATGGAGGAATGTATCCGCCTCATAAGCACTTTGGATCGGATCAAATTGTTGCCTGGAGGACCCAATTCATGGTTCTCACAAAACTTAAAGTTTTTGAACTGGTCTCTGGAGGAATCTAAGGGGAGTTGTCAGGGGACTCTATCCGCCTCAAGAGGCACAATTTTCGGATACATTTTATCCATTTTCACCCCTTTTTCTGGTTCTTCCAAAAAGTTAACTTAGACTTTTTCCGACTCTGGAGAAAGGTAGGGGGAGTTGCCAGGGGACTCTACCCGCCTTTTGGAACACTATTTTCGGATACAATTTATCCATTTTGACCCTTTTCTCTGGTTCTTCCAAAAGTTGACTTAAACTTTTTCCCACCCTGGAGAAAGGTAGGGGGAGTTGCCAGGGGACACTACCCGCCTTTTGGAACACTATTTTCGGATACAATTTATCCATTTTCACCCTTTTCTCTGGTTCTTCCAAAAGTTGAGTTGTACTTTTTCCGACTCTGGAGGAATGCAATGGGAGTTGTCACGGAATAACGACACTATTTTCGGCTAAAATGGTTGCCTGGAGGACCCCCAATCATGGTTCTCACAAAACTTTAAGTTGTGAAACTGGTCTCTGGATGAATTCAAGGGGAGTTTTCACGGAATAACGAGACACTATTTTCGGCTAAAATGGTTGCCTGTATGACCCCCAATGATGGTTATCACAAAACGTTAAGGGCGTTCTCCCCGGCAACCCGCCAGCAGATGGAAAACACCCGCCTCTACACCTCTTCCGAGGGACGAGGGACATCGGGGGGTCTGCTGGAGGCTACTGCCGGGTCCTGCGCTCCACCGGGACCCTGACTCCAGCGCGGTGTGTCGGCCTCTCCCTGGCCGTCCACTGTGCGCCCTCTGGGTACCTGACTCCCTTGCCTCCTCCGGGGGCAGGTGAGAGGGGTGCAATGCCTCCGCGGAGGATACTGTTATCCCAGGCAACCCGCCAGCAGATAGAAAGACCCGCCTCTCCACCTCTTCCGAGGGACGAGGGACATCGGGGGTCTGCTGGAGGCTACTGCCGGGTCCTGCGCTCCACCGGGACCCTGACTCCAGCGCGGTGTGGCGGCCTCTCCCTGGCCGTCCACTGTGCGCCCTCTGGGTACCTGACTCCCCTGCCTCCTCCGGGGGCAGGTGAGAGGGGTGCAATGCCTCCGCGGAGGATACTGTTATCCCCACGTTGTCGTACCCGAAACTGTCGGGTATCCTTTGTGAGAACCAGACTCTAGAGGAACGTGAGGGGAGATTACAGGGATCTCTGCCCACCTAACGAGTGCCTAAATGGCACACCGCACCATGATGCAAATGAAAACAAACACTGATTTGAAAATAAGCTGAGTGCATCTTTCGTGAGTCTTTTCACGCTTCCTTCTTTTTTACCCACAATTCTGGTGACATTTCCCGGTACCGAAATGCTCAAGAATACAGGTCGGATGGCGGTCCATTTTCCGATCTGCAATAGCTCCTACCGTGCCCTGAGCAAGCACCTGCAGAGGCACCATGGTGTGCGTAACTTGGATGAAAGAAAAATTCTGCTGTTGTTGGACCAACATTAGGCTCCATCCCTGTACCATTCTGGGATGCGAGTACCGCGGCACAAGGCTGGATCGCCACTTGGCCAGAGACCATGTTGAGCTGGCCCGGGAGGAACTACATGTGGTTAAAAATAAACTGAAAATGACAGTGGCCAAGAAGGAGCTTTATGAACTCCGAATGACAAACCCCAACATAGAAATGATTACTGCTTGGGCTGTTGACATGGAGGACGACAACGACATACTGTCACAACCTCCACCCTTGTCCCCGGTGAATGAATGTGACAACCCGGACTGTAAAGAATGGAGGATGGAGGCAAACACAGTGAGGGCTCAGCGGGACAGATATGCTGCTGAGGTGAAATCCCTGCGCTGCAAGTTGCAGCAGAGGATAAAACACAAGCGACAGAGGATGGATCAGCGGGCCGGGGACATGCCTGCGTTCGATGGGGAGGAACGAGAGCGGGTGATTCTAAAGAAACAACCCCGAACAGAGTCGACACCAACGAGGCTGTCCGAGTCGAAAGGTCCCTCCTGCAGCAAGTCTCCCATTCCCGCCTGCAGCAAGTCTCCCATTCCCGCCTGCAGCAAGTCTCCCATTCCCGCCTGCAGCAAGTCCCCCACTGGCTCTCACACACATTCATCCAGCCCCTCAGAGCCTGCATCCATGCATACCGAGGCCTCGTCAACCTCCCCTCCCATACATTCCCCCTGGTTCCGCGGCAGGGGCCGGGGAAATATAATGCGAGACATCACATTCCCACGGATCATGGGTAAGTGTGTTGAATATGTGACAAATGCAGTTTCTGTAACACACCATGTGTTGTCATTAAAGTACTGTTTATATTTCACAGAGGAGGATCTGCAAGGATACCGGGAGCATTATGTAGGTATCGACCCACCAGTGAGGCTCCAGGAAAACACAGTCTCCAAACTAAGCAGAGTGAAGTCGTTCCTCAGTTTCATGGCTCACGGTTTCAATCGCCTGTCTGACGCTCTTTTTGAGGGATCTCAAGAGGATACGCGGGTGGTCCCGGAGCCTGATAAAGTCAAGCCTTCAGGTTACGACCTCCGACTTCTACATCAAGAATATATCACACTTTCTCAAGTACATGGCCGACACACCGTGCAAGGGGAGCAGGCTCAGCCAAAACGACATGATTTTAATCAAACGGGAAGTAGTTGCTATCCTGAAGTCCCTGAAGAGAAAAGTACTTATTCACCAGATGCAAGTGAAGCGTGACAAGATGGAAGGTCTGCCCAGCCACAACGACATCATGACATGCTTGACTTCGACCACCACTCGCATCCCTCAGCTCCTGGATGTGATGGCCAGCAATCCGACTACCGCAACCCGGCTACTGCTCTATGGGTACATGACTCTTCATTGGAGCTGCATTTACGGCCACAGTCCGGGGGTCTACTCCAACATGACCAACGCCGAGGTCCGAAAGGCGGATACAACTTGCACTGCCTTCGGCTACTTCGTCCATGTGAGTGCTATTAAGCAATGCATTTATTCTGGCAGTTATATGCATGATTTACATTGTATTGACACTCTCTAACTCTGTCATAACAGGTAAGCAACCACAACGCGTTCGGGGAAGCGCAGCTGTACCTCACCGTAGAAGAATTTGGATGGATGAAGAGGTGGCTGGAAATCAAGGCTACGCTGACCCTAACCCTAACCCTAACCCTAACCCTAACCTCACACTCACCCGCAATGATTTTATGTTTAACAATAACCACTACCTCCAGCTGTGCGGTTGTGCGATGGGCCGGAAATACGCGCCAGCCTACGCGGATATTTACCTGGCCCATTGGGAGGAAACGGTCTTTACTAAACTCCCCCTCAAACCCCTTCTGTACTTCCGGTACCTGGATGACATCTTTGGCCTCTGGCACCACACAGAACAGGACTTCCTCACCTTCTCAGACATCCTCAACACACATCACCCTAAAATAAAACTCAAACACCAGTTACATACACACACTGTGGAGTTCCTCGACACTGGGGTGTTTTTCCGCAGCTCCAGCGACCACAGCAAGACACTTGCCACCAAGGTCTTTTTTAAGGACACAGATCGCCACGCACTCCTCCATAAAACCAGCTATCACCCTGGGCACACGTACAGAGGCCTGATCAAGTCCCAGCTGATCCGCTTCCACAGAATATGCACCCTCGCGGAGGATGTGGAGGAGGCTACCAGAATCCTCTTTAGTGCGCTGAGACCCAGGGGCTATTCGAGGCGCTTCCTTAGAAGCATTAGGGCGGAGGTCGGCCGCACCTTCATAGAGAAATACAGAGACATCTCCGCCCGGCCGTCCGGCCCTGCCCTGGTCCCCCTCATTACAACCTACTCCGGGAGCCTGTCCAGCCTCTTGGGCAAACTAAAGGCCAATTTTGAGGGGGCCAGGGGCGGCTGTGACGCGCTGCGGCCGTGCCGGCTGATCTCCGCCTACCGCCGTAATAAAAATCTCCAGGACCTTCTGGTCCATACAAAATTAAATAAAGGCATCAAAACTAGGGAGGCGCCTCGCGTCTCTGAGGTTGGTTTCGTTCGCCTCCCCCACGTTTTCAATCCCTTCTCTCGAGAGGGGAGCAACGTACGGCAGGCCTTGACACCTAACACAAAAAACGCTATCTATGCAATTAGGTGCAAGGCCTGCCAGAGACTCTATGTGGGGGAGACGCGCAATGAGATCAGCCTCAGAATTAAACAACATCAATATCGAATTAGAGACGGGGACGGCACGAGCGTTTTATACAACCATTTTAAACTCCATGGCCTCCAGAGTGTGCAGTCTATGGGCCTGGAGAGCAGCAGCGGCTGGAGCACGGGCCAGAGACGAGCGGCGGAGCGGAGGTGGATCCATCGCCTGGGCACCATTGACCCGGGCGGACTAAATGAAAAATATAATTAATGGGTCCGCCTCCCACCACTCAAACATGCTTTAACCTGTGTGATCTCCCCCCCCCCGGGGTCTCTCCCCTGCAGACGGGTGATTTGGGTTCCCTTCTCTGCGGGTGTGTCAGCCTGTTTTAATCCGCCCTCCACGTATTTTAGCACTTATACTTATTTATTTATTAATTATTTATAGATCCTCCTCATCTGGACTTTTTTTATTGGTGTGCTACAATTTTTATCGCATGTTTTCAGCACTCTTATTTATTTTAATGGTGTTCATATTTATGTTTTTATTACTTCTTACATGTTTTATAATTTTAAATGTATTTATGTGTATGTTTTTATCTTAAAATGATCAAGGCCACATGAGGAGGGATGCTTTTATTTGTTTATTTATATTTATTTTAAATTATTTTATTACCTGGAGGCCGGGAAACCGCCCGCGGGGGGGAGCCCTTCACCTCCCTGCCACCCTTTTCGATTTTAATGGTTCTGTTTTTCAGTGATATCCAGTTCATTATATACGATTTTACTAACCCGGTGTGCCTTCCTTTATTTTATTATTATCTGTTAATTTTAAGACTCCCTTTACTTTTTAAATGCATATTACTGGGGAGAATGTTTTAATTATTTATATTTGTATCATTGCACTTGTGTTTTAACTGCACTTATACTACTATGCATGGCTTTTACTAATAGAACTGGATTCACTTTTAAATTGGCCATTTTAGATCCCGCACACACGCACGCACACACACACACACACACACACACACACACACACACACACACACACACACACACACACATACACCACCCTCCAGATCCTGGGACGGGGGGATCTGCTTTTTAGGCATACTCTGCCGCCGTTCCGCGGTCCGGCTCCGCTCTGCACTTTTTAACCACTCATCTGAAACGGTCTCGTCCTCACAGAGCTTTGATTATGCTTTTTTAAAAAGGGTTTTTATAAGGTTTATGTTTACGGAGGTTTTTAATGTTTTATAAAACACCTATCTACCGAGAGCCAGTGCACCACGCAGGGCTCCTCCGGAGCCCTGCGCTTTTCCCCAACCTAACCCTAACCCAGAGCGAAGAGGGACCAGTCACTGGCCGATCACAGCCCCTCAGACATGGGTGAAGAGAGGGTGCCATACTCTGCCCCAAGTTCACCCAGTGATCAACTTGTAAATATGCAGTGTGTTGTTGTAATCAGTCCCCTTGTAAATACTTTATATACTGTGTGAATGTATTTATTACTGTCAATATTACTGTAAATAAAGTTTGTTAAAATTACTTAGTCTTCTGTTTTTAAAGCCCAATATGGGTTGTTTTCCTTTAAGATCCCCAGGGGCACGATATTCTGGTTCTGGTGGTAGCATGGAGGTGTTTAGTCCGAGTGAGGAGTGCTCGAGTGTGGGATGATTTGTAAGGTAGAAGAGGGTAAAAAAAGTTAAAGTGTGAACCTCCAGCAGGGCAGGTGGTGCTGTGAAGAAGGCCGAATATGGATGCCGATGGGCGGACAGTAAAGCACCGCAAAATACACCCCCTTTAAGTGTTGCCAGGGGCACGAGAAAAATCCTCCACTGGAGGGTGGGTGCAGCTGCTGTGAAGAAGGCCGACTATGGGTGCCGATGGGCGGACGGTTATGCACCGCAAAATACACCCCCTTTAAGATTCCCAGGGGCACGACATTCTTGAGGGTGTGATCATCTGGGTTTAGTCCGTGGGGGAGTGCTTAAGTTCGGGGGCCCGGGGACCCAAGGTGCGCACATTTCTGGAGATACTCATATCAGGGAGAGATCCTGGAGCTCCTTAGTCCGTGTTTTGGGGGTCTTGGAGCGGCCACAGAGAGGTGCTTTTCCCCGGTGTATTTCATGGAAGTCTGAAATAGACTGTTTGCTCATGTCAGGGAGAGATCCTGGAGCTCCTCAGTCCGTGTTTTGGGGGTCTTGGAGCGGCCCCGAAGAGGTGGCTTTGTCGGTGTACCTAATGGGTAAGAAAGCCACCCTGCACGGATCATCAAATGTGAATGAAATGGACAGATTCCTGTACATTTCAATCACTTTTGATGGGAGTATTCAGGTGTGGATGAAATGGCCATCCATCCATCCATCTTCTCCCGCTTATCCGTGGTCGGGTCGCGGGGGTAGCAGTTCCAGCAGAGAGCCCCAAACTTTCTTTTCCCTGGCAACATCAACCAGCTCTGACTGGGGGATCCCAAGGCGCTCCCAGGCCAGCGAAGAGATATAATCCCTCCACCTGGTCCTAGGTCTACCCCTTGGTCTCTTCCCAGCTGGACGTGCCTGGAACACCTCCCTAGGGAGGCGCCCAGGTGGCATCCTAACTAGGTGCCCAAACCACCTCAACTGGCTTCTTTCGACGCGAAGGAGGAGCGGCTCAACTCCGAGTCCCTCCCTGATGACCGAACTTCTCACCTTATCTCTAAGGGAGACACCAGCCACCCGGCGGAGGAAACCCATCTCGGCCGCTTGTATCCGCGATCTCGTTCTTTCGGTCATGACCCATCCTTCATGACCATAGGTGAGGGTAGGAACGAACATGGCCCGGTAGACAGAGAGCTTTGCCTTCCGGCTCAGCTCCCTTTTCGTTACAACGGTGCGGTAAAGCGACTGCAATACCGCTCCCGCTGCTCCGATTCTCCGGCCCATCTCACGCTCCATTGATCCCTCACTCGAGAACAAGACCCCGAGATACTTGAACTCCTTCACTTGGGGTAAGGACTCATTCCCTACTTGGAGCGGACAGTCCATCGGTTTCCTGCTGAGAACCATGGCCTCAGATTTGGAGGTGCTGATCCTCATCCCAGCCGCTTCACACTCGGTTGCGAACCGATCCAGTGAGTGCTGAAGGTCGCAGACCGATGAAGCCATCAGAACCACATCATCTGCAAAAAGCAGTGGTGCAATCCTTAGTCCACCGAACTGCAGACCCCCCCCCCACGACTACGCCTCGAAATCCGATCCATGTATATTACAAACAGGATTGGTGACAAAGCGCAGCCCTGGCGGAGGCCAACCCTCACCGGAAATGGGTCCGACTTACTGCCGAGGACCCGGACACAGCTCTCGCTTTGGGAGTACAGAGATTGGATGGCCCTGAGTAGAGACCCCCTCACCCCATACTCCCGCAGCACCTCCCACAGTACCTCCCGGGGAACCCGGTCATACGCCTTCTCCAAGTCTACAAAACACATGTAGACCGGATAAGCGTACTCCCAGGCCCCCTCCAGGATCCTTGCGAGAGTAAAAAGCTGATCCGTCGTTCCACGACCAGGACGGAATCCGCATTGTTCCTCCTCAATCTGAGGTTCGACAATCGGCCTGACCCTCCTTTCGAGTACCTTGGAGTAAACTTTCCCGGGGAGGCTGAGTAGTGTGATGCCTCTGTAATTGGCACACACCCTCTGATCCCCCTTTTTGAAAAGGGGGACCACCACCCCGGTCTGCCACTCCTTCGGTACCGTTTCCGACTTCCACGCAACGTTGATGAGACGTGTCAACCATGACAGTCCCTCAACACCCAGAGCCTTCAGCATTTCCGGGCGGATCTCATCCACCCCCGGGGCTTTGACACTGTGGAGTTGTTTGACGACCCCAGTGATCTCCCCCCGGGAGATTGGCGTTGATCCCCCGTCATACTCCAGCTCTGCCTCTAACATAGAGGGCGGAGTTGTCGGGTTCAGGAGTTCCTCAAATTGTTCCTTCCAACGCCCTAACACTCCATCAGTTGAGGTCAACAACGTCCCATTCTTACTGTACACAGCTTGGATGGTTCCCTGCTTCCCCCTCCTGAGGTGTCGGACAGTTTTCCAGAACAACTTTGGTGCCGCCCGAAAGTCATTCTCCATGTCTTCTCCGAACTTCTCCCACACCCGCTGCTTTGCCTCGGCCACGGATGAGGCTGCTGCCCTTCGGGCCTGTCGGTACCTTGCAACTGCCTCGGGAGTCCCCCGGGATAACAAATCCCTGAAGGCCTCCTTCTTCAGTCGGACGGCTTCCCTGACCACCGGTGTCCACCAGGAGGTTCGAGGGTTACCGCCCCTTGAGGCACCTAGGACCTTGAGACCACAGCTCCCCGCCGCGGCTTCGGCAATAGAGGCTTTGAACACCGACCACTCTGGTTCAATGTCCCCAACCTCCACAGGAATGCCCGAAACACTACACTATTTTCGGCAAAAATGGTTGCCTGAAGGATCCCCAATCATGGTTCTCACAAAACTTTAAGTTTTGAAAGTGGTCTCTGGAGGAATGCAAGGGGAGTTGTCACGGAATAACGAGACACTATTTTCGGCAAAAATGGTTGCCTGAAGGATCCCCAATCATGGTTCTCACAAAACTTTAAGTTTTGAAAGTGGTCTCTGGAGGAATGCAAGGGGAGTTGTCACGGAATAACGAGACACTATTTTCGGCTAACATGGTTACCTGAAGGACCCCCAATCATGTTTCTCACAAAACGTTAAGGGCGTTCTCCCCGGCAACCCGCCAGCAGATGAAAACACCCACCCCTCCGCCTCTCCACCTCTTCCGAGGGACGAGGGAACCGCGCGGGGGGTCTGCTGGAGGCTACTTCCGGGTGCTCCGTCCTGCGCTTCACCGGGACCCTGACTCCAGCGCGGTGTGGCGGCCTCGCCCTGGTCGTCCACCGTGTGCCCTCCGGGTACCTGACTCCCCTGCCCCCGGAGGAGGCAGGGGAGTCAGGTACCCGGAGGGGTTCAATGCCTCCGTCCCCCTGGGGGACGGAGTGCCCGGAGGGTACCCCGGAGGGTACTGTTATCCCCACGTTGTCGTACCCGAAACTGTCGGGTATCCTTTGGGAGAACCAGACTCTGGAGGAACATGAGGGGAGATGACAGGGATCTCTGCCCGCCTAACGAGTGCCTAAATGGGAGACCGCACGATGATGCAAATTAAAACAAACACTGATTTGAAAATAAGCTGAGTGCATCTTTCGTGAGTCATTTCACGCTTCCTTTTTTTTCACCCACGATTCTATACCTTCTACTGGTGACATTTCCCGGTACCGAAATGCTCAAGAATACAGGTGGGATGGCGGTCCGTTGTCCGATCTGTAATAGTTCCTACCGCGCCCTGAGCAAGCACCTGCAGAGGCACCATGGTGTGCGTAACTTGGATGAAAGAAAAATTCTGCTGTTGTTGGCCAACGGACGGACCAACATTAGGCTCCATCCCTGTACCATTATGGGATGCAAGTACCGCGGCACAAGGCTGGATCGCCACTTGGACAGAGACCATGTTGAGCTGTCCCGGGAGGACATACATGTGGTTAAAAATAAACTGAAAATGACAGTGGCCAAGAAGGAGCTTTATGAACTCCGAATGACAAACCCCACCATAGAAATTATTACTACTTGGGCTGTTGACATGGTGGACGACGACAATATACTGTCACAACCTCGTTCATGTGAGTGCTATTAAGCAATGCATTTATTCTGGCAGTTATATGCATGATTTACATTGTATTGACACTCTAACTCTGTCATAACAGGTAAGCAACCACAAGACGGCCAACGCGTTCGGGGAAGCGCAGCTGTACCTCACCATAGAAGAATTTGGATGGATTAAGAGGTGGCTGGAAATCAAGGGTACGCTGACCTGCACCCAGAGCCGCTACTTCCTATACACAGCGGGGAAGAACCCGTTGACGAAACTTGCCTACTCCCTGAGGTTGGCATGGGCTGATGTGGGGCTCCACGGTCCCATTAACTTCACCGACCTCCGCACAGTCCACGTCGATAATGCGAAGAGGTTTCAAGACAAAGGCAACCGCCAAAGAGTGAGTGATTTCATGTGTCACAACACTGCAACTGCGGACAAATTTTACGCGAATAATCCTTCTTTGAAGGAGCCTGCGGACATTCGGTTGCTCTTCACAGAGTCACTGCAAGCAGCGGCGGCGGCATCGACAGCAGCAGCAGCGGGAAATGAGGACACTTTTGCGGGTATTGACATTGACAGTGACAGCTCTGGAGAGGAGCACAGCCTACCAAGACTCCCTACCGAGACTCAGCGATGCCGAGACGTCAGATGAAGAATTCTCCAAAAATGTCAACGCTTGGAGAGCGAAGAGGGACCAGTCACTGGCCGAACACAGCCCCTCAGACATGGATAAAGAGAGGGTGCCATACTCTGCCCCAAGTTCACCCAGTGATCAACTTGTAAATATGCAGTGTGTTGATGTAATCAGTCACCTTGTAAATACTTTATATCCTGTGTGAATGTATTTATTACTGTCAATATTACTGTAAATAAAGTTTGTTAAAATGACTTAGTCTTCTGTTTTTAAAGCCCAATATGGGTTTTTTTCCTTTAATATCCCCAGGGGCACGATATTCTGGTTCTGGTGGTAGCATGGAGGTGTTTAGTCCGAGTGAGGAGTGCTCAAGTGTGGGATGATTTGTAAGGTAGAAGAGGGTAAAAAAAGGTAAAGTGTGAACCTCCAGCAGGGCAGGTGGTGCTGTGAAGAAGGCCGAATATGGATGCCGATGGGCGGACGGCAAAGCACCGCAAAATACACCCCCTTTAAGTGTTGCCAGGGGCACAAGAAAAATCCTCCACTGGAGGGTGGGTGCAGCTGCTGTGAAGAAGGCCGACTATGGGTGCCGATGGGCGGACGGTAAAGCACCGCAAAATACACCCCCTTTAAGATTCCCAGGGGCACGACATTCTTGAGGGTGTGATCATCTGGGTTTAGTCCGTGGGGGAGTGCTTAAGTTCGGGGGCCCAGGGACCCAAGGTGCGCGAGGTTCTGGAGGTACACATGTCAGGGAGAGATCCTGGAGCTCCTTATTCCGTGTTTTGGGGGTCTTGGAGCGGCCACAGAGAGGTGCTTTTCCCCGGTGTATTTCATGGAAGTCTGAAATAATCTGTTTGCTCATGTCAGGGAGAGATCCTGGAGCTCCTCAGTCCGTGTTTTGGGGCTCTTGGAGCGGCCACATAGAGGTGCTTTCCCCGGTGTATTTCATGGAAGTCTGAAATAGCCTGTTTGCTCATGCCAGGGAGAGATCCTGGAGCTCCTCAGTCCGTGTTTTGGGGCTCTTGGAGCGGCCCCAAAGAGGTGCCTTTGTGCCTTTGAAATGTACAGAGTGCTTGAGTCATATGGTGTGTTTGAAAGGGCCATATATCCCTTAAATTACCATTAATCTTCCCCATCTTTCATACACTAAGTAATGTGTACCGCAGCCATGTGCACCCTGATTTTAAAGGAAATTAACCGGGGATTTCGAGACTTATTCCTGGGTAAAGAAGTCCCCCTGCTCGGGTCGGATGCAAATGCCCATATCTCCCTTAAATTACCATTAATCTTCCCCAGCTTTCACACACGTATTAATGAGTATCACATCCATGTGCACCCTGATTTTAAAGAAAATTAACCGGGGCTTTCGACACTAATTCCTGGGTTGCTCGGGTCGGATGCAAATGCCCATATCTCCCTTAAATTACCATTAATCTTCCCCATCTTTCATACACTAAGTAATGTGTCCCACAGCCATGTGCACCCTGATTTTGAAGAAAATTAACCGGGGCTTTCGATACTTATTCCTGGGTAAAATAGGAAAACATCCCTATCAAGTGTTAACCCTATAACTAGGACAGCTCCAGGCCAAGGGTCAGAGAGAGAGGGTCACACTCTCCGGCTGCAGAGGGCAAGGAGGCACGAGGTCGTTCGAGATGAGAGGATTCTAATCTTCATCTTTCTGAGTTGATGGGATGCTTCTTCATCTTTCTGCTCTGTGGGCTCAAGAAGACAACCCTGCAGGATGAGCGAGGGCTTCAGAGGCTACAAGGTTCCTTGTTTCTTGGAGGAGTTTAATGTCTTCCTAACCTCTCCCATCACGGGGGGGAGACCTGGATGTGCCACATGGAATACGTAGTTGCACTGCTCTCAAGCAGATAGCAGAAGGAATGCAGGCGGATGAGCCTCCGTTTCACTGGGGGGATCAACTACAGTGCTCACTGAATGAGCCACACAAAAGCAGAGCAATTGGAGGGTTGAAATGTGGCGCTCTGATGAACAAGAGTTTGAGCCAATCAGCAACTCAGTGCTAATCTACAGTATCAGGATGCCTTTACACACCAGACACTCGTTGTCATAAAGAAAGGAGGAGAACAAGTCAGAAAGACTGAAGGACACGTTCTTCCAGCTCTCGTACAAAGATTAACTTTGATTTGATGTTATATCTTGGATGTTTACAGATGTACAATTAATGACTTTTTTTATATTTCCAATGACCAGACATGTGTTGAATAGTGGTGATTAATATATTTTTGCCGGATCAGATTACACTTTCGCACTAAACAAAATTAATTAATTAATATTTTCAGATTATAAAGTATTGAATAATAAGATATGTCTACTATTATCACAAATAATTTTAATATCCTTAATCGTCCAGCAATCAGGCTTAACAACACTACTCTTTCATGTATTATCAATGCACAGAAAGACCTACAATGATGTTTCAAGTACTGGATTAATTTCAGTTTTGTACCAAAACAAATATGTTTGCTATTGTGCACCTGTGTTTTATGTGTGTTCATTATTATGCTTTTGACAAAAGATGATCCAAACACTGATGAGAGATGATTTTTCTATTATGATTGGCTGTATCAATCATTGTGATTGAATGTTTCAATCTTAATGTGATTGTTATTGATGTAATTGATGTTGTGTAAGTCCACACTCAAATCTGAAGATTCCCATTGATTTAAGGATTGAACAAAATATTATTAGACTAAGGTTTTTAGATTATCAAAATTGATAAAAAGAGAGAAACTGTTGGGGAATATTTTCCAAGGCCCATAACTTTGACCCAGTTTATCAGTTCAAACTGTCCTGACTGAGCACACGCACCTCGTAACCTTGGCTGCTGTGCTCTCAGTGTTCTGTCTCCCTGTTCCTTCCTGATAGAGGTGTTATGATTTCATCTTGTTATGCAGCATGTTGATGATGCTCTCGGAACTAGCTAAATACATGGGTAGAGTTCTTGAGAATTGACGTGGCAACTCTACCGTGCAGTCAGATCGTGGCTGCTTTGACTTGTGATGTGAATTCTCCGGCCGAAGTTCCAAATAAACCATCAGTGTTTGACATCAAAAGCTCCTGCTGTTCCCGTGTCTCTTTCCTGGGTCGGTGACTCCCACTGCATTGCTGCTACACAGAAGTTTCCCTTACAAGAGTTCAGAGTGTGCAGCAAATTAAGCTGATGCGTGTCTGATTGGACGCAGGTGTGCTGCTCTGATGAGGATAATGATCGGCTAGAGTTTAAAAAGCTCCACCGCTCACACTGAACCATAGGCCTACTGTGAGTCAGTCAGGAAAACAGAGAGCAGCTTCCTGTTATCAGTTTCACTTATGGAGGCCTTTCATTTTCAGGTTATCCTCCTTGTAGGACTCTGTGTTAGCTCCTCTTTTGCTTTTCTGCCCACACAAGATGCTTTGTTTCAGAGCCTTGCGAACACAGGCAGGTCAGAAAACGGGCAGCAGAAGTCTCCGGCTGAGGAACCGCAGCAGGTGAATACCATCAGAGTGACCTGTCATCCAGACTCCTTGGAGATTGTTATCAAAGCTGATATGTTTGCGGTTGGAGCTCCTGTTGATGGTGACGAGATACGCCTTGGAGTAGAGACCAACAACCAGTACTGCAGAGCTACAGCGTCTTCAGCAGATGAGTACAGTATCAGTGTTGGACTTGTGGAGTGCGGCACCAGACACTGGGTAACTTTTAAATATATTTCATTTAAAATATTATTCATTATAGCTTCTAGTTTTTAAACATGATTTATCTCCACAGGTAACTGAGGACTCTCTGATCTACACAAACCTCCTCATATACTCTCCTGAGGCTTCTCCATATGGTGTTGTTCGAATGGAGGAGGCTGTAATTCCAATTGAATGTCATTACGAAAGGTCTTTGTCTCCTTTTTGTTTTTAAAGCTCACATTGTAAACCTCTTTGAATGATGTCTGTCTTTTTTAAATGCATGTTTTCTGTTTCTTAGGAAGTACAGTTTGTCCAGTTCTTCACTCATGCCTACCTGGATCCCCTTCATGTCGACCCAGGCTGCAGTGGAAATGTTGCAGTTTAACTTGAGAATCATGACAAGTGGGTTTTGATAATGATCTCATGTTATGAGTTGTCATGTCTCTATTTGCACTTAGTACTTTTGTCTGTCTGTGTGCAGATGACTGGCAGTACAAAAGAGGCTCTAATGTGTTTCATCTCGGTGAGCCCATCAGCATCGAGGCCTCGGTCAGAATCGGGCATCACGTGGAGCTCCGAGTGTTTGTGAGCAGCTGCGTGGCTACACTGAGCCCTGACATGCACTCCAGCCCCAGGCATGCCTTCATTGAAAATGGGTAAGACTGCAAATTGCTAAATGGCAAAAAGAAACATATTTTTCTGACCCTAGAGGGAGCTGTTTAATGTGTAAGGCTCTTCAAGTGGTTTAATTCAGACGCGAGCAATGCTGACTCGAGTGACGGGTTAATAAAAGATCATTCCTTTAGTGTTGTCTTCAAGTTAGCTAAGGCTAGCTGCAGGTTGATTTGAATCTTTATTCTAGTTCTTCCTTTCTGTGCCACTATTGGCAAATTCACAGGTCAGATTTGTGCAGTTCTGACTCTAAAGAACTACTTCCAGAACTTGCCTATAGGCTATAGAAATGTTAGCGGTGGAGTTGCATTGTGGGTAATGTAGACTCTGGTTATAGTAGTCAATGAGTGCTAATTTAGTGTTGCTCTTTTTGTTTTTCCTCATCATAGGTGCTTTGTTGACTCTCAGCTTCCAGGCTCAAGGTCTCAATTCTTAGCCAGGACACAGGATGACAAGCTCCACATGTCCATTGATGCCTTCAGATTTTATAATGAGGACAGGGGGAAGGTGAGGCTCTATTAAATTGCCTCAAACATGATTGTGTGTGCATGTTTCCCAACACCTGTTTTTCTCATAGCTCTACATCACATGTCACCTGAATGCTGTGCCAATAAATAGCACAGAAGCAACAAACCAAGGCGTGCACTTTTGTGAATGGAAGGTAAGTGAGATCCAGTCTAAAATATGTCGAATTACTCAAAAAAACAAAGTATTGGTGCTGAATGTTTTTTATTTATCAGATGGCAGTCCGCTGATGGTAATGACTACGTATGTGGGCAATGCAAAAGACCAATTGGCGTTCAGCAAACTCCCAGTAAGCCCAGCAGCCCCGGCAAGTTTAGGCCTCGAGGGTTTGTGAAGCCAGAAGATCGTGAACCCCTCTGGAGGAGTGGACTGAAGACCAGTACAGGTGGGGAGCTTGTAGGAACTTGCTTGATGAATATTGGCTGCAGAATAGATGTCGTCATAATGATCAATTGTGACACATGTTTTGGCATAGGTTTTAGACGTGATGATGGCTGGGTAACTGAATTAACATGCATTGTGCTGGTTTGTGTTAGTGTGGGAACATCAGGCCAGAGTGGGTCCGATGATGGTCTTGCCAGCCAAGCAGAAAAGCCGGCCCATACCTGCAGAGGAGCCTTCTTCCATTTTTGATCAAATCAGCAGATCTACAATGTATGGCAGCCAGTGGAGGAGTGGAATAAACAGAGTTGGTAAGTCAATGCCGGTATTGAATTATTCTTTGTTCATTTGAAGCCTTTAATGATCTCTAAATTGAGATTAAAATGGCCCATAATGAAATCTTAATGTTTTGTTTTTCTGTCAAAGATCAGAGGAAAGGACTGCTTCCTGATTCATCATCGTCCCAAAACCAGGTGGACGTTGTGACTTTAGCTTCTGAGCAGAATAAAGACGAAGAAGACAAAAGTGGAACAGAAAAAGTTAAAATGTGAAAAGTCTTAACTCTTTTTTTTAAATGGCACTCTGCAATGCACCTTTTACATAAACACATTTCTTCTACGACTACAGATGAAGATGCTGAGGAAGTTCCTGAACTTCTAGAAATAACCTCTCCTAGGGCCCATCTGCAGCCGAAGGCAGCCGTGCTGAACAGTACCAACACATCGGTGCTCAATGAAGTCCTCCCAACTGCTGTGGTTAATGTGGCTGTGCCCCCACTGTCCAACACCACTGCAACAGAATCTGACCTTCCTGAAACAATGGACTCAAAGAGATAATAAATGATTCAAACTTTAATTTGTTTGCTGTTTAATATTGCAAACCACAAGGAAAACTGATGACCTGCTCACAGCTAAAAACAATTAAATGCAAACAATTGTTTCCTAATGCGAAAGTATTCCATATAACGGTAAACATTTAGGGGGGACCCAAAATTGCAATTTGTCTTCCATGTCTTTTCTTGGGCGTGCCTGCTGCTAGAAACGGTATTACACCATGGCATTTATTTTCTGGGGTGTATAAAAGTGATTTATTGGAGGTCAGCCAGTTTATATGTGGACTTCAGTTGCTGCAACAAAGCCTTTGTACATGAGTAGCTTCTTTAAAAGGAGAGTTACCGTGGGGTCCTGGCAATATAATGACCTGAACATTAAGATGTAAACATGGTCTCATAACTTTGTGGCCATTGGCTTTTCTGACTGGACACTGCATTCTAATGGAATACCCAGACCTCTACTACGGTAGTAAATATGTTTTAGAGGTACAATTTGATGGTTACAAAGTCTTGTTACTTTAGCTTAGCAAATCTATTCACTCCTGTTTTTGGGGACGTTCTGACTTGGCTCCAAAAACAATTACCTCAGTTGTATCTTTGTTTAATTGGAGAAAGTTCTAACGCATCCAGTCATTGATTTGTTCAATGCACTTACTCAGTGTTTGAATTGGAGCATAGTCTCCTGGTGAAATTGTTACGTACATGTGTGTGTCATCTGCATAGCTATGGTAACTTATTTTGTTGTTTTTCATAATCTGAGCCAGTGGTAGCATGTCGATGTTAAAGAGAAGAGGCCCCAAGATGGACCCTTGAGGAACCCCACATGTCATATTTGTCAACTCAGATGTGTATTTACCTATATAAACAAAGTTGTTTCTGTCCCTTAAGTAGGATTCAAACCAATTTAGAACTGTTTCCGAAATACCCACCCAGTTTTCCAGTCGGTCTAGTAATATGCTGTGGTCAACAGTGTCAAACGCAGCACTGAGATCTAATAATACTAACACTGAAGTTCTGCCACTGTCTGTGTTTAAGTGGATGTCATTAAAGACCTTTACAAGAGCAGTCTCAGTGCTGTGGTTTGGACGAAAGCCTGACTGGAACACATCGAAACAGTTATTTAAATGCAAGAAATTACTCAACTGTTGAAAAACAACTTTTTTAATGATTTTACCTATAAATGGGAGGTTTGATATGGGCTTGTAATTGTTCATTACTGAAGCATCAAGATTATTCTTTTTTAAGAGCGGTTTATTGACTGCAGTTTTCAGGGCCTGTGGAATAATACCTGAGTGAAGAGATGTGTTTACTATATGAAGTAGATCTGAGGCCATGCAAGGCAAAACATCTTTGAAAAATTATGTTGGAATAATATGAAGGGAGCAGGAGGAGGATTTCAGAAGTTGTATAATGTCCTCTAGGTTTTTATCATTAATCTGATGGAATTGTGTCATGGTGTTTGAATTGATGTTAAGTGGAAACAGAGACAACACATTTGCTGTTCCTGATGCAGAGGCACTGACTGCTTGTCTGATTTTCTGAAAGTCGTCAGTGAAAAAGGCAAAATCATTGCACTGCATTGGTGGATAGAAATTCAGAGGCTACTGACACTGGGGGGTTAGTTAGTCTGTCGACCGAAGCAAACAAGGCACGTGCGTCGTTTTTGTTTTGGTAATGATGTCAGAGAAGAACGATTGTCGTGCGTTTTTCAATTCCAAATTATAAAGGCCAAGTCTATCTTTATAGATTTCAAAGTGAACCTGGAGATTTGTTTTTCGATATTCTCTTTTTTCTGTTTTCACGGTCATGGCCTTTCTTCATGGAGATATTTTCTTCCCAGTCACTTCCTTTACCTTAGTTGTAGCAATGGCATCTATAACATTTTTAATTTTTGAATTAAAATGATCTACTAGCTCATTTACTGAGATGTTAGCAGGGGCAGGTGTGGAAGAAAAAGAAACATAAACATTTCCCTAGTATTTTCTGTTAAATATCGCTTTGTGGTTACCTCTTTTTGAACATTTTTGTGAACAGAAATAGAGCTCTCAAAGAAAACACAGGAATGGTCAGAGAGTGCAACATCAGTCACCACAACCTTAGAGATATTCAGACCCTTTGAGATAATTAAGTCCAGAGTGTGCCCCTTATTGTGCGTGGGCTCCGTCACATGCTGAGTCAGATGTTAAAATCACCAACAATGACTATACGGTCAAAGTCAATACATACTATAGACAGCAGTTCAGTAAAGTCATCAGAAAAGCTTGCACAGTATTTTGGTGGTTTATAGATATTTAGGAACAGAGCTCGAGAGGAGCATTTCAGCTGAAGGGCTACATATTCAAAATAATCAAAGTTTCCATACGATGTCTTCCTGCATTGAAGAGAATCATTGAACAGAATAGCAACTCCACCCCCTTTCTTATGCATTCTTTCCTGACTCATAAAACTACAGTTGGGAGGGGTTGATTCGATAAGAACAGCTGAACTGTTATTTTGTTCAATCCAAGTTTCCATTAAAAACATAAAATCGAGATTGTGCTCAGTGATAAAATCATTGATTAAAAATGTTTTTCCTGCCAAAGACCTGACATTTAATAAAGCTAGTTTAAGTTTGTTAAACACACTATCAGTCATGTTGTTGTAACAAGCTGTGGCTGACATGGAATCACTGCTAAATTAGATAAACTCACACAAACGTTTGAGCGCTTCCTGTTTCTAAGATGATTCACCGCTCTTAATCTATTACCTATCAACACAGATATCGGCAAAGCTATAGGCAGGGTGGAGAATCCTCCATGTGTCTCATAGGTCTCCCATAATCAGAACATTCCTCAGGCGGGTGCAGTGATAATTCTTCAGGGTTTTCTGCGCGATGTGTTGTGTCTTTGTCCTGTTTTGATTCCTCTTGCCGCTTGTCCTTGGCAGAGGGGAACAGATTGATGACGCAGGCAGTGGAATATGTTAGAGATAAACAATTTCACTCCTGACTTGTTCAGGCAAACTCCATTTGCCTTCAAAAGATGTCTGCGATCCCAGAAAAAGTTAAAATTGTCAATAAAATAGACAGAATGGTCAGTACAGACCGTTGAAAGCCAGGTGTTCAGTGCAAACAATCTGCTGAATCTCTCCACTCCTCTTCTGACTGGCGGTAGAGGGCCACTGATGAACACCTCTGCATTTAGAGAGCTGGCAGTTTCCAACAAACATTTACAGTCTTCTTTCAGCACTTCTGACTGTTGTTTCACAACATAATTTGTTCCAATGTGCAGAACCACATTCTTCACAGTCGGATGTTCAGCCCCAATATGCAGGATCTTCTCAGCCAAGTCAGAGACCACATTCTTGGGAAAACAGAGTACTTTGGTGTTGTTCTTATTACACATACTGTAGGAGCCAATTAATTGTGGGTATAAAGGTAGGAACCTATGTGTGTTGGTGAGAGGTTCCGCCGGAAGGCCCATACAGTTTTTGACCACACACGCAGAGCACACACGCAGAGCACACACGGAGAACACACACACAAACACGGGATGACAAGCAAAGCAAAGGTATTGTGTAAACGGTAATATTGTGTGGTGAATATGGAAAGAAGCAAGTAAATGGAAACCAGTAAAATGGAAATAAATGGACTGTTTCAAACTGGAAACTTTGTTTCTGACCTTTATTCAGCAGCAAACTTGTGTGCGTCAATTACACCCACCAAGCGGATCCTCAGAGGCTTAAAGCGTTGGCTTAGCCTCTACAAATAGTCAATAACTCGCCTTTTTTGGAGTAACACAAGAGGACATTTTTTCGTTGCGTTTATGGAACGCTGAGAGCGGCTGCTCACCTTCTACCTGACGCCGAGAGGAGGAAAACAACACGCCGGCTGTTCAGCTGGTAGCAGCCACCTGACGCCGAGAGGAGGACGGCTACAACTCGTTTGCTCATCTGCTGCACAGGAAGGCGACAGAAGCAACGCGCTGAATGGTGCCGGGAAGCTTTTCACCGCTTGGCACGGAACTACGTTCATCTAAGGAGGTATGTGTAGCACGCTACAACCGGTTTAAATGGCCATAGGAATTAAGTTGTGTGCACACATAAGGGGCGTAATTCCAATGCATTGGTTGTGAAAGGGATGAACAATAAGCGCTTGTATTGTACTGATTGATTTGTGACAATCCGTTTGACTTTAAGACAATCAAATATGGAGGAGCGCTCTACGGACATACCAGCAGCTGACAGCGCGTCAGATTACGCGTTGCCAGCAGCTGGCAAGCTGGATAGCGTGGCCGGCTGTAGTGATGCGCAAAGCACTAAGCGGGTAGTTAAACTCTCTGCCAAAGCACTTGCGGAAAATCTTGAGAGGTTGCAAAATGGCAGAAAGGCTAAGCTAAATAAAGCTAGCAAATTAAGAACAAATATAAAAGATTTGATGTTAAGTGCTGAACATGCTAAGGTTCAAAATGCTCTTGATGGTTATATTGAATTGTGTGTTGAAGCCAGGTCTATGCATGACACTTTAATGGGTTTATTGCCACATGATGAAAGGGAAAAACATGAAACATGGTTTAAAACCAAAATGATGTTCAATGATGAATGTACTGTCCAAATCAAGGTGTGGGTTTGTGAAACCAAAGGTACTGGTGATAATAATGATGAAATCAATCCTGATGACAGTGTTTCTAATGTTGGTAAATGTTCAAACAAAAGTGACATCAGTACAAAGTCAAGTACAACATCTGTACAAATTATAGCAGCAGCAGAAAAGGCTGCAATTGTTGCTCGCATGGCAGGCTTAACTGAGAGGCATGCACTGGAGGAACAGTAGCTACAATTAAAGCGGAAAAAGGAAAAGCTTGATTTGGAAACTGAGCTAGCTGTATCTACTGCTAGGCTAGCAGTTTTACAGGGTTCACATTCACGACGTTCCTCGCTTGCACCAACAAATGGAATGAACTCATACCTGGAAAAGGAAAAAAGGAAACTGGCATCGTTAAACATACTTAACCCCCTGGCAAAGGAGTATGATTCCACATCATGGAAAATATCCTCCAGCAAACCAACAAAGATGGACATGGGACCAAAGCAAGCTGAAAGGCAGTTTGCATTTAAGGAAGATGCGTATGTACAAAAGCAACATTATCTGGGAACATCACATGGGTTGATAACTGGTGAATCAACTGCATGGGAAAGTTAACAGGAAAATCACCATCAGCAAATCAATCTAATTCCACCTGAAGGTTTATTCACGATAATGCAAAAGCAAAGTGAAATAACAGCTGCACTGGTTCACCAGCAACGTTTATTGTCTCTACCAGCAAGAGACATTCCTATCTTTGATGGAGACCTGTTTCAGTACAAGGCTTTCATTAAAGCATTTGAACAAGGAGTGGAAAACAAAGCCAGCAAAGCCGACTACTTGTACTATTTAGAACAGTTCACAAAAGGACAGCCACAGGAACTGGTTCGTAGCTGCCAGCACATGGCTCCAGAACAGGGGCGGCGCTAGGGGGTGGCTACTTGGGCTCAAGCCCCGGATGTTTTCTGAAAAGCCCCGGATGTTTCACTTAAATAAAAAAAAATTACATTAAATGTCTCGGGAGTAATGTGCAGTACCGGAGTCCACCAGAGAGGCAGCCGCTGCGGGACATTAGCCTGCGTACTGCGTAGCCTTCCCTGCCCTGAAGAAGAAGTGATCCTTCCTAGTGCCTGACGAGTTTTAAGCTAATAGCCTATAAAGTTATGGATATTAGAAAGTTATTTTCATCGAAGCAGGCGCCACAAGCTGCAGCAGCAGCAGCAGCAGCAGCAGCAGCAGCAGCAGCAGCAGCAGCAGCAGCAGCAGCTGACAACAATGTCATCACCAGCAGTGAAGAAATGGATGATGTTTCAGGTTTGTGAATCTAATGGTGATATCTGCACTCTGTCTGACTGAGTAAGAAGTGAAAAAGAGTGATGTAACGTTAATGTTATAGCTAGTAAACATGGAGTAACCAAGGTAAGGTAAGGCAAGTTTATTTATATAGCACCTTTCAACACAAGGCAATTCAAGGTGCTTTACAAAAATGAAAGACATTCAGACAAAGAAATTTAAAAACAGTAAATGATAATAAAAGAAACATTAAAAGAAAAAGTACATTAATAAAAAGTTACAGTGCAGTTTAAGATATGAATAGTTCACACAGAAGTTACACTTTACTGATGAACACAACAGCTCAGTTTAAATTAAAAGCAGCGACAAAAAGATAAACCACACTAAGTCAATACCCTTATATGTTAGTATGTATACAGAACATGACTACAAATTATTCTAAGATGTAACATTAAGTTAACCCTTCATACCTCAGTCTACTTTTAAGACACTAAAATAACGTATTCCAATTTTTATTTTGTTTTCGAGCGTGGAATTATACCGGCTCTCGTTTCAGTACACATAACAACGGAACCATAGCAACGGAACTGACAGGCAACGGAACTGACAGGCAACACTCTAAATCCGATTGGCTGTGACTGCATCCACTCAGAGTGCCCGATTCAGAAACGTGACTCTTACACTCTTTACGTCACAAACAAAGATGGTGGATGAGAATAGATCTATAAAACGATGAGCAATGCGCAGTGGATCGGAAGAGGACGGTGTGTCGGCGTTGTTCGATAGCGGTGCGGTATGCTAATGGTATTACACGCCAAACATACTAAATCACATCAGAAGGCATCACCCAGATTTGCCAATCACCGGAGCCCAGCAAAAGACAACAGCAGTTCAACAGCTGATCCCCGCTGTTTTTAATAAACCAACAGACATGAGAGCCGAGAGACCAAAATAAATAACGGAAGCTTTTGGCATTTTTTTTCAACGACTTTGCGCTCTTGAAACACTTTCTTATTATTTATGATGTCATATTTTCAAGACATTCTTTTTAGTTTTACAGCGTGATGAAACCTTTTTGTTTGACATCAACCATTATAGATAATATGGCCATCTGAGTGTGTGGTGCTGTTTGTGGTTTGTTTTTAACTGTTTAATACAGTTAATTATTCAAAATATCAGAGTTCCTTATTTTTAAACTGACACTTGCACTACTGTTCAAAAGTAAATAACAACAAACCTGGAATTATGCATTTGGGACTTTTTTTTGCTTTTTCTTGCTGTACCGAACCGTACCGAACCGTGACACCCAAACCGAGGTACGAACTGCACCGTGACTTCTGTGAACCGTTACGCCCCTAGTCCCCGGTGTCAGAAAACACAACCCTCTCTCTTTTCCTCCATACCCAAATCTCTAAAAACGGGGCTGCAACGGATCTGATACAGACTGATCTTGAATTATTTTCTACGTCACAGAAGTGGTGCTCCGCTTATTGGTCAATTCTCCACCTATCAGGGGAAAGTGGGGTTGGGCCACGGCCGGCCATTGCGCTGGAGACGCTGTAGTACATATGCCAGGCCTGTAAGTGGCGCTGTAGTCTGCCACAAAAGTAGCGAAGAAGACTTCCCGCGCATGGTTGCCCTTTATACTCTGCTCTGGCTCTTTTTCTCCCTCCCCGAGGGAAGCGTTTGCTCCTGCTGCTGTTATTCATTGCAATCCCTCCCTCGCTGTAATTCTCTCCGGTAGTCCACCAGTAGATGACAAACACCCTCCTCTCCGGCTCTTCCAAGGAACGAGGGGACCGTGCGGCAGAGTTTCAGTTAGATTTTTATTTCGCCGGTCAACATGTCCGTTAAAGTTTAAATCTTCCGGACAAAATTAGAAAAGTGACGGTCAAAGGTCGTCTTTGTTATTTATTGAGCTTTAAAACAAATGAATAACGACTCTATATAATAATATAAGAATAAGACACGGAGGACGGAGATCTCTTTTTCTCCCCCTCTTCTCCCCGCTGCAGCCTAGCAGTTGATCTCAAAGCACGCTCCCCTCTTCTGCACGGGGGCGTGGTCAGGTGCAGCTCACAGAATCAGCCCCCTGCAAAAACAGCGCTGGAAAGAGCAAATAGAGCGAAATGAGGCATGGCTAAAATGCAGGATCTGTTTGGTGTTTTGAAAGAAAAACTATTTATATACTTTATATAGGTATGGCCCTACAATATATTGTTCAAATATAGCATGATATGTCCCCTTTAAGGTATTATTAAGGTAGGGTTAATGTTGCTCTCAAAGTGCACCAGATTGATACTTTTAACTTCAATATTTAAAAAAAAATCCCCCCCCCCAACAACTCCTGGGCTAAGCCCCGGATCTCCTACAATCCTAAATCCGCCTCTGCTCCAGAACGTGGCTACATTGTGGCAAAGGGTCTTTTGCAAGAACATTTTTGGAACGAGTTCAAGATCGCTGCTGCTTACATAGGAAAGGCTCTAGCTTGGCCAACAATAACAAAGGCAGAAGACATTAAAGCACTACAAGCCTATGCTTTATTTCTGCGTGGATGTGCTAATGTGATGGAAGAACTTCAGTACATGCAGGAGTTGGATATGCCCTCCAATATGAAAATGGTTGTCTTCAAGTTGCCATACAAACTAAGGGAACAATGGAGAAACAAAGCGCATAACATCATGGAAGCCTCAAACAACAGAGCTCATTTCATTGACTTGGTCAACTTCATTGAGAGGCATGTACGAGTCCTTTCTGATCCGATCTTTGGATACATCGAGGATTCAGGACATAAATCGGTTGCTATAAAATCTTCCAACATGTTTCAGCCACAATGAAAGAACAGAATGAAAGGAAGTAGTTTTGCCGCGACAGTATTCCCAATGAGTGAGGTCGGAATTAAAACGACAAATAACTCAAAACCACAGGAGAGCTTGGTGTGTCATTGTTGTGATCACAACACTCACGTTTTGGACAGATGTAAGCAGTTCAGCAAAAGGAAGCACAGAGACAAAATTCAATTTCTGAAGGAGAAAGGAATTTGCTTTGGATGCTTGTGTATTGGACACATAAGCCGGGACTGTAACCAACGCTTGATCTGTGAGGTTTGTGAAAAGCAACATCCTACTGCGCTCCACATAAATACATCTAATGTGGAATTGGGACAAACCGCTAAATCACAAACACCCCCTCAGACATGTGGACGTACAGGGGCCGGAAATGATGGCTGCATTCTTTCAATTATTCCAGTGCAGGTCAAGTCCACAAAGGGAAGTGAGATTATACAGACCTATGCATTTTTAGATCCTGGAAGCACAGCCACATTCTGCTAAGAAGATCTCATGCACAGATTAAACATCACAGGAAAAATAACTAATTTTCTTTTGAAGACTATGGGACAGAAAAAGTTCGTTCCAGCTTACTCCTTATTTGGGATGGAGGTATCTGGTCTTGAGGGAAATAACTTTTATTCTCTTCCAGAATTCCTCACACAGAAGCAAATGCCAGTAACCAAAGAACATATTGCAACAAAAGCAGATGTGAAAAGGTGGAATCATTTGTCAAAAGTTCATATCCCCAGTATAAATGCCAATGTTGACATGTTGATTGGAACCAACGCTCCTAAGATATTGTAACCTTGGGAAATTGTCAACAGTTGTGGAACATTAGCCCATACGCTATAAGAACAGTGTTGGGATGGGGCATCAATGGTCCTTTACATGGAAGCAGCAATGGCAGTGTTGTTGACATGGAGCAAGCTTCTGTTGTGGTGAATAGGATTTCTATTTCCAAATTGGAGCTCATGCTTAGCAGTCAGTATAATCATTACTTTAATGAAAATCCCTCAGAGGAAAAAGAGATGTCAAGGGAAGACCAAACATTTATGGAAATCATGAATACATCTGCAACACTACAGGACAACAGGTACAGCCTGAAGTTGCCCCTTAAGACACCTGACGTCCTTCTTCCAAACAACTTTGCAGTGGCAAAGCAAAGGCTATTTGGATTGAGGAAAATAATTGTGAGTAACCCAATATTGCATAAGGAATATGCCAGCTTTCTGAATGGAGTGATTGAAAAGGGTTATGCTGAACAGGTATCAACACAGCAGCACTGTGGCAGTGGGAAATTATGGTACATCCCACACCACAGTGTTTACCATCCACAAAAAGGTTCTCTCCGAGTGGTGTTTGATTGTGGTGCCACATTTAAAGGAACATCATTAAACAATGTACTTTATCAAGGTCCCAATCTCACCAGTTCACTGCTTGGAGTTCTCACTCGTTTCAGACAGGAACCTGTGGCATTCATGGGCGACATACAGGCTATGTTTCACCAGGTCAAAGTCACAAAAGAAGACCGAGACTTCCTTCGTTTTCTCTGGTGGCCAGAGGGAGACTTCACCAGAGAGATCCAGGAATACAGAATGACGGTGCATCTGTTTGGGGCTGTCTCTTCTCCCAGTTGCGCTAGCTATGCGCTAAGGAAAACTGCTGACGACAACAAGTCTGACTTTTCTGCTGAGACTGTTGAAGCGGTTAAGCGAAATTTCTATGTGGACGACTGTTTGATGGGTTTGGGCTCAGAGAAGGCAGCAATACAAATGATTGAAGATCTTAATGCTCTCTGTAAAAGAGGAGGTTTTGTGCTGGAAAAATGGATCAGCAATAGTCGGGCAGTTTTGGAGACAATCTCGGAAGAGCAGAAGGCTAAAGAGCTAAAGGACCTGGATCTGGATAGAGACCATCTTCCTCTTGAGAGAGCTTTGGGACTACTCTGGTGCATCGAGTCAGATTCCTTTAACTTCAAGATGGAAGTAAAACAGCAGGCTCTAACCAGACGTGGCATGCTATCCACAACAAGCTCGGTGTATGATCCTTTGGGTATTTTGGCACCAGTCACTTTTCCAGCCAAGATAATGCAACAAGAGCTTTGCAGGAGAAGCTGTGGATGGGATGATGCCATTCCACCAGATATCGTACACCAGTGGAGACGGTGGTTGGAGGACATTAAGCTGTTGGCATCACTCAAAGTGGACAGGTGTATGAAGCCAAAGGACTTCGGTGAACCCATACACTCTCAACTACATCACTTTGCTGATGCCAGTGAAAATGGCTACTGGACTGTAACTTACATCAGGCTACTGAACTGAAAGGCGATGTTCATGTTGCTTTCCTATTAGGAAAGGCTAGAGTTACACCCATAAAAATGGTGACCATTCCACGACTGGAGCGAACAGCTGCTGTTCTGGCTGCCAGACTGGATATGATGTTAAAATCAGAGCTTCAACTTCATTTGGATGAGTCTGTGTTTTGGACAGACAGTACTTCAGTTCTGAAGTACATTAACAACGAGGACAAGCGTTTCCACACATTTGTGGCAAATAGGATCACAACCATAAGAGAGGTTTCAAGACTATGTCAATGGAAGCATGTAGGAACCAAAGACAACCCAGCTGATGCTGCATCCAGAGGAATGAAGATCCCTGACTTTCTGAAGAGCCGCAGTTGGCTTGAGGGTCCCACGTTTCTTGTCAAATCTGAAGAGGAATGGCCTACATATTATGGCGGTGATGTCATATTGGATTTAGTTGACCCAGAAGTCAGAAAAGATACCTCGGTTAATATCATAGTCAATGGATCACTTGATGCAACAGACCAGCTCATGACTTACTTCTCAGACTGGAAAAAGCTCAAAGTGTCGGTGGCCTGGTTTATCAGGCTGAAGACATTTCTGTTGGAGTTGTGTCGTAAAAGAAAGCATTTGAATCCCTCTGCACAAGCTGGTCAAGTGAAAAGACCTAAACTATGTTTAGTACAGGAAGTGTAGGATGTGCATTTCTATGTATTGAAATATGATTTTTACATTTGGCTCCTTAATTGTTTTCAATTGATACCTGTACTATCAATTAGGGGCTGGTGTGTAGGAGCCAATTAATTGTGGGTATAAAGGTAGGAATCTATGTGTGTTAGTGAGAGGTTCCGCCGGAAGGCCAATACAGTTTTTGACCACACACGCAGAGCACACACGCAGAGCACACACGGAGAACACACACACAAACACGGGATGACAAGCAAAGCAAAGGTATTGTGTAAACGGTAATATTGTGTGGTGAATATGGAAAGAAGCAAGTAAATGGAAACCAGTAAAATGGAAATAAATGGACTGTTTCAAACTGGAAACTTTGTTTCTGACCTTTATTCAGCAGCAAACTTGTGTGCGTCAATTACACCCACCAAGCGGATCCTCAGAGGCTTAAAGCGTTGGCTTAGCCTCTACAAATAGTCAAAAACTCGCCTTTTTTGGAGTAACACAAGAGGACATTTTTTCGTTGCGTTTATGGAACGCTGAGAGCGGCTGCTCACCTTCTACCTGACGCCGAGAGGAGGAAAACAACACGCCGGCTGCTCAGCTGGTAGCAGCCACCTGACGCCGAGAGGAGGACGGCTACAACTCGTTTGCTCATCTGCTGCACAGGAAGGCGACAGAAGCAACGCGCTGAATGGTGCCGGGAAGCTTTTCACCGCTTGGCACGGAACTACGTTCATCTAAGGAGGTATGTGTAGCACGCTACAACCGGTTTAAATGGCCATAGGAATTAAGTTGTGTGCACACATAAGGGGCGTAATTCCAATGCATTGGTTGTGAAAGGGATGAACAATAAGCGCTTGTATTGTACTGATTGATTTGTGACAATCCGTTTGACTTTAAGACAATCAAATATGGAGGAGCGCTCTACGGACATACCAGCAGCTGACAGCGCGTCAGATTACGCGTTGCCAGCAGCTGGCAAGCTGGATAGCGTGGCCGGCTGTAGTGATGCGCAAAGCACTAAGCGGGTAGTTAAACTCTCTGCCAAAGCACTTGCGGAAAATCTTGAGAGGTTGCAAAATGGCAGAAAGGCTAAGCTAAATAAAGCTAGCAAATTAAGAACAAATATAAAAGATTTGATGTTAAGTGCTGAACATGCTAAGGTTCAAAATGCTCTTGATGGTTATATTGAATTGTGTGTTGAAGCCAGGTCTATGCATGACACTTTAATGGGTTTATTGCCACATGATGAAAGGGAAAAACATGAAACATGGTTTAAAACCAAAATGATGTTCAATGATGAATGTATTGTCCAAATCAAGGTGTGGTTTTGTGAAACCAAAGGTACTGGTGATAATAATGATGAAATCAATCCTGATGACAGTGTTTCTAATGTTGGTAAATGTTCAAACAAAAGTGACATCAGTACAAAGTCAAGTACAACATCTGTACAAATTATAGCAGCAGCAGAAAAGGCTGCAATTGTTGCTCGCATGGCAGGCTTAACTGAGAGGCATGCACTGGAGGAACAGTAGCTACAATTAAAGCGGAAAAAGGAAAAGCTTGATTTGGAAACTGAGCTAGCTGTATCTACTGCTAGGCTAGCAGTTTTACAGGGTTCACATTCACGACGTTCCTCGCTTGCACCAACAAATGGAATGAACTCATACCTGGAAAAGGAAAAAAGGAAACTGGCATCGTTAAACATACTTAACCCCCTGGCAAAGGAGTATGATTCCACATCATGGAAAATATCCTCCAGCAAACCAACAAAGATGGACATGGGACCAAAGCAAGCTGAAAGGCAGTTTGCATTTAAGGAAGATGCGTATGTACAAAAGCAACATTATCTGGGAACATCACATGGGTTGATAACTGGTGAATCAACTGCATGGGAAAGTTAACAGGAAAATCACCATCAGCAAATCAATCTAATTCCACCTGAAGGTTTATTCACGATAATGCAAAAGCAAAGTGAAATAACAGCTGCACTGGTTCACCAGCAACGTTTATTGTCTCTACCAGCAAGAGACATTCCTATCTTTGATGGAGACCTGTTTCAGTACAAGGCTTTCATTAAAGCATTTGAACAAGGAGTGGAAAACAAAGCCAGCAAAGCCGACTACTTGTACTATTTAGAACAGTTCACAAAAGGACAGCCACAGGAACTGGTTCGTAGCTGCCAGCACATGGCTCCAGAACAGGGGCGGCGCTAGGGGGTGGCTACTTGGGCTCAAGCCCCGGATGTTTTCTGAAAAGCCCCGGATGTTTCACTTAAATAAAAAAAAATTACATTTAAATGTCTCGGGAGTAATGTGCAGTACCGGAGTCCACCAGAGAGGCAGCCGCTGCGGGACATTAGCCTGCGTACTGCGTAGCCTTCCCTGCCCTGAAGAAGAAGTGATCCTTCCTAGTGCCTGACGAGTTTTAAGCTAATAGCCTATAAAGTTATGGATATTAGAAAGTTATTTTCATCGAAGCAGGCGCCACAAGCTGCAGCAGCAGCAGCAGCAGCAGCAGCAGCAGCAGCAGCAGCAGCAGCAGCAGCAGCAGCAGCTGACAACAATGTCATCACCAGCAGTGAAGAAATGGATGATGTTTCAGGTTTGTGAATCTAATGGTGATATCTGCACTCTGTCTGACTGAGTAAGAAGTGAAAAAGAGTGATGTAACGTTAATGTTATAGCTAGTAAACATGGAGTAACCAAGGTAAGGTAAGGCAAGTTTATTTATATAGCACCTTTCAACACAAGGCAATTCAAGGTGCTTTACAAAAATGAAAGACATTCAGACAAAGAAATTTAAAAACAGTAAATGATAATAAAAGAAACATTAAAAGAAAAAGTACATTAATAAAAAGTTACAGTGCAGTTTAAGATATGAATAGTTCACACAGAAGTTACACTTTACTGATGAACACAACAGCTCAGTTTAAATTAAAAGCAGCGACAAAAAGATAAACCACACTAAGTCAATACCCTTATATGTTAGTATGTATACAGAACATGACTACAAATTATTCTAAGATGTAACATTAAGTTAACCCTTCATACCTCAGTCTACTTTTAAGACACTAAAATAACGTATTCCAATTTTTATTTTGTTTTCGAGCGTGGAATTATACCGGCTCTCGTTTCAGTACACATAACAACGGAACCATAGCAACGGAACTGACAGGCAACGGAACTGACAGGCAACACTCTAAATCCGATTGGCTGTGACTGCATCCACTCAGAGTGCCCGATTCAGAAACGTGACTCTTACACTCTTTACGTCACAAACAAAGATGGTGGATGAGAATAGATCTATAAAACGATAAGCAATGCGCAGTGGATCGGAAGAGGACGGTGTGTCGGCGTTGTTCGATAGCGGTGCGGTATGCTAATGGTATTACACGCCAAACATACTAAATCACATCAGAAGGCATCACCCAGATTTGCCAATCACCGGAGCCCAGCAAAAGACAACAGCAGTTCAACAGCTGATCCCCGCTGTTTTTAATAAACCAACAGACATGAGAGCCGAGAGACCAAAATAAATAACGGAAGCTTTTGGCATTTTTTTTCAACGACTTTGCGCTCTTGAAACACTTTCTTATTATTTATGATGTCATATTTTCAAGACATTCTTTTTAGTTTTACAGCGTGATGAAACCTTTTTGTTTGACATCAACCATTATAGATAATATGGCCATCTGAGTGTGTGGTGCTGTTTGTGGTTTGTTTTTAACTGTTTAATACAGTTAATTATTCAAAATGTCAGAGTTCCTTATTTTTAAACTGACACTTGCACTACTGTTCAAAAGTAAATAACAACAAACCTGGAATTATGCATTTGGGACTTTTTTTTGCTTTTTCTTGCTGTACCGAACCGTACCGAACCGTGACACCCAAACCGAGGTACGAACTGCACCGTGACTTCTGTGAACCGTTACGCCCCTAGTCCCCGGTGTCAGAAAACACAACCCTCTCTCTTTTCCTCCATACCCAAATCTCTAAAAACGGGGCTGCAACGGATCTGATACAGACTGATCTTGAATTATTTTCTACGTCACAGAAGTGGTGCTCCGCTTATTGGTCAATTCTCCACCTATCAGGGGAAAGTGGGGTTGGGCCACGGCCGGCCATTGCGCTGGAGACGCTGTAGTACATATGCCAGGCCTGTAAGTGGCGCTGTAGTCTGCCACAAAAGTAGCGAAGAAGACTTCCCGCGCATGGTTGCCCTTTATACTCTGCTCTGGCTCTTTTTCTCCCTCCCCGAGGGAAGCGTTTGCTCCTGCTGCTGTTATTCATTGCAATCCCTCCCTCGCTGTAATTTTCTCCGGTAGTCCACCAGTAGATGACAAACACCCTCCTCTCCGGCTCTTCCAAGGAACGAGGGGACCGTGCGGCAGAGTTTCAGTTAGATTTTTATTTCGCCGGTCAACATGTCCGTTAAAGTTTAAATCTTCCGGACAAAATTAGAAAAGTGACGGTCAAAGGTCGTCTTTGTTATTTATTGAGCTTTAAAACAAATGAATAACGACTCTATATAATAATATAAGAATAAGACACGGAGGACGGAGATCTCTTTTTCTCCCCCTCTTCTCCCCGCTGCAGCCTAGCAGCTGATCTCAAAGCACGCTCCCCTCTTCTGCACGGGGGCGTGGTCAGGTGCAGCTCACAGAATCAGCCCCCTGCAAAAACAGCGCTGGAAAGAGCAAATAGAGCGAAATGAGGCATGGCTAAAATGCAGGATCTGTTTGGTGTTTTGAAAGAAAAACTATTTATATACTTTATATAGGTATGGCCCTACAATATATTGTTCAAATATAGCATGATATGTCCCCTTTAAGGTATTATTAAGGTAGGGTTAATGTTGCTCTCAAAGTGCACCAGATTGATACTTTTAACTTCAATATTTAAAAAAAAATCCCCCCCCCCAACAACTCCTGGGCTAAGCCCCGGATCTCCTACAATCCTAAATCCGCCTCTGCTCCAGAACGTGGCTACATTGTGGCAAAGGGTCTTTTGCAAGAACATTTTTGGAACGAGTTCAAGATCGCTGCTGCTTACATAGGAAAGGCTCTAGCTTGGCCAACAATAACAAAGGCAGAAGACATTAAAGCACTACAAGCCTATGCTTTATTTCTGCGTGGATGTGCTAATGTGATGGAAGAACTTCAGTACATGCAGGAGTTGGATATGCCCTCCAATATGAAAATGGTTGTCTTCAAGTTGCCATACAAACTAAGGGAACAATGGAGAAACAAAGCGCATAACATCATGGAAGCCTCAAACAACAGAGCTCATTTCATTGACTTGGTCAACTTCATTGAGAGGCATGTACGAGTCCTTTCTGATCCGATCTTTGGATACATCGAGGATTCAGGACATAAATCGGTTGCTATAAAATCTTCCAACATGTTTCAGCCACAATGAAAGAACAGAATGAAAGGAAGTAGTTTTGCCGCGACAGTATTCCCAATGAGTGAGGTCGGAATTAAAACGACAAATAACTCAAAACCACAGGAGAGCTTGGTGGTCATTGTTGTGATCACAACACTCACGTTTTGGACAGATGTAAGCAGTTCAGCAAAAGGAAGCACAGAGACAAAATTCAATTTCTGAAGGAGAAAGGAATTTGCTTTGGATGCTTGTGTATTGGACACATAAGCCGGGACTGTAACCAACGCTTGATCTGTGAGGTTTGTGAAAAGCAACATCCTACTGCGCTCCACATAAATACATCTAATGTGGAATTGGGACAAACCGCTAAATCACAAACACCCCCTCAGACATGTGGACGTACAGGGGCCGGAAATGATGGCTGCATTCTTTCAATTATTCCAGTGCAGGTCAAGTCCACAAAGGGAAGTGAGATTATACAGACCTATGCATTTTTAGATCCTGGAAGCACAGCCACATTCTGCTAAGAAGATCTCATGCACAGATTAAACATCACAGGAAAAATAACTAATTTTCTTTTGAAGACTATGGGACAGAAAAAGTTCGTTCCAGCTTACTCCTTATTTGGGATGGAGGTATCTGGTCTTGAGGGAAATAACTTTTATTCTCTTCCAGAATTCCTCACACAGAAGCAAATGCCAGTAACCAAAGAACATATTGCAACAAAAGCAGATGTGAAAAGGTGGAATCATTTGTCAAAAGTTCATATCCCCAGTATAAATGCCAATGTTGACATGTTGATTGGAACCAACGCTCCTAAGATATTGTAACCTTGGGAAATTGTCAACAGTTGTGGAACATTAGCCCATACGCTATAAGAACAGTGTTGGGATGGGGCATCAATGGTCCTTTACATGGAAGCAGCAATGGCAGTGTTGTTGACATGGAGCAAGCTTCTGTTGTGGTGAATAGGATTTCTATTTCCAAATTGGAGCTCATGCTTAGCAGTCAGTATAATCATTACTTTAATGAAAATCCCTCAGAGGAAAAAGAGATGTCAAGGGAAGACCAAACATTTATGGAAATCATGAATACATCTGCAACACTACAGGACAACAGGTACAGCCTGAAGTTGCCCCTTAAGACACCTGACGTCCTTCTTCCAAACAACTTTGCAGTGGCAAAGCAAAGGCTATTTGGATTGAGGAAAATAATTGTGAGTAACCCAATATTGCATAAGGAATATGCCAGCTTTCTGAATGGAGTGATTGAAAAGGGTTATGCTGAACAGGTATCAACACAGCAGCACTGTGGCAGTGGGAAATTATGGTACATCCCACACCACAGTGTTTACCATCCACAAAAAGGTTCTCTCCGAGTGGTGTTTGATTGTGGTGCCACATTTAAAGGAACATCATTAAACAATGTACTTTATCAAGGTCCCAATCTCACCAGTTCACTGCTTGGAGTTCTCACTCGTTTCAGACAGGAACCTGTGGCATTCATGGGCGACATACAGGCTATGTTTCACCAGGTCAAAGTCACAAAAGAAGACCGAGACTTCCTTCGTTTTCTCTGGTGGCCAGAGGGAGACTTCACCAGAGAGATCCAGGAATACAGAATGACGGTGCATCTGTTTGGGGCTGTCTCTTCTCCCAGTTGCGCTAGCTATGCGCTAAGGAAAACTGCTGACGACAACAAGTCTGACTTTTCTGCTGAGACTGTTGAAGCGGTTAAGCGAAATTTCTATGTGGACGACTGTTTGATGGGTTTGGGCTCAGAGAAGGCAGCAATACAAATGATTGAAGATCTTAATGCTCTCTGTAAAAGAGGAGGTTTTGTGCTGGAAAAATGGATCAGCAATAGTCGGGCAGTTTTGGAGACAATCTCGGAAGAGCAGAAGGCTAAAGAGCTAAAGGACCTGGATCTGGATAGAGACCATCTTCCTCTTGAGAGAGCTTTGGGACTACTCTGGTGCGTCGAGTCAGATTCCTTTAACTTCAAGATGGAAGTGAAACAGCAGGCTCTAACCAGACGTGGCATGCTATCCACAACAAGCTCGGTGTATGATCCTTTGGGTATTTTGGCACCAGTCACTTTTCCAGCCAAGATAATGCAACAAGAGCTTTGCAGGAGAAGCTGTGGATGGGATGATGCCATTCCACCAGATATCGTACACCAGTGGAGACGGTGGTTGGAGGACATTAAGCTGTTGGCATCACTCAAAGTGGACAGGTGTATGAAGCCAAAGGACTTCGGTGAACCCATACACTCTCAACTACATCACTTTGCTGATGCCAGTGAAAATGGCTACTGGACTGTAACTTACATCAGGCTACTGAACTGAAAGGCGATGTTCATGTTGCTTTCCTATTAGGAAAGGCTAGAGTTACACCCATAAAAATGGTGACCATTCCACGACTGGAGCGAACAGCTGCTGTTCTGGCTGCCAGACTGGATATGATGTTAAAATCAGAGCTTCAACTTCATTTGGATGAGTCTGTGTTTTGGACAGACAGTACTTCAGTTCTGAAGTACATTAACAACGAGGACAAGCGTTTCCACACATTTGTGGCAAATAGGATCACAACCATAAGAGAGGTTTCAAGACTATGTCAATGGAAGCATGTAGGAACCAAAGACAACCCAGCTGATGCTGCATCCAGAGGAATGAAGATCCCTGACTTTCTGAAGAGCCGCAGTTGGCTTGAGGGTCCCACGTTTCTTGTCAAATCTGAAGAGGAATGGCCTACATATTATGGCGGTGATGTCATATTGGATTTAGTTGACCCAGAAGTCAGAAAAGATACCTCGGTTAATATCATAGTCAATGGATCACTTGATGCAACAGACCAGCTCATGACTTACTTCTCAGACTGGAAAAAGCTCAAAGTGTCGGTGGCCTGGTTTATCAGGCTGAAGACATTTCTGTTGGAGTTGTGTCGTAAAAGAAAGCATTTGAATCCCTCTGCACAAGCTGGTCAAGTGAAAAGACCTAAACTATGTTTAGTACAGGAAGTGTAGGATGTGCATTTCTATGTATTGAAATATGATTTTTACATTTGGCTCCTTAATTGTTTTCAATTGATACCTGTACTATCAATTAGGGGCTGGTGTGTAGGAGCCAATTAATTGTGGGTATAAAGGTAGGAATCTATGTGTGTTAGTGAGAGGTTCCGCCGGAAGGCCAATACAGTTTTTGACCACACACGCAGAGCACACACGCAGAGCACACACGGAGAACACACACACAAACACGGGATGACAAGCAAAGCAAAGGTATTGTGTAAACGGTAATATTGTGTGGTGAATATGGAAAGAAGCAAGTAAATGGAAACCAGTAAAATGGAAATAAATGGACTGTTTCAAACTGGAAACTTTGTTTCTGACCTTTATTCAGCAGCAAACTTGTGTGCGTCAATTACACCCACCAAGCGGATCCTCAGAGGCTTAAAGCGTTGGCTTAGCCTCTACAAATAGTCAAAAACTCGCCTTTTTTGGAGTAACACAAGAGGACATTTTTTCGTTGCGTTTATGGAACGCTGAGAGCGGCTGCTCACCTTCTACCTGACGCCGAGAGGAGGAAAACAACACGCCGGCTGCTCAGCTGGTAGCAGCCACCTGACGCCGAGAGGAGGACGGCTACAACTCGTTTGCTCATCTGCTGCACAGGAAGGCGACAGAAGCAACGCGCTGAATGGTGCCGGGAAGCTTTTCACCGCTTGGCACGGAACTACGTTCATCTAAGGAGGTATGTGTAGCACGCTACAACCGGTTTAAATGGCCATAGGAATTAAGTTGTGTGCACACATAAGGGGCGTAATTCCAATGCATTGGTTGTGAAAGGGATGAACAATAAGCGCTTGTATTGTACTGATTGATTTGTGACAATCCGTTTGACTTTAAGACAATCAAATATGGAGGAGCGCTCTACGGACATACCAGCAGCTGACAGCGCGTCAGATTACGCGTTGCCAGCAGCTGGCAAGCTGGATAGCGTGGCCGGCTGTAGTGATGCGCAAAGCACTAAGCGGGTAGTTAAACTCTCTGCCAAAGCACTTGCGGAAAATCTTGAGAGGTTGCAAAATGGCAGAAAGGCTAAGCTAAATAAAGCTAGCAAATTAAGAACAAATATAAAAGATTTGATGTTAAGTGCTGAACATGCTAAGGTTCAAAATGCTCTTGATGGTTATATTGAATTGTGTGTTGAAGCCAGGTCTATGCATGACACTTTAATGGGTTTATTGCCACATGATGAAAGGGAAAAACATGAAACATGGTTTAAAACCAAAATGATGTTCAATGATGAATGTATTGTCCAAATCAAGGTGTGGTTTTGTGAAACCAAAGGTACTGGTGATAATAATGATGAAATCAATCCTGATGACAGTGTTTCTAATGTTGGTAAATGTTCAAACAAAAGTGACATCAGTACAAAGTCAAGTACAACATCTGTACAAATTATAGCAGCAGCAGAAAAGGCTGCAATTGTTGCTCGCATGGCAGGCTTAACTGAGAGGCATGCACTGGAGGAACAGTAGCTACAATTAAAGCGGAAAAAGGAAAAGCTTGATTTGGAAACTGAGCTAGCTGTATCTACTGCTAGGCTAGCAGTTTTACAGGGTTCACATTCACGACGTTCCTCGCTTGCACCAACAAATGGAATGAACTCATACCTGGAAAAGGAAAAAAGGAAACTGGCATCGTTAAACATACTTAACCCCCTGGCAAAGGAGTATGATTCCACATCATGGAAAATATCCTCCAGCAAACCAACAAAGATGGACATGGGACCAAAGCAAGCTGAAAGGCAGTTTGCATTTAAGGAAGATGCGTATGTACAAAAGCAACATTATCTGGGAACATCACATGGGTTGATAACTGGTGAATCAACTGCATGGGAAAGTTAACAGGAAAATCACCATCAGCAAATCAATCTAATTCCACCTGAAGGTTTATTCACGATAATGCAAAAGCAAAGTGAAATAACAGCTGCACTGGTTCACCAGCAACGTTTATTGTCTCTACCAGCAAGAGACATTCCTATCTTTGATGGAGACCTGTTTCAGTACAAGGCTTTCATTAAAGCATTTGAACAAGGAGTGGAAAACAAAGCCAGCAAAGCCGACTACTTGTACTATTTAGAACAGTTCACAAAAGGACAGCCACAGGAACTGGTTCGTAGCTGCCAGCACATGGCTCCAGAACAGGGGCGGCGCTAGGGGGTGGCTACTTGGGCTCAAGCCCCGGATGTTTTCTGAAAAGCCCCGGATGTTTCACTTAAATAAAAAAAAATTACATTAAATGTCTCGGGAGTAATGTGCAGTACCGGAGTCCACCAGAGAGGCAGCCGCTGCGGGACATTAGCCTGCGTACTGCGTAGCCTTCCCTGCCCTGAAGAAGAAGTGATCCTTCCTAGTGCCTGACGAGTTTTAAGCTAATAGCCTATAAAGTTATGGATATTAGAAAGTTATTTTCATCGAAGCAGGCGCCACAAGCAGCAGCAGCAGCAGCAGCAGCAGCAGCAGCAGCAGCAGCAGCAGCAGCAGCAGCAGCAGCTGACAACAATGTCATCACCAGCAGTGAAGAAATGGATGATGTTTCAGGTTTGTGAATCTAATGGTGATATCTGCACTCTGTCTGACTGAGTAAGAAGTGAAAAAGAGTGATGTAACGTTAATGTTATAGCTAGTAAACATGGAGTAACCAAGGTAAGGTAAGGCAAGTTTATTTATATAGCACCTTTCAACACAAGGCAATTCAAGGTGCTTTACAAAAATGAAAGACATTCAGACAAAGAAATTTAAAAACAGTAAATGATAATAAAAGAAACATTAAAAGAAAAAGTACATTAATAAAAAGTTACAGTGCAGTTTAAGATATGAATAGTTCACACAGAAGTTACACTTTACTGATGAACACAACAGCTCAGTTTAAATTAAAAGCAGCGACAAAAAGATAAACCACACTAAGTCAATACCCTTATATGTTAGTATGTATACAGAACATGACTACAAATTATTCTAAGATGTAACATTAAGTTAACCCTTCATACCTCAGTCTACTTTTAAGACACTAAAATAACGTATTCCAATTTTTATTTTGTTTTCGAGCGTGGAATTATACCGGCTCTCGTTTCAGTACACATAACAACGGAACCATAGCAACGGAACTGACAGGCAACGGAACTGACAGGCAACACTCTAAATCCGATTGGCTGTGACTGCATCCACTCAGAGTGCCCGATTCAGAAACGTGACTCTTACACTCTTTACGTCACAAACAAAGATGGTGGATGAGAATAGATCTATAAAACGATAAGCAATGCGCAGTGGATCGGAAGAGGACGGTGTGTCGGCGTTGTTCGATAGCGGTGCGGTATGCTAATGGTATTACACGCCAAACATACTAAATCACATCAGAAGGCATCACCCAGATTTGCCAATCACCGGAGCCCAGCAAAAGACAACAGCAGTTCAACAGCTGATCCCCGCTGTTTTTAATAAACCAACAGACATGAGAGCCGAGAGACCAAAATAAATAACGGAAGCTTTTGGCATTTTTTTTCAACGACTTTGCGCTCTTGAAACACTTTCTTATTATTTATGATGTCATATTTTCAAGACATTCTTTTTAGTTTTACAGCGTGATGAAACCTTTTTGTTTGACATCAACCATTATAGATAATATGGCCATCTGAGTGTGTGGTGCTGTTTGTGGTTTGTTTTTAACTGTTTAATACAGTTAATTATTCAAAATGTCAGAGTTCCTTATTTTTAAACTGACACTTGCACTACTGTTCAAAAGTAAATAACAACAAACCTGGAATTATGCATTTGGGACTTTTTTTTGCTTTTTCTTGCTGTACCGAACCGTACCGAACCGTGACACCCAAACCGAGGTACGAACTGCACCGTGACTTCTGTGAACCGTTACGCCCCTAGTCCCCGGTGTCAGAAAACACAACCCTCTCTCTTTTCCTCCATACCCAAATCTCTAAAAACGGGGCTGCAACGGATCTGATACAGACTGATCTTGAATTATTTTCTACGTCACAGAAGTGGTGCTCCGCTTATTGGTCAATTCTCCACCTATCAGGGGAAAGTGGGGTTGGGCCACGGCCGGCCATTGCGCTGGAGACGCTGTAGTACATATGCCAGGCCTGTAAGTGGCGCTGTAGTCTGCCACAAAAGTAGCGAAGAAGACTTCCCGCGCATGGTTGCCCTTTATACTCTGCTCTGGCTCTTTTTCTCCCTCCCCGAGGGAAGCGTTTGCTCCTGCTGCTGTTATTCATTGCAATCCCTCCCTCGCTGTAATTCTCTCCGGTAGTCCACCAGTAGATGACAAACACCCTCCTCTCCGGCTCTTCCAAGGAACGAGGGGACCGTGCGGCAGAGTTTCAGTTAGATTTTTATTTCGCCGGTCAACATGTCCGTTAAAGTTTAAATCTTCCGGACAAAATTAGAAAAGTGACGGTCAAAGGTCGTCTTTGTTATTTATTGAGCTTTAAAACAAATGAATAACGACTCTATATAATAATATAAGAATAAGACATGGAGGACGGAGATCTCTTTTTCTCCCCCTCTTCTCCCCGCTGCAGCCTAGCAGCTGATCTCAAAGCACGCTCCCCTCTTCTGCACGGGGGCGTGGTCAGGTGCAGCTCACAGAATCAGCCCCCTGCAAAAACAGCGCTGGAAAGAGCAAATAGAGCGAAATGAGGCATGGCTAAAATGCAGGATCTGTTTGGTGTTTTGAAAGAAAAACTATTTATATACTTTATATAGGTATGGCCCTACAATATATTGTTCAAATATAGCATGATATGTCCCCTTTAAGGTATTATTAAGGTAGGGTTAATGTTGCTCTCAAAGTGCACCAGATTGATACTTTTAACTTCAATATTTAAAAAAAAATCTCCCCCCCCAACAACTCCTGGGCTAAGCCCCGGATCTCCTACAATCCTAAATCCGCCTCTGCTCCAGAACGTGGCTACATTGTGGCAAAGGGTCTTTTGCAAGAACATTTTTGGAACGAGTTCAAGATCGCTGCTGCTTACATAGGAAAGGCTCTAGCTTGGCCAACAATAACAAAGGCAGAAGACATTAAAGCACTACAAGCCTATGCTTTATTTCTGCGTGGATGTGCTAATGTGATGGAAGAACTTCAGTACATGCAGGAGTTGGATATGCCCTCCAATATGAAAATGGTTGTCTTCAAGTTGCCATACAAACTAAGGGAACAATGGAGAAACAAAGCGCATAACATCATGGAAGCCTCAAACAACAGAGCTCATTTCATTGACTTGGTCAACTTCATTGAGAGGCATGTACGAGTCCTTTCTGATCCGATCTTTGGATACATCGAGGATTCAGGACATAAATCGGTTGCTATAAAATCTTCCAACATGTTTCAGCCACAATCAAAGAACAGAATGAAAGGAAGTAGTTTTGCCGCGACAGTATTCCCAATGAGTGAGGTCGGAATTAAAACGACAAATAACTCAAAACCACAGGAGAGCTTGGTGTGTCATTGTTGTGATCACAACACTCACGTTTTGAACAGATGTAAGCAGTTCAGCAAAAGGAAGCACAGAGACAAAATTCAATTTCTGAAGGAGAAAGGAATTTGCTTTGGATGCTTGTGTATTGGACACATAAGCCGGGACTGTAACCAACGCTTGATCTGTGAGGTTTGTGAAAAGCAACATCCTACTGCGCTCCACATAAATACATCTAATGTGGAATTGGGACAAACCGCTAAATCACAAACACCCCCTCAGACATGTGGACGTACAGGGGCCGGAAATGATGGCTGCATTCTTTCAATTATTCCAGTGCAGGTCAAGTCCACAAAGGGAAGTGAGATTATACAGACCTATGCATTTTTAGATCCTGGAAGCACAGCCACATTCTGCTAAGAAGATCTCATGCACGGATTAAACATCACAGGAAAAATAACTAATTTTCTTTTGAAGACTATGGGACAGAAAAAGTTCGTTCCAGCTTACTCCTTATTTGGGATGGAGGTATCTGGTCTTGAGGGAAATAACTTTTATTCTCTTCCAGAATTCCTCACACAGAAGCAAATGCCAGTAACCAAAGAACATATTGCAACAAAAGCAGATGTGAAAAGGTGGAATCATTTGTCAAAAGTTCATATCCCCAGTATAAATGCCAATGTTGACATGTTGATTGGAACCAACGCTCCTAAGATATTGTAACCTTGGGAAATTGTCAACAGTTGTGGAACATTAGCCCATACGCTATAAGAACAGTGTTGGGATGGGGCATCAATGGTCCTTTACATGGAAGCAGCAATGGCAGTGTTGTTGACATGGAGCAAGCTTCTGTTGTGGTGAATAGGATTTCTATTTCCAAATTGGAGCTCATGCTTAGCAGTCAGTATAATCATTACTTTAATGAAAATCCCTCAGAGGAAAAAGAGATGTCAAGGGAAGACCAAACATTTATGGAAATCATGAATACATCTGCAACACTACAGGACAACAGGTACAGCCTGAAGTTGCCCCTTAAGACACCTGACGTCCTTCTTCCAAACAACTTTGCAGTGGCAAAGCAAAGGCTATTTGGATTGAGGAAAATAATTGTGAGTAACCCAATATTGCATAAGGAATATGCCAGCTTTCTGAATGGAGTGATTGAAAAGGGTTATGCTGAACAGGTATCAACACAGCAGCACTGTGGCAGTGGGAAATTATGGTACATCCCACACCACAGTGTTTACCATCCACAAAAAGGTTCTCTCCGAGTGGTGTTTGATTGTGGTGCCACATTTAAAGGAACATCATTAAACAATGTACTTTATCAAGGTCCCAATCTCACCAGTTCACTGCTTGGAGTTCTCACTCGTTTCAGACAGGAACCTGTGGCATTCATGGGCGACATACAGGCTATGTTTCACCAGGTCAAAGTCACAAAAGAAGACCGAGACTTCCTTCGTTTTCTCTGGTGGCCAGAGGGAGACTTCACCAGAGAGATCCAGGAATACAGAATGACGGTGCATCTGTTTGGGGCTGTCTCTTCTCCCAGTTGCGCTAGCTATGCGCTAAGGAAAACTGCTGACGACAACAAGTCTGACTTTTCTGCTGAGACTGTTGAAGCGGTTAAGCGAAATTTCTATGTGGACGACTGTTTGATGGGTTTGGGCTCAGAGAAGGCAGCAATACAAATGATTGAAGATCTTAATGCTCTCTGTAAAAGAGGAGGTTTTGTGCTGGAAAAATGGATCAGCAATAGTCGGGCAGTTTTGGAGACAATCTCGGAAGAGCAGAAGGCTAAAGAGCTAAAGGACCTGGATCTGGATAGAGACCATCTTCCTCTTGAGAGAGCTTTGGGACTACTCTGGTGCGTCGAGTCAGATTCCTTTAACTTCAAGATGGAAGTGAAACAGCAGGCTCTAACCAGACGTGGCATGCTATCCACAACAAGCTCGGTGTATGATCCTTTGGGTATTTTGGCACCAGTCACTTTTCCAGCCAAGATAATGCAACAAGAGCTTTGCAGGAGAAGCTGTGGATGGGATGATGCCATTCCACCAGATATCGTACACCAGTGGAGACGGTGGTTGGAGGACATTAAGCTGTTGGCATCACTCAAAGTGGACAGGTGTATGAAGCCAAAGGACTTCGGTGAACCCATACACTCTCAACTACATCACTTTGCTGATGCCAGTGAAAATGGCTACTGGACTGTAACTTACATCAGGCTACTGAACTGAAAGGCGATGTTCATGTTGCTTTCCTATTAGGAAAGGCTAGAGTTACACCCATAAAAATGGTGACCATTCCACGACTGGAGCGAACAGCTGCTGTTCTGGCTGCCAGACTGGATATGATGTTAAAATCAGAGCTTCAACTTCATTTGGATGAGTCTGTGTTTTGGACAGACAGTACTTCAGTTCTGAAGTACATTAACAACGAGGACAAGCGTTTCCACACATTTGTGGCAAATAGGATCACAACCATAAGAGAGGTTTCAAGACTATGTCAATGGAAGCATGTAGGAACCAAAGACAACCCAGCTGATGCTGCATCCAGAGGAATGAAGATCCCTGACTTTCTGAAGAGCCGCAGTTGGCTTGAGGGTCCCACGTTTCTTGTCAAATCTGAAGAGGAATGGCCTACATATTATGGCGGTGATGTCATATTGGATTTAGTTGACCCAGAAGTCAGAAAAGATACCTCGGTTAATATCATAGTCAATGGATCACTTGATGCAACAGACCAGCTCATGACTTACTTCTCAGACTGGAAAAAGCTCAAAGTGTCGGTGGCCTGGTTTATCAGGCTGAAGACATTTCTGTTGGAGTTGTGTCGTAAAAGAAAGCATTTGAATCCCTCTGCACAAGCTGGTCAAGTGAAAAGACCTAAACTATGTTTAGTACAGGAAGTGTAGGATGTGCATTTCTATGTATTGAAATATGATTTTTACATTTGGCTCCTTAATTGTTTTCAATTGATACCTGTACTATCAATTAGGGGCTGGTGTGTAGGAGCCAATTAATTGTGGGTATAAAGGTAGGAACCTATGTGTGTTAGTGAGAGGTTCCGCCGGAAGGCCAATACAGTTTTTGACCACACACGCAGAGCACACACGCAGAGCACACACGGAGAACACACACACGGAGAACACACACACAAACACGGGATGACAAGCAAAGCAAAGGTATTGTGTAAACGGTAATATCGTGTGGTGAATATGGAAAGAAGCAAGTAAATGGAAACCAGTAAAATGGAAATAAATTGACTGTTTCAAACTGGAAACTTTGTTTCTGACCTTTATTCGGCAGCAAACTTGTGTTCGTCAATTACACCCACCAAGCGGATCATTAGAGGCTTAAAGCGTTGGCTTAGCCTCTACACATACCTTTTACATCTCTTACAGCAGAGTCACCCACATTCAGAGTTTCAGGCCCAGTCGTTAGCTTTCCCTCTAGCCGTTTACTTTTGGAGTAGCTATTGGTCCTTACCCTGCTGTGTGAAGAGGACAGGTTATCCAGGTCATCAGAAAGAGATCTCCGGTTCTCGGTCAGTGGAGCGTATCTGTTCTGGATTGGCACACTTGGTGGTTTAGGAGGATTGTTTCTAATTCTCCCTTTAGCAGCTGTCCACTGCTGTTTCCTAGTATGAATAGGGGTTGAAGAGGCGCTCTTCCTGGGTGATAACAATGCAGGCCAGCCGGTCGCATCACAGATTTCAGAGCGCTGGGCTCTGTCTGTTATCCGTCCTCCCAAATCCCATGGAAATGATTTACTCTTAGGCTTTGCACCCAGAGAGTTCAAGGGAGGACTATCACTTGCAGATGTATTACCTCGTACACAGCCCTCCAGTTCCTTGGAATCCTTGTAGCTGCTAACTAGCTGTGAGTTAGCATACCCTTCTCCATTATTTTGCAACACTGGTATAGTGGTGTCATTCCCACAACATAGTCCATTCACTTCCACGTTAACTTCCAACCGTTGCATTTTCATTTCCAACACAGCCATCTTCTGTATAAGTTTGTGGAAGTCATCTGTAGAGAACATGTAGAGGCATTTTGCTACCAACTAGCTTAAGCTAAATAACATGCAGTAGTCGTGATCCTCAGCAGGGACTCAAAGCCAGAAAACAGTGAAGCTGTAAATGTGTCAGTGTTTGGTTCACTTTACAGTGGACTGGAACTGAATCATACTCATATACCACATTATAACCTACATGCAAAAAATAAACTGATGTTGAATAAAATAAAAATGGGGCTGCATTTGAAATTGCTCTCCATTAACTGTAGTATATAATATTTCAACATTGATTGATGCATAAGGAAGGAAGCATCAGTCTAACTACTAGATGTAAACCCACATGTCATGTGTGGGCCAATCACATGCAGGTATTTCGGTGTGACTGCAGCTTTAATTCTCATCAGTTAATGAGTAATTGCTTCCAGCTGTCCTCTCCATGTGATTAGTCTGCACTGGGAAGTATTTGACATTGAGAGTTTGAACCTTCCGCATCTTATTTAAATTCAGTATGGTTTAGATTTCCTAAATTATCAGTTGTTCTACTGGTAGTGTTGTATTTGTTTACTTTGCTTTCCTGTTCTGTTCTGATAAAAGAGCACAATGGTGACGGCAGCTCGGCCAGCCTCTGTGGCACTGTTGTCACTTTTTCCTTTTGGTTTTGCAGACGCCATTCGAACTTTGAGAGATGGACCAATGATCGATGCTGAAGGAAGGGAATATAAAACTGCTGCATTAGGGTTTGACACAGAAAGTCAAATCAGTGAACCACAATTCAATGAGGGATCCACTATCAGCGTACAATGCACAGAAGTGTCCATAATCATTGCGGTAAAGGCTGACTTCTTTAAAAATGGACGCCTTTTGTCTCCATTGGATTTTTTTTTGAGAGAAGTCAAGCATTCACAGAGCAGTCAGTGTCGACCTGTTGCTGCTGGTGACTCTGAATATTTATTTGAAGCTGGACTACAAGACTGTGGCTCCAAACTGACTAATGGCGCGTTTCCACTGCAGTGGGGAGCTCGCTTTAAGCGCGCCGAGCCGTGCGGGGCCCGTTTTTGGTTGCGTTTCCACTTGGCCGAAGTTGCGACATTCCTCCAGCTGATTGCAGATGATAAAATCCAGCGGGAGCTCAACGGCACAACTCGCAACCTAAACGTTTTTCAGGAGGTCTCTGCACTGTTGTCCGAACGCGGATTCTCAAGGACTTTCCAGCAGTGTAGGGAAAAACTGAAAAAGCTTAAGAGTGAGTATAGAGCCGTGAAGGACCACAAGGGCCGGAGTGGTTCCGATAGGAAAAGCTGGAAGTGGTTCGACCTGTTGAACGCTATTTATGGCCATAGACCGGCTAACGTTGGGAGGGAGGGAGGCCTGGACTCTGCAACCGCGTTACTGGAGTCCCTGCATGGTAAGTCTTTGCTAACGCTCTGTTATTGGCTTGAAAGCGTTGTGTCCCTATCTATTCTAAAGCTCACTTCTAACAAACAAGTATTTTATCCTTACATTTATGTTCGACAACCCATGCTTTTATGGAGCCCCGAAGAGCTACATAGCTAGCTAAGGCAGATGGCATTAGCTAGAGCTATTGTTTGCTAATACCACATGCGCCATTGTTTACGTTCTTCTTTTCTACAGTTGTTGTTTAGACCCTCCAGAAAAACGCGGTCAAAAATCCTTGATTATGCGGGCTAAAATCCTTGATTATGCGATCAAACATGCGGGGTTTTATGTGATTGTATGCGGTGAAATTGCGGGAAGTTGTGAAATATGCGGAAAGTTGCGAAATATGCTAAATATTCGGAAAAAATAAATATTGGGACGTCTTATTTATTTATTCTCTCTCACACACAACCTGCCACAAACGTTAAACCCCTTTACTATACAATTAAACACATTCAATGTTTATTTATTGTAAAAGCAATTGGGCTATTTTAATCACACTCTCTCTTTCTCTCACACACACACACACACACACACACACACACACACACACACACACTTCTCCGCCTCATTCTGTTTTCATTTACTCGTTCATTATCTGACCAGCATCAATCTTGTAGGCTTCTCACCTCGAAAGGGTTTTGGAGGTCGATGCCTCGGCGAACGTGAGTTGTTTGGCTTTCTTGTCCGCAGCAGCAAAAAGCATTTTCGAATGTTTGAATGAATCAAACTGGGTCGTCACCGTCGATTTTCTCTTATGCTCCAAGCCTCCAACCATAGACTGTATGGCTCCAACACAGTTGCACGGGGTGCAGAATAGTTTCCCCCCACTTTCGTGCAAGACATCGGGGTACTGCTTTGCCCGGTCTTTAGCAGAAATGTTCGTCGGTAAATGAAATGGATTAGATGTTTTCATCTTGGTGTTTTCTCTCTCGTGTGAGCTCCACACGTTCACTCTACAGTGTTGTTTACCTTCTGTCATGCGCGAGCTGATGACGTCCCATCATCATCATCACTTCACGTCAACACGAGTTAACTTTTTTTTCTCAATTTTGTGTGGAAAAATGCGGGGATTGCACGGCCTTTTGATAAATATGCGGCCTTTTAAAAATCTGCGCCATTTTTATGATTATGCGGTCAATTCTGCGATCGCAGAATCGCGTTTTTCTGGACGGCCTACTTGTTGCTATTTAGTATTGTGCTACAGGAGTTTGTGGAATGAACAAGTCATGTTGCTGTTCTAGATGATGCCATTGTGACGAGTGAGGAGGAACTGTCCCGAACACTGGGTGGTGGCAGTGTTCCGTCCTCAACATCAGAACGGAACTCAACTCGAACACAGACACCAGCCGAGGAGGAAGCGACACCAACGCCGAGTGCCATCACGACACCACAGCGTGTGGTTCTAGGTAAGAAATAGGCATGGCAAAACCACTAGAATTGTGACTTTTTTTTAAACTTTAGATCATCCATCGTCATTAAGTAAAATAAGCTATACCACTGTGTGGAAATGCTCTGTTACAAACTAGCTAGTACGCAGCTAGTACAATTGTGTGTGACATCCTATTATATACATATATTTATATTCATTATCAACAGGCTGGACATAATGTAATTCACTTTCACAATCATTGTAAACATCTAGGGCATAACTGTCTTTAGTTCATCCTTACTGTTGTTCTGCTTATACATTTTATTATTATATCCTTGTGTGACCTGTACCTGTCCTGTGTTTTCATTGTTATTGCTAATTCTTATTGCTATAATTATCTTATCGCCATACAGGCAAGAGGAAACGAGGAGGAGACGAGCACCTAGCATAGCAGGCACGGCACCATGAACAGAGCCTGGCCCCATGAACAGAGCCTGGCCCAGGTGGATCGGCACTGGCAGCTGACCATGGAGGCTGTTGCCCGGGCGAGGGAGGAGGAAATGGCCTTGAGAAGGGAGGAGAACGCTCAAACTCATGCGTTTAACCTAGCCTTCCTGCGCACTCTCGGCCAGGTTCTAGGGGGCAGCCGACGTGGCCCGTCTCCTCAGGAAAACGAACCACCTCTGTAATTTTAATATTATTCAGTTTCATCTCTCTTGTTTTTGTTAATTTGTACTTTCTTGTTTATTTCTTATCTTTCCTTTTTTTTTACATATATATAATGCCATATCTTTTTATGCTGCTACAATACAAAACATTTTTTATTTTGTATTTGTACAATGCCATGCCTTGTTATGCTGCTGCAACAAATATATATATCTTTTTTATTTCTATTGTACATACAATGCCATGCCTTGTTATGCTGCAACAAAAAACACTTCCCAAATTGGGATTCAATAAAGTACTTCTGCATCATCTGATTTCCTGCCATAATCTGATTAACAAACTGATTTTCGTGAGCATGTAAACAAAGTCACTGGGTTGCCACTCACACACAAAATTACAGTTTTGGAATCCAATCAAACTGAAATGTACAATTAAAGGGCTTTAAATCAGCAGAACAAAAACTCAGATTCACATGAGGTAGAAGTTATAGGCCTATATTTTTCCTAAATAAAAATAGGCTTCAACTAATACCATTACTAATAATATGTGTGGATCTTTAAAAAAACAATATCACTCAAAAACAATTAAAATCTAGGGATATAAACATACATTAATTTGTAAAGCAATAAGAAACACCATCAGATAAAAGTTAATTTTAAGAGATTTAAAGCAAGAAATTGAGTTTGCCTGCTTGAGGTCCTCCTCTAAAACATTATTTGGTAACTGACACATTACTTAAAGTAAAAGATTTCCTTTTACAAATAAACTGGAAGGGGGTATTTAGAAAAAAACAGAAAGAGAAGGGGGATAAGAGATCATTTGTATTTATGTTTACTTTCATATTTGCTCAAATGTTCTTATTATGGGGAAGTACTTACTGGTGCTTGAAAATCAAATATTTACTAAATAGTCAATTCTGATAACATGTTTTTGTTGAAATCATTTGACAAACACATATGTGAAAGAGAAAAAAAGATTTATTTATGTTCAATACAATGTCGTAATAATAAAAACAAAACAAATGGCACTAGCCTTAATGGCCCACAATCTTTCAATGTCGTGTTTATAATTACAAATTCAGGAAATGTATATCACTGAACCAGGATGTTATGAACCAAAACATTCAAGTTTCCTGTATACAATGAATATTTAGCTATTCAGGTAGCGCATCAAACCCTGTCGTATTTCAGTGCCCTCCTCCTCTGCACCTTGTGCCACTGCTACCCCTGGCTCTGCTGCTGCTGGTGCATCCCACCCATCATCATAGGCCTCTCCATGACTCTCGCAGAGGTTATGCAGAGCACAGCATGTCAGCACCATTGATTTAACAAGTTTCACATCACAGTCATTTATTTTCATGAGGCAACGCCACCTTCCCTTCAGTCTACCAAAAGCGTTTTCTACCACTACCCGTGCGCTGCAAATGTTCTTGTTGTAGATCACATGTTCTGCTGTCAGCTGTCCATTGTCAGGGAACGTTTTTATGAGCCAGTTTTGCAAGGGATAGGCATTGTCTCCCAGGATGTAATAGCCAGCATTCACCCCCCCAATGTTCCTGGTGCAAGGTGGAAAGTAGTTACCACGACTGGCTAACTCCCACAATGAGGACAGCCTCAAGCGTCATGCAAGCTCCCAGGCATTCCTGCAAACACATTCCAGAAATGTCCCTTTCCATCTACAACTCCTTGAAGGATGATGGAGTGCCAGCCTTTCCGGTTGAAATAGTCACAGTGGTATTCCTGTGGTGCCAAGATGGGTATGTGTGATCCATCAATAGCACCTACACACTGAGGGAGCCCCCACCTGTTCTCAGTGTAGGCAGCCATTTCTGAAAACTTCTGCCGGTCTGGTGAACAAATTAGTTCCGGTACTAACAACGCCTCTGCAGCAGCACAGAAGTCTTGCACACACCGGCACACAGTAGTCCTGCTCACTCCGAAAAGATGTCCAATGCTTCTGTACTCTGAGTCGGTCCACAGTGCGATGGCCACCCTTTTCCTTAGAGGTATACACTCGCGGAATGGTGTGTCCTGTCTCTCCATCGCTGGCTCCAGTTTGTTGCACAGGTAGACGTAGGTTTCCTCAGACATCCTGAAGTTCTCCACCCACTGAGTGTGTGTGAAAGATGGAACAATCACACCCCACCACTCGGTTGCTCGGTCAAGCATCCAAACACATGGTCTGCGGTGGCAACCTAACTTCTGAAATACACAAACAAAAGCATACATATTTTAAAACGTAAAAGTGGTAGCTACAACTAATTAAATACTTGAAACACTTTTGTCATATAATGAGCGTGAAACACTTTGGTCGTATAGTGAGCGTGAAACACATTGCTAGTTAGCTAACGTTAGCTTACCGAGTAGCGTTGTCGTTGAGTCGTCCTGGAGTAGTCTCTGCCGCGTTGTACGATTGCCATAAGTCTCTCCTCAGCTTCTTCTGTATTACGTCTTGCTATAAGCAGCCTTTTCCGAAACAAAGTTTTCTTCTTGCTGTGATAAAAAACCACATACCAAGAAGCAAGGACACGATGGATTCCACATGCTCCATTGTTGTTGTGTGAGTTGTGTCGCATTGAAGATGACCTCACGGCAGTTGTATGCAGCGTCGCTCCGCCCGCCAAAAAGCTGCGTTACTATAGTAACTACTCCAGTTCCTCAACTGTAATGGAAACACAGCATTAAAGTGAGCCGGGCCTAATAAGGCCAAACCAAACCGAGCGAGGCCTGCAGTGGAAACGTGCCATAAGTTGTTGATGATTGTTGAGATATAACATACAGACACATGTATAGTGTATGACTCCATGTATTACTGTGTACCATATTGTTTATGTAAGTAGCTGCGACTACTAACTGTGTTCATTGGTTAGGGCTGTACCACATGATGTGATGTCACTACCTGGGGTATAAGACCGTTGGAAGTCACGCCCCTTCTCTCTCTGTCCTCACGCCTCTTGAGATGTGTGCCTATAATGAATAACGCCGTGATGAATGGCTAAACTTGAACTGCTGAGATTATTCACCTTTCTGCTGCAGGAGACAAAAGGTATAAGTCTAAATCTGCTAATAATAGAAGATGCTGGATATATAACTGTGGTTGCTTAAGTGGTAGTTTTGATTTGTTGTGTTTTCAGAAGTGTCCCTGATTTTAGTTATTTTTTATTCTATAGACATCTAAGGACTAAGGACAATGTGTACATTGATTCCTTACCTTGAATTCTCAAATCATACATAAGCAGTGTAGTATTTCGCAGGGCAAATTTTTTTTTGTTGGTACACTACTGGATTTTAGTCAGACAACTCACGTGTTCCTTTAACATGTTTATTAGAAGCAGCATATAGTTGAGTTTGGCGACTAGGCTCGGGCATCATCACTCCATAGATATACATAGCACGATGAGTGATGATTACATAACTAACCCCTGAGCCTACAGGTGGAAGCTGGGGTGGTGGTGGGGCAGGCAAGCAGCAGCAACATGAAACACAGCAGCACGAACATGAACGCAGCAATAGCAAATGAATGCAGCAATAGCAAATGAACGCAGCAAGCCGCAGCGACGTAGCTGCAGCAATAGCAGCAGCAAGCAATGCATGGAGAGAGATCTGGCAGGTTAAATAGAGCGGCATATTAAGGAGACTCTGTTTGGTTGGTTGTAGAGCGGCAAGGGGGCGTTATGTATGAATGCAGCATAAGTGCTCGAGTTGACTGCCTGAACTAGCTTGCAGGCTTCGCCCCATTTCAGTCAGACAACTCACGTGTTCCTTTAACATGTTTATTAGAAGCAGCATATAGTTGAGTTTGGCGACTAGGCTCGGGCATCATCACTCCATAGATATACATAGCACGATGAGTGATGATTAAATAACTAACCCCCAAAACTGCGTGGAGATTAGATACTATCCCCCAAAACTGCATAGCCCGAGCCTGACGCTGGTGATGTAAGACTGATAAGTAGAGGGCCTGGCGAGCTGCCATGTGGCCATTCCCCCTAAGCACAGCGGCTTTAAGGGGAATATACTACTAAGTGAGACTGCTATGTGTAGGCCTGAGGAATAGCCCAGAGCCGATTCTTCCTTGAGCACAGCGGCTTTGAGAGGAATATACTACCTATATATGCTACCTAATGAAACTGCTATGTGAAGGCCCGGGAACAGCCCGAAAAGCCATCCCCCTTAAGCACCACGGCTTTGAGGGGAATATACTACCTAGTGACTGCTATGTGAAGGCCCGGGAACAGCCCGAAAAGCCATCCCCCTTAAGCACCGCGGCTTTGAGGGGAATATACTACCTAGCGAGACTGCTATGTGTAGGCCTGGAAGTGACCAGTGCCGACCACCCCCCCAGCACCGCGGCTTTGAGGGGAATATACTACCTATCAAGACTGCCATGTCTAGGTCTTTGAGGCAGCGACAATGAGCTTTCCCCCCCAAGCATGCAGCTATGAGGGGAATATACTATAATGAAATAAATATAATCTAACCCAGCAACCACCTGGTATGCAATAACAGGATTCTACAGATATACATCTTTGAACATTACTCATCATTGAGTAGTGCAAGAGCTCATGGCTGTTTGTGCTGCAAGGATCTCATTCATGTGAGGCATGATATAGCGCTGGTGGGCAGAAGATGGCCGACGGCCCAGGATACTCAGGGTTGAGGTAGGCGGATATAGAGCTGCGGTTGTGGCTGTGCAGATTCTTAAACAGTGGGAATAGCGATCTGGGGGCAGGTCGCAGCTTAGGCAGAGATCACGCAGCTTGGAGAAGAACCCTCGTCGTTGGGTTTGCAGCCATCGAATACACATGGGTGCCGACGCATGTGTCAGAGGGCAATGATGCGAGACGTTCAGCATGGAAGATAAAGGACAAAGAAAACAGTGTTAGTTTTAGCAATGATTATTCGGGGTTCCTTGACTCCCCAATCAGAAATATCAGACATTGAATGTTTCAAAAAAGTGTTTATATTTGATCTCCAAAATTAATTCAGTAAGGGAGAGATTATGCTGAGGATTAAAAGGTGAGAGGTCTGTGTATATTCGCCACCTGAGAAACCAATAGAAAGCTGTAACAACTGCATCTGACGTTTATCAATGTATAGTGAAACCACTTTGCCTGAACTTATACATTAACCTTTGCACGGGTGCAAAGTTAAGAGGCAGTCTTTATCATTGCGTGGAGGACGTGCCTTCTTAAGGTCCTTGAGGAGCAAATTAATGAACTCTAGCGTGGCTTAATACTTAGCACTTGAAGATTGCAGGATTCTAATGAAAATACAATTAATGCATGAACAACTATTATATCTATTGCATAAGTACACAGAGGAGGTTGGGACAGAAGAAGATAAAGTACCGAGCTGAATTGTATGCTTTGAATCATGCTCTTGGTTGGAGGCAGAATATGGGAAATTCTTGAGGGCTTGACGTGTAGATCCAGAGTCGTTTGGTTGAACGAGGGCATGGCAAGCTGGTGGGGCAAACCACTCTTTGTGAAATCCCCCAGAACCAGCAGAAGGCGCAGCATCTATAAGTAACTAGAGAGGATCTGAGGACACCGCAAGGTCATTATAAAAGAATGAACATAACCTTCTACTCATCGCAGAGGGGCTAAGACCAAAGATCTGAGCAATAGCCATCTCTAAGATTGCATTCATGCTGAATAGTCCGCGTCTTTACACCAGACGCAAGTGTATTACATTGTTTCATTTGCAGAAGGTTGGGTTTGCGTTCACCCAGGCAACCTCAAACAGACTATGAACTGTAAACTAAAGTCATTGTACGGAGATGCTTTTTCAACAATTGGCGGGACATTAAGCGGATAAAATGCAGATCCCAGCAATTCCCACAGTAGCCTGCATCATGGAGCATTGGCAGGTTATTTTCATACTGCTGTTAATCTGGAGAGCACATCAACAGACTATGCGGCCGGCGCATAGGATTATAAATCAGACAACGTGCATTCAAAATATTATAACACATAATGAGACGTTATGCAGTGAGGAGGTTTCACCGATGACAGGTGGCTCTGATGAAATTGTACCACTGCCTTTTCTCTGTACACAGGGGACCAGTGAGGTAAGCAGTCACCAGAAAGAATGCATGACCCTATAGGTTACTGGATGTTGCACACAGCATAGATAGCAAAACAAGCGATGACGCGCAAATAGTTTTTTTCCCATGTTTTGATGCGGACTACGTCACACCAGCAATGAACCTCTCCAGAGTTTACTAGCGAGCGACCCGAGACCACCTCTTTTAGGCGGAGCAGAGGTATCGGACTGCTTCCACACCAATCCAACGAACCGCATCAAGGGGTTAACGCTACAGGGACCGATTCAATAGTACTAACCAAGCAGGTGTGAACGTGACCTAAGACTATGGTGCCTTAAGGTCATCACGTCATTGGAGGCAGTCGCAATTTCTACAGGCTCGCACTACCTGTTAGCATCTGGCATCTGTTAGCATCTAGCTCTCCTGCTTACAAACTTTGAGCCATCCCTGCTTATACAAGTAGTAGTTTTAGTTTTCTGCTATCTGCCGAGGCCGGCTGTACTGAGGTGTTTTACCTCCGGAGACGGAGCGAAGAGACGGAGCGGCTCCACCTGTTGCTGCCTGCGATCTGCGATCTACGGAGGCCTGCTCCCACCTGTAGAATACGGCTGTACTGGAGAGGTTTTTACCTCGGAGTTGTCGCGGAGAGACGGAGTGGATCCACGCTTCGGGCTTGGCCTGCTTCCACCGGGCGTGTGCTGCTGTACGGAGGAGGATTTTACCACCGCTGGGGCCTGCTTTCCACCTGTCCTGGTTCTGCTTTTGCAGAGCCTGCTTTCACCCCGGGTATACCACGGAGGGACCGGAGCGCTTCCACGCTGCTGTTTTCGCCTGTCCTTTGCTGCTGTGCTGATTTTGCTCCAGGAACATTGCGGATACTGTGTGCTGGTCTGGGGAAATGGCCCATATCGGGATTCTGCTGTGCCTGTTAACTGTTTTGGACTATGAGAAGATCTCTAGTCATTCTGAGAAGTCTACTGGATTCAGGTCTGTTCTGCCACCCGCAGTGGGCATCCCCTGCAAAGGTTCGGATGCGTTGCTCAAACAATTACCGGTTGCCTTGTCACAGACAATCTGCACGACAAAATATGTTTGTCTTTTTGTTTTTCCTGCGATGATGGTTCTTCAGGACTGCTTCTTAAGCTCAAATCACACTCTTGCAGACTTTTCCGGTGTTTCTAAATGAGATGACAATGTATATGTGTCGTAGAGAATCCAGCATAATGCTTCTGATGTCAAAGAAACGTGGGCTACTATGGCAACCAAATGCACATTTGATTGTAAAACCTTAAAATATATATGCCACAGAAGGCATATGGGATGTCTGCTTTCCCTTTCATGTCATCTACAGAGCAAAGAAACGGGAACAATTTTAGAAGTTAATAAAGTCTTAACAGAATAATTGTGAGGAACTAACGGCTCAATAAAGAAACGTTGCTGGAATAATTCCTCCTAGCACTAGGCTAGGGGCCTGTTGTGTTTTTAAACGTTTAAATAGCAGCACGTGTAATACTCCTGGCTCCTTCAGTGCAAACTTCAGTCTTGAGTGCAGGTTTCAACAGACATGGGTCCCTGAGAGCCAGCATAACTTGCTAAGAAACCTTGATTTAAGCCTGTGATAAGGTCATTTGACGAACATCTGTGATTAGGAAGAGCTTGGAAACGATTTGCAGCATGAAGCCTCCTGAGGCACACCCAGCGAGGGGCAGATATTGCAGGTAGAGCTTAATTCCTGTGAGGAAAAACTCTTCTTTGGTAGGTGATTAAATGTATATGGCCGCTTGGCAGAGAATGATTCATGGTATTCATAGAAAAGACACTGTAGGAGATTGAAGTCTAAAATGATGGTCAAAAATGTATCGAGCTTCCCTTCATATTCACGTGATGGAAATTATTAATTTATTTCCGTTTTTAATTTCATTGATTTATAGTAGGCCTAGTATAAGTACTTATATACAATCAACTTCTGTATAATTGCCTCAAATATGACTTAATGCAGGCCAAATATTTCCATAATAAAACATTGCTTATGCAGAATAGTATTATATACCTGTCAGGAAGCAAGAACTCGTGGCTGGATCTGGGACTCCAATTCCCAGAATCCTCGGGAGTGTGACGTCAGTGGCACAACGTGGTTGAACGCGGAAGTAGAAACATTTGTTGACATTGCAGGTAGAGGAAATCGAGTTTGTTCACGGGAATATATCGTGCAATTAAAGGCTTCAAGCGCTGATTTTACTTCGAGATGGTAGGACAGGATGGCAGGTACTTTAGAAATGCCGGAGTCAGCCTGCTCCTGCCTTTTTTGATGTTTAAATACCCACCGACCGAGAGACAGTGCGACTCTTAGCTGACACACAAGAGAGGGGTTGTTACCGGAGCTGGCGTAGAACTCGGGACTTCCTCTGGCCCAAAGGATATTAAAAGCTACTCCAGATGAGGACGGAAGGGACACCTGAATGCGTGTCGTGCGGGACCTGTGGCTCGTTCCAGCGGCGTCTGAACCATGCTCTGAGCTAGCCTGTGTTTCTGAGGCATTTCTTACGGCTTCTTGCGTATGACGATTCGGTTCCAGAGTCGGAGATTGCAATAGACATTTGCAAGGACAGCAACGGCAGGCAAGCAGCAGCAACATGAAACACAGCAGCACGAACATGAACGCAGCAATAGCAAATGAATGCAGCAATAGCAAATGAACGCAGCAAGCAGCAGCGACGTAGCTGCAGCAATAGCAGCAGCAAGCAATGCATGGAGAGAGATCTGGCAGGTTAAATAGAGCAGCATATTAAGGAGACTGTTTGGTTGGTTGTAGAGCGGCAAGGGGGCGTTATGTATGAATGCAGCATAAGTGCTCGAGTTGACTGCCTGAACTAGCTCGCAGGCTTCGCCCCATTAATGGGTCTTTGATTTTCCTGCACAAGTTTTTTAAGACATTGTCAATGGATGTTTTGCTTTTCTTAAATTCGACCACCATTTTAATTTAAAAAAACACCTGTCATTGTTTAATACAAAATGAACATTTATATTTGAAGTATAGTAGGCTATTCCTTATTTATAAGTTAGAGCATTTTTTCAACCAATAAAGAAACACTCAATTACAGTTTCAAAACTCATTACAGAATAACTGAGTACAAGCAGAAACACAGAAATATGTTGACTTCAATTACGGTGAGTGACGCTTGTGTTTAATTGTAGAGGACTGGACAGGAGAGACGCTCACCAGTGTCTTCTACACCGGAGACCTCCTGCACTTCGAGGCCTCTTACAGCGGTCCTGATGCGGGACACAGACGCCTGTTTATCGACGGCTGTGTCGCCGCTCTGTCTCCTGACCTGAGATCAGTCCCCAGATACTACTTTATCGAAAACCATGGGTAAGAGAAGCTCAGAATACAGAATGATAATTGGCTCTTAAATTGCATTAAAAAAAATTGTTTTCGTCAGGTGCTTCAATGATGCCAAAGAGGACGGATCAAATGCACTTTTCAATCCCAGAACAAGATCTTCTTCTCTTCATCTGCAGCTCGATGCCTTCCTGTTCCCCCACGACACAAGGAACTCAGTGAGCCACTTTTAAAGACTTTGTCATGTTTGGAAATGCTTCGAAGTTGTATAATGACATTTCTTTGGTCTCTCTTATATTAGGTTTTTATCACTTGCTAGATGAAAGCGACCTCTGAAACGCAGAAGAGCAGCCCCGTCAACAAGGCCTTGTTTTAAACATGTGAAAACGCCCTTCAACTCTCTCAATCAGCCTTTTTGGGGAATATTTTCCAAGGCCCATAACTTTGACCCAGTTTATCAGTTCAAACTGTCCTGACTGAGCACACGCACCTCGTAACCTTGGCTGCTGTGCTCTCAGTATTCTGTCTCCCTGTTCCTGCCTGTTGACGTCAGCTGATAGAGGTGTTATGATTCTATGTTCCTGCCTGTTGACGTCAGCTGATAGAGGTTTTATGATTTCATCTTGTTATGCAGCATGTTGATGAAGCTCTCGGAACTAGCTAAATACATGGGTCCGGGGTAGAGTTCTTGAGAATTGACGTGGCAACTCTACCGTGCAGTCAGATCGTGGCTGCTTTGACTTGTGATTTGAATTCTCCGGCCGAAGCTCCAAATAAACCATCAGTGTTTGACATCAAAGCTCCTGCTCTTTCAGTGTCTCTTTCCTGAGTTGGTGACTCCCACTGCATTGCTGCTACACAGAAGTTTCCCTTACAAATTGGCGTTGTCGGCAGGATACCAACAAATCTTCAGAACTTGTAAGTGTGATTTCAAATCTACATTTGGACATTGCCTTACCAGAATCTGTGATTGACGGTATCCTAAAATTACCTTTGAAACTGAGCGGCTGTGTTTCGTTTTTGGTTAATGAACATTTGGGGATAATAAACCCAGGGGATCAGTGTCTGGGGACTCAGTCCTGGCTGATTTCCTCTGTGTACATGTAGCTGCTCGGGACGAAAGTGCCATACAAGCATGCACAGCTCATGTTTAGAGAAACCTTAAAGAAAGGCATCAGTAAAGTGGAGTGTGAAAGCAATGTACAGATTTGTATTGAACGAATCGCCGAATTCTGGGGGTTTCAGCGGCCAAAACAGCAGTTGAAAGTAAGCAGCCGGAGATATTACTGCTATTGCCTCTGTAAACACGGCTCCAGCTGCAAGCTCGGGTGTGTGTGTAAAACCTCCCCGTGTTTGTGGGGCTGGAGAAGTGCAGCTGAGAGGAAGAAAGTCACAGCTTTTTGTCTATAGCTTTAACTCACACCACCGCCGTCTCTATTAAAAACGAGATGGTCTCAAAGCACTCGTTGTTTGTGACGTCTTCTACATTGCTGGCAAGGCCGGGGCAGCGCGAGGTGTGTGCATCACCCGATGCGCCACAGCTCTCTACTCTGCTGGAGGAACATTCTCTACGTTGCTTGGAAGCATTCCCTACATTATTGCTGGAAGAGCTGGTTTCGGTCCGGGGTGCATACATAAAATCTTGGATGGCTTTCAGGCACCGATCTAGGACTTGTATACAAGGGTGGACGCGCAAGTCAAGGTGCCCCATCTATAAGTTTCCACCCCCCCTGAAACCTTTTAATTCGGACTAAATTGAGCTGGATGAGCTTTGCTGTCAGGCTGGTGTTTATTACGAGTTCATGTTTGTTTGTCTGATTGTTTCTATGGGGGGTCTATATTGGTTTGTCTACCCACCATCTTGTGTATGTTTTGTAACAACTAATAATGAATCAGTCCATAGACAGGGTAAAATTAACTCAACTTTAGTTATCTCACCAAAAGTAAATGACTTAAGAAAAATAAATAATATAAAGATGTAAAGCAAAATTATGGAAGTATAAATGTGCTGCAAAATGAAAATAAATAGCAAAAGAGTGTTTTTATGTCCTGCATCTGAGTGTGCAGAGGAAAATGTAAACAAGAAGCACACTGTTCAGGGTGTGCGCTGTAGGTGTAAGAAGAAAAGAAGATTATATTGCTTTAAGAATCCATTCTTAAATGGTATTGCTGGTATGTTAAGATATGTTTGTGACCTTGACTCAGACATAATACTTATTGTTGTTGAAACCTTTTGCGCTGTTGCTGCAAAATGGAAACTTTGTTGATTTTCTATTCCAACTGGCCACTGGAATCAGATAATTAATATAATTTGACGTTCAATTACAGTTTTAAAAATAGTTTAACATTCTTTATTAAACTGCTTCTAATTATTTCTCGAATCAACCAATTGGTCTCCATAGACATTACTCAAATAAAAATAGTTGTTAAACTACTGACAAGTTTTCTGAAACCGAGCTTATGAACAACAGAGTATAGGTCGCTGGTTAAGCCAGGATCAATATATATGTTGAAGTTTTTATTGTGTGCATAATAAATATGTTAAATTAATTGAGCAATTCTTTAAAAAGTATAATGTTGCAATCTCTTTAAAATAAGTAATTACAGTTAAAAAATAGATGCTGTTTTCCAAGGGCCTCTCTTTCACAGGCCCACACTTTGAATCATGACACTTCCAAGTCCTACAGAGATCAGTATCACTTTTGTGTTGCAAACCAAATCCAGGGGTTCTACTCGAGCCCAATTTTAAATACCATAAAGAAAAGTATTGAACCCAGCTCGAGCTAAATGTCAAATGTATTTAATTAATGTGCAAGTGTTTGATTTATTTAAAATGTTCCAGTCTAGCTTCCTTCGAGTTTAGTCTAAGCAACATATTGGTTCTCATAACATTTTCACTGCTGTCCGAAATGTTTTAAACCTTGGGCACACACACACACACACACACACACACACACACACACACACACACACACACACCACACACACACGTTGGATCAGTATTCACCTTATCCAAATTGTAAATTGTTGCCTTCTTTAAAGTTATTAGTAATTCAAGATTAATTATTAAATTAAATGTGGTACATAACATTGAATAAATAGAATAAGTTTGACTTGATAATTTTGTTCACAACATTAGACCTGTCCTCTAATCTCTACTAGAATAAGATACGTGTATATGTTTGGGTGTTTTAACACTCCTGTAATGTACGTAATCTTGTTATCCTTTTCATTACAGAGCGGGGAAATGGTGTATTGCTTAGATTCTGATCCGTGCAAGTCCAATTTTGACTGACTTTAGTTCTAATGTTAATGTTGATTTGATTTCAACCCATAGGTAATTATTTAGATTAACTCAACATTTCACACGATGGATTAGTGTTCCACTATTTGTTGTGTAATTAGGACAATGGTAAAGAGAGACATTGATGACCTTTTTGTTGGTACATGGTTCCATTTTGACTATGGCCTTGGTCGGCTTCACTAAGAGTCACCCAGTTCTACCCTGCTACTGTCCGGCTGGGTGCAGTCACAGAGATGGTCCGAGAATGGACACCATTTCCTGCTCCCAGAGAGAATGACGCTCCTCAAACTGAACATTACAGCCGTTCATACTGTCTCACGTGGGTCTGCTCCCCCCCACCGAGCCATGAACTGAAAGCTTGACATCTGCTTTGAACACCTGGAAGCCTCCCTGCCACACCAGCACCAACCCTTGGATCAGTCAGATGAGACTAAAGGCTTCACATAGGGCATTTGGTTCAGATACATGACTCTCGTTACAGCAGAGTGGTTTTTTTTTAAGGCTATTCATACTGCTATGCAGAGGATGCCTGTAAGTTGGCAAGCTGTTAAAAGCCCCTACTATTTTTAAAATAGGCCTAATGTCAGGGGCCTCTTAGTTCTACATGTATTCACATTATCTGGACCATGTTTCCACCTGGTAAAACTAGAGGCTGCACGGTACTCAGGCTACAATACGACCATTCTGTTCTGCTCTAACGATTCAATTGATAGATTCTACCTCAAAACAATTAGATTTCATTGTTTCCAATGATAACGTCACCTTAAGTGGAGGAATGCAAACCTGTTTTCAAATGTAAGGTTTTGAATTTGTTTGACATTTCTCAGTAATGACACCCTCAGACACCCAATTCCATTCATGCAATGCCATCAGTAGTGACTCAGATGTTAAGGGGGATGAAGCTTTTCCTCCCAAATCAGATATGCTTTGTTTTTCAACAAATGTATACATTTCCTGCATAATATTGTTTTCTCACAATAGTTTTTTTGTAAGCTGCACACAGGTGATACTGAGTCTTCTCGAGTAATAGATTATAAACTACACCATGCTTAACTAGACTCCTAAGTTATTATGTCATATGTGACATATGTAAGAAAAGGGAGGGAAGAGTCAATTCTATTGTGTAATTGATTTTATATTGGAACATTTATTTCTCAAACCTGTTTTATGGAAGAAAAAAAACAAAAAACTATTTCTGATAAACTAATATTTTATCAAATGGTAACTGGTGAATTAATATAACATTTAGAATCATTGAGAATGGGTTATATCCACAGGTACGAGCTCACCTTTACATAAAATAAAATGTCTCTGCTTTGGACTGATGAGTATATGATTCTTGCATGTTAAATGACTCACACAAACCTTACATTTATGCATGTGCATGTGTCAGGAAGGCTCCCAAATAATTCTGAGGGGCCTATCCTATTTTTGTATTTAAATGATAATGTGCTAATCCATTACTTTGAGTTGTCTGCACTCAGGAAAACATCCCTATCAAGTGTTAACCCAATAACTAGGACAGCTCTGAAGGCCAAGGGTCAGAGAGAGAGGGTCACACTCTCCGGCTGCAGAGGGCAAGGAGGCACGAGGTCGTTCGAGATGAGAGGATTCTAATCTTCAACTTTCTAAGGAGATAGGATGCTTCTTCATCTTTCTGCTCGGTGGGCTCAAGCAGACAACCCTGCAGGACGAGCGAGGGCTTCAGAGGCTACAAGGTTCCTTGTTTCTTGGAGGAGTTTAATGTCTTCCTAACCTCTCCCATCACAGGGGGAGACCTGGATGCGCCACATGGAATACGCAGTTGCACTGCTGTCAAGCAGATAGCAGAAGGAATGCAGGCAGATGAGCCTCTGTTTCACTGGGGGATCAACTAGTGCTCACTGAATGAGCCACACAAAAGCAGAGCAATTGGGGGGTTGAAATATGGCGCTCTGATGAACAAGAGTTTGAGCAGGGACGTGCACAGACATATGGAGGGACTATTGCTCTAAACTAGAAAAAGGGCCCTGCTTCCCCCGAGAAAAACACAAGACCTTTTGAATTTTTTTCTAAATGAAATCCAGGGAAATCTTTTGTTTTGCGGTCCATATCTCATTAAAATATCTAATGTTACTAACTATTAAAGACAAAATGGGGACAATTCTGTTTTAATATAACTTCTGTGCAGACATACTGATAAAATAGGGCTTCTAAGTAATTTTCTTAAATAAACTCACTAATTAAGTAAACCAGTTTAATATGCATTATTCTTATTATTTTCATTCTTTATGAGCGCAGTAATGGTAAGGTATCTAATTACTTATTTATTTAGTATTCCATAACTTAATAACAGAGATGGTCAAACTAAAGTAGAGACATAGCAGAAATCCTACAATGAAGCGGGACAGTGAAGTGTTCTCCTTGAGAGGGCGATCAAGAAAAGAGAGCGAGCAGCCCCGTTGACGTTGAGGGAGTTTACGGAGCAGATGAAAATACACAGAAAGACAGAAGCACAATAACAAGTATAGCCTATTTAGATTGTTTTGGTGTAAATAACCAACGGTGTCAAGAGGAAGTAAAGTCCCCTGGTTTGTCCCCTACTCTAACTGCCATGAGAAAACTCAAAATCAATTTAAGCATATTTAAAAACAGGGACATTTCCGGGGACAGATTGACCAGGGGATTTGCCACCAAAGCCAGGGGCCTGTACTACGAAGCTGGTTCAACCTAACCTGGATATGTTTGAGTTAGCCGGTTGGCCTAATCCAACACATACGCTCTCAAGTTAAACTGTACTACAGCGCGGGTTATCAAGTGGATCGCTCAAGCCAGCCGTGTCCTATCTAGTTAGGTGCGCGTTCACATGAAAGGGGTGGTATTTGGAGCATTCGACCAATCACAAACATGGAGAAGCATACTGACAGCGCAGCGTCATACTTCCTGAAGGAAAAGTCAACTATAATATTAGACATATGAAGAAGTTAAACTTTAAACATCCATGACTTAAACACTTTATCCAGGATAAAAAGCCACATAGCTGCACCTGCAAGGTGAATACAGCTGGTAAAAGAAAAAGTGTTTGAATGCGTACATTAACAGGTTTATGATATCACTGCCCGTCTAAAACACGAGTGGATCTGACTTTAATTACATTTGTCTCAAGTTTTCTGTCAACTTAATGTGTTGCTTAAAATAATAGTTATGCACACAGTATGTGACACTGTGAGTGTTGCACGGCCAGATATGATACATTATTAAGTGATTTGCCGCGGACTATACTTAATGTTACTCTGATCCGGTTACTTATGTTGTGGCAGATATTTAAGTAAGCTTTATTAACGCTAATGTTATACTAGTCAGATTGCTCTGAAGATGGGAGGTGATATTCTATTAATGTTCACTTTCACACAGTCGGTGATTTTTGCCAGCCGTCTTTCCTGCAACGGCAGATTTTCTGTATTTCCTTTCTCCTCTAATATGACTTGATCGCTTTAAACGCTGCACACTGAGCTCTGATTGGTCAGCAGGCAGTGCTTTCACTGAGTTGAGCTCTTAGCCTGCAACCTAACCTGGTCCAGACCAGGTTACCCGCTAAGCATATACCATGGAGATCTAGCCTGCTAAAAAGAGAACCAGTTTCGTAGGACCGGAAAGCCGGAGTTTCCCCTGAATTTAGCCGGCTAAGCGAAAATCCTGCTTCGTAGTATACCCCCCAGGTGGGCATAGTATGATCACCATAGCCATATGAGGCCGGAGGGCTGTCCTTTGCTTTCAGCTGTCAGATTGTAAACAAAGTCACGTGACTGGGGGCAGAAGACAGCGCTGACAATGTGTGTTTTATCGTAGGGAGATGCTACAATACTAATTGTGGGCTTATTGTGTTTATTCGGCCACAACAGAAAAAACATAAAACTCTCACTCTCTCTGTAAGGGACGTTTCTGTGTAGCAATGCAGTGGGAGTCACCGACTCAGGAAGGAGACAGGGTAGAGCAGGAGCTTCGATGTCAAACACTGGAGGTTTATTTGGAGTTACGGCCGGAGGATTACCATCACAAATCACAGCAGTCACGGTGAGACTGCACGGGAGAGTTGCCACGTCAATTCTGGAGCGTCTCTCTCTCGTTAGCCCATTTAACTGGTTTCACAGAGAGTAATCAACATATGTTGATAAGATAGCTTTAGACAGTTGGGCACACTGAGTAACTTGCGTCCGTCACTTATGGCCTCGAAGATGTCATACCTTGGAATCCACAAACAACAAAGAAGGAAGTGTCCCAGTGCACCCACAACAACAGACCATCTGTGACCTAGTGTTGACCGGTCACATAATGGGAACAATAACATTTTGGCTGAAGCAGCCTATGTCCTTAAAGGAGATAAACAGACGTCAAGGTTGGTCCTGTACGTCATATCTAGGTGTCTAGGTCAATTATTTCCCTAACACTCTCCAGAGGGGCAGGTCAGCCAAAAATGGCAAAAGGGCCATTGCCCGGGCAACATTAGCCCGTACCTGTGCACGTCCCTGAGTTTGAGCCAATCAGCACCTAAGTGCTAATCTACAGTATCAGGATGCCTTTACACACCAGACACTCTTTGTCATAAAGAGAGGAGGAGAACGTGTCAGAAAGACTGAAGGACATGTTCTTCCAGCTCTCGTACAAAGATGAACTTTGAATTGATTTTATATCTATTAACTATACACGAGCAGTCCCGGCTCTTTCAATACGTTACGTTTGCTGAACAAGTAACGTTCATAAACACAACTACATAAAGTCCAACCGGGATCATAAACTCACACATAACATATTCACTCATCAATTACACAATTCCAACTCTCCGTTCTTACCTGCAAAGAGCAAAATATATATATTATTATCACAGTTCGCCACACACACCGTGACTTCACTCAAGTGTGTGTTTACGTTCTCTGAACGTATTCACGCGAGACTTCTCTTTGTCCCCGAACAAAGTGTAGCAAACGTGCCCTCTGCTGGTCGGAGTTAGACACTACATACTGCTAAATAACACTACATTTTTCAAAGAAATAAACCAACCATTCCTTATCAGAAAACACACAGACAATTCTCACCACACTCTGAACATGAGCTGTACTAAATGCCAATCATATTAACCATGTAATTACTAATAATGTAGGTATATCAACCCACTGATGGCTCTGTATGCCACATTTACGACATAGCTATTTATAGTTGGCCAATACAAGTAATACATATCAGTTACTTTAATATCACACACATATTTTTAGACATGTATTGTTCCAGGTTCTTGACATGCTGTCTTTAACTAAGAATGTCTCCTCTTCCCCCTCTCTAGTCTCCTGTCATGCCTACCTGCTCCTCCTTCACACAGAGTAATTAAGCACATATAAGCCAACTACTTCACAATGTTGTGGCAATTTAGTACTCACAACACGAAAGAATAAAACAGAAATAAATCAATAAAACACAAACACAGGTATCTAGTAATTATACACTATATATATAGCCACTGCAATGAACACACACACACATAGTTTACCCTGCAACATTCCAGGGGCTTGAGGTGTGCAAATAAGGATATCTCATATATATATAGCCACTACAATGAACACACACATTCCATCATGCAGCATTCCAGAGCCCTGAGCTGTGTGCAAACAAGGACATCCAGCATATATATATAGCCACTACAATGAACACACACATTCCACCATGCAGCATTCCAGAGCCCTGAGCTGTGTGCAAACAAGGACATCCAGCATATATATATATAGCCACTACAATGAACACACACATTCCACCATGCAGCATTCCAGAGGCCTGAGCTGTGTGCAAACAAGGACATCCAGCATATATATAGCCATGTTCTCCAAATAGTTAGAACAATGCAGCAAGTTTTAACGCACACTCATTTCATGATGCAGCCCCACACATACATTTCACCTGCTTTTCCTCTCTGAAAGCTATGCTTGGATAGGTTTGAACCGTCCTTGTCCCATGACCTCCCCTGGATCAGCCAACTAAACAAAAGTTACCGGTTCCCATATCCTCAGGCTCTCTTTGGACTTTGCAGGAAATGAATCATTACTTTAATGAGAAAGATCTCTCTTGGAGTTCCTCTGTCAATTGCAAAAACCATTGATGATTAACAAAGAGACTCATGAGCCCCTCTTGATATCTGGAAACTGCAACAAGACTTTCTGCCATTCAAATGTAACACACTTCTTATATATCAGGTGACATAATAAAATGAATATACCAGAAATACACTGTATTAAACCTTCTGCAGTAACACTTTACTTCAATACTAATCATCAGATGGATACATTTCGATGGCAGTGATGATGTGTGTCGATGTTGCGACAATACATGCTCCAGGACAACACACTCTCACTCCCTAAGCGTCCAATAGCGACATTTGGTCAGTGTCCGTGGCGTCCAATTGTGACGCTCCTAGGCTCCTTCAGCGTCATAAAGGGACGCAAATAGCTTTCAACTGATTGCAATGTCTTCCCATCTGCGTCGGGATTTGACGCTAATGGAAGCACGGCATTCGTTTATGTCGGCTGCCCTTAAAGGCAATGTGAGTGTCCATTCCCATCGGATAACGGAGAATTGTACACCCGGAAGTAAGTATTCCTCTTAATGTCGATTGATTTTACAGTGATATCTGCAATACTCATCGACTAAATAACACCAGATTATCCTTGTTAATTACACAACATTGATTGGTTTAAAATGTGTGCAATGCTTTTGTATTTTTCCCCTTCAATTCGGAGAAACAAATATTTTTTCTGAGTAAAGGATGGCAGAAGACACTACACTACCCATAATCCCCAGCTATCGTTGGGACTACACCATGTGCTCTGTTTGACAAACCCCGTTTTTTTCACCATTCATTCCGATGGCTGGCGTCTATGTCACATGATCTTCAAATTTCTCCCTGCAGAAAAAGAAAACATGGCCGAACTTCGTTTTATTCAAGGTGGAAAATGGCTATTTTAAAGTTAGTTTGGCCATTAAAATGCGTTTTGATGTCATTTGATGCAAGAAATATGAGTTGTTATTTCAGATTATGTGTGCAGTGGATGTACATGATCTTTAGTTTGCTAGTTATTACGAAGATTACTTCAGGAAATCGCGACGTTTTCATTGTTACCAAGGTGGTTGCTAGGGACGCTGCTATCGATATTATTTCTGTTATGTTGTGTAACTGTTTAATGGTGTTATCTTTATTGCTCCCCCCTTCCCCGTCAATGTATAGTATTGGTCCACAGCCTAAACATATTAGTTTAACAAAATTCGCATCTAAAGATAGCCTATGTTATTTTCCCCCTGTGCAATTACAGTCTCACATCTCACAGCACATCGTCATTAACAAATACCGGAAACAGACCGAAAACATTTTTAAAAAAAAATAATAACACTTTATTCCGAGTGTGCTTGCTTTTCTCTTTGAAAGTCATCACATAACGGCATTGTAATACACGGTTCGGCTGCATTACATATTACATATCTGCCGTAGTTCTGTATTTATAGAGCCCTGATGAGAAGACAAACATGAGCATCTGAAAACGTGACGTGGATCATAAATATATCAGCTATTAAACAACATCTTACATTTCTTTTCACACAATACGTCTCCTTGCAGTATCAACACTAATTCGGCTCACTTTTATATTTGATCCAATTGGTAGATAGGCTGTATTTACACCATAAAGGTGCACAGCTGATATAAATGGACACCTGGTGGTCAAAGCATGTTATTGAATTTAATTATTTTAATTATTAGATATTAATATGATCCCTATAAAGTATATTCATTACTCGTTATTCTCTACTAATAGTTAATTAAAGACTGTATGTAATGACTATTTTGCACATCCCTTTCAAGATTTCAAGATTTTCTGAGGTTTATTGACATATCATATAGGCCTACACAACTGTGGTGTAGTTCTGCACTGAATGAAAAACTTGGGTTGCAGGTTCCTCAATAGTGCATTACAAGACATCTATCAATATTTGTGCATACCTCCAGCAATGTTAACTATGTTAAGCACTTATTTTAACTGATATTATACATAATGTATTATACTCTTACAAGATGTATGTAGATATTTAATCTCCGGCCTTGTCAGGTATTGCACAATCAATAAATAAAGAACAAAGAATTGTTGAATATAAAACACAGAATTTGTGTGATTATACTAAATGATTTTCCAATAAACACAACTGCATATTTAACTGTTACTCATGCTGATGTAACGAAAATGTTCCAACTTGGGATCAATAAAGTATATCTTATCTTAAGCTGATCGATGGCTACTGCCATATTTGAAAAATGTGCCTGTGAACCTTGACAAGTGCATGTTTCAGGCTTATCAATTAATGTAATGTAATGTTATCACAGGGGTCACACACATAAGACCAGCTGTTAAATAAAGCTCTTCTGACCTTAGCTGGCATGTGGGTATATATATTAATACTGCCCATAATGGGCACAAGCAATTTTCACCCATTTATTAATTATATGTTTTAAATGTGAGTTTTCCCTGTCCCCAAAACCTCCAGGGATGTACACAGTTTAATACTGGCAACTTCTTATTATGGGAAATACAAAAACGTCTTTTAAAACTACAACTCCCAGTAGAGACGTGGCATAGAGAACATGTTGTGAAACAGAATAGCCAGCATGTGTAGTTCTGGGGACGGGGTGGGGGAGGGGGGACGCGGTGGACCCGTTCAAATCCAGTTTTGGACAGTCTGCCGTGGTTCCATCCCATTTCAAGTGCTGTTCGAGAATCGGCTTAACCCTCGGAGCACACTCTCCAATCACAGAGCTTGAGGACTATCACAGGGTTTGTCAAACAGAGCACATGGCTAGTCCAAACGATAGCTGGGGATTCTGGGTAGTGTAGTGTATTCTGCCATCCTTTACTCCTGGGAATGTACGCTCACATTACCGTTAAGGGCAGCCGACACAAACGAATGCAGTGCTTCCATGAGCGTCAAATCCCGACGCAGATGGGAATACATTGCAATCAGTTGAAAGCTATTTGCGTCCCTTTATGACGCTGAAGGAGCCTAGGAGCGTCACAATTGGACGCCACGGACACTGACCAAACGTCGCTATTGGACGCTTAGGGAGTGAGAGTGTGTTGGCAAAGCAGACAACAAGGTGATTTTCATCACTTCCTACCTGCTCCGTGCTGCGCCGCGTCAAAAATAGGATTCATCCTATATTTTAGAAATTCCTTGCGGCGAGGAGCTTCTGGGACGCTTCGAGCTGGTGGAATAGCACCCATTGACTAGAGTGGCCGCGATCTTTGCGAACGCCGCGGCACGGCCGTAACGCAGCGCAGACGCTCCTGGTGCGTTTAGGGGGTAGGAGTGCGTTCAGGTCAAGGGCTATTCAGTTAGGGGGTTTTAGTCTTCCCCCCCATGGTGGGACCAGGGAAGCTAAACTGCACCTCCTCTGTCCAGTGCGTGCGCTAGCATGTTATGTGGAGCGCACGGCTGCCCTTGAGTGCGTTCAGGTCAAGGGCTATTCAGTTAGGGGGTTTTAGTCTTCCCCCCCATGGTGGGACCAGGGAAGCTAAACTGCACCTCCTCTGCCCGGTGAGTGCGCTAGCATGTTATGTGGAGCGCACGGCTGCCCAGACGCACCAAACAGCTGTTCGTGTGCTTCGGGGGCGGGGTGATCGGGAAAGCTCTGTCCAAGAAACGCCTGGCAGGCTGGCTCTGCGAGTGCATTGCACATGCCTACGGACAGGCAGGGAGAGCCTGCCCCACGGGCGTAGTCCAAACGATAGCTGGGGATTCTGGGTAGTGTAGTGTCTTCTGCCATCCTTTACTCCTGGGAATGGACGCTCACATTACCTTTAAGGGCAGCCGACACAAACGAATACCGTGCTTCCATGAGCGTCAAATCCCGATTCAACATTTGTCTATCAATCTCACCCTCCCTGACCAAACTTCAGCGTAATACTTGTAGCTTAATACTAGCAACACGATTATTTTAATGATTGTTTAGTAAGGAATGTTTATACAACATAAACATTAAAGAAACAAGGATTTGTAGTCTTTACTATTCATACCTAACATGGCTCTAAACAAAGCCACACAACTGGTCTGATGAAACATCCCTGTAAATAAAAACAGATTACACTGTATGAACATTACATGTTGATGTCAGCTGTCAGGATACACATATCTGTTTGAAAGAGGAAAATAAAATGTGAATTTCTCTTACCTTCAAAAAGCTGAATGAAAATAAGAATGCATTCCAAGCCCGTCTTCATGGCCTTTTCAGTCATGAACTCGCTACTAAATCTGACTCACATTGTACTTGTAAGGCAAATGTCAGCCTTATTGACGGAGGTACCGTGGGACTTGCCCTTCAAATGTACGGGTGTCCGCTCAATGGAAATGCGATGTCAACTCCCGATGTCAAGTTCCTGCCAGCGGCTGGACCGATGTTACCAGTGTTTACCAGTGTTGCCAGGGGCCCGATAACATCCTCCACTGGAGGGTGAGTGGTGCTGCTGTGAAGAAGGCCGACTATGGGTGCCGATGAGCGGACGATAAAGCACCGCAAAATACACCTCTTTTCTGACTCACCAGGGGTATTAAGTTCTGGAGGGTGTGAACATCTGGCTTTAGTCCGTTGGGGAGTGCTTAATTCCGGGGGTCTGGGGTCTCATGTTATGGAAGTATGGATGATTCTCGAAAAACGGCTAAGTGCCAACAGGGGAGGGTGAAAGTCCTGTATACCGTGAGTAATCTTACCCGGCTTTTAGACACTAATTCCTGTGTAACTAAGTCCCCCTGCTCTGGTCGTCAAATGTGAATGAAATGGACAGATTCCTGTACATTTCAATCACTTTTGATGGGAGTATTCTGGTGTGGATGGAAATGCCCATATCTCCCTTAAATTCACATTAATCTTACCCAGCTTTCACACACTAATTCATGGGTAATACAGCCATGTGCACCCTGTGTTTAAAGTAATTTTACCCGGCTTTTAGACACTAATTCCTGGCTAACAAAGTCCCCCTGCTCGGGTCGTCAAATGTGATTGAAATGGACAGATTCCTGTACATTTCAATCACTTTTGATGGGAGTCGTCAGTATATGGAGCTTATCCCATAATTCCCGGAGGTTCCAGGCCGAATTTGGAAGCTCATAGGCGGCCTGCCATGCGTCCCCACCCGTGGAAAGCAACAAAAAGTAAAGAAAACGGTCAATTATATGTTAAAATAATCAAAAATGAAGTTTTTGAAAATTCTGGAAAAACGGCCCACCGGGGAGGGGAACGGCCCACCGGGGGAGGGGAAAAGACTTTTGCACTCCCCCGTTGGAATTTACAACGGAGAGGGGAAACGAGACCTCCCCTCCTCCGTCCAAAAAATTCATTCATCTTTTCCAAGCTACAATCTGCACGAAATCGGAAACCCGGTTTTTGAGAGCACTTAGAAAAAATCGAGCTATAATCTCATGATGGCGAAATCATGGAGGAATGTGTCCGCCTCACAAGCACTTTGGATCGGATCAAATTGTTGCCTGGAGGACCCCTAATCATGGTTCTCAAAACACTTAAAGTTTTTGAACTGGTCTCTGGATGAATGCAAGGGGAGTTGTCACGGAATAACGAGACACTATTTTCGGCTAAAATGGTTGCCTAGAGGACTCCCAATCATGGTTCTCACACAACTTTAAGTTGTGAAACTGGTCTCTGGACGAGCTCAAGGGGAGTTTTCACGGAATAACGAGACACTATTTTCGGCTAAAATGGTTGCCAAGAGGACTCCCAATCATGGTTCTCACACAACTTTAAGTTGTGAAACTGGTCTCTGGACGAACTCAAGGGGAGTTTTCACGGAATAACGAGACACTATTTTTGGCTAAAATGGTTGCCTAGAGGACTCCCAATCATGGTTCTCACACAACTTTAAGTTTTGAAACTGGTCTCTGGACGAACTCAAGGGGAGTTTTCACGGAATAACGAGACACTATTTTCGGCTAAAATGGTTGTCTAGAGGACTCCCAATCATGGTTCTCACAACACGTTAAGGGCGTTCTCCCCGGCAACCCGCCAGCAGATGGAAACACCCGCCTCTCCACCTCTTCCGAGGGACGAGGGACACCGGGGGTCTGCTGGAGGCTACTGCCGGTTCCTGCGCTCCACCGGGACCCTGACTCCAGCGCGGTGTGGCGGCCTCTCCCTGGCCGTCCACCGTGCGCCCTCTGGGTACCTGACTCCCCTGCCTCCTCCGGGGGCAGGGGAGAGGGGTGCAATGCCTCCGGGCAGAATACTGTTATCCCGGCAACCCGCCAGCAGATGGAAACACCCGCCTCTCCACCTCTTCCGAGGGACGAGGGACACCGGGGGTCTGCTGGAGGCTACTGCCGGTTCCGGGGGCAGGGGAGAGGGGTGCAATGCCTCCGGGCAGAATACTGTTATCCCAACGTTGTCGTACCTGAAACTGTCGGGTATCCTTTGTGAGAACCAGACTCTGGATGAACGTGAGGGGAGATTACAGGGATCTCTGCCCGCCTAACGAGTGCCTAAATGGGACACCGCACCGTGATGCAAATGAAAACAAACTCTGATTTGAAAATAAGCTGAGTGCATCTTTCGTGAGTCTTTTCACGCTTCCTTCTTTTTTACCCACAATTCTGGTGACATTTTCCGGTACCGAAATGCTCAATAATACAGGTCGGATGGCGGTCCGTTGTCCGATCTGCAATAGCTCCTACTGTGCCCTGAGCAAGCACCTGCAGAGGCACCATGGTGTGCGTAACTTGGATGAAAGAAAAATTCTGCTGTTGTTGGCCAACGGATGGACCAACATTAGGCTCCATCCCTGTACCATTCTGGGATGCGAGTACCGCGGCACAAGGCTGGATCGCCACTTGGCCATAGACCATGTTGAGCTGGCCCGGGAGGAACTACATGTGGTTCAAAATAAACTGAAAATGACAGTGGCCAAGAAGGAGCTTTATGCACTCCGAATTACACACCCCACCATAGCAATGATTACTGCTTGGGCTGTTGACATGGAGGACGACGACGACATACTGTCACAACCTCCACCCTTGTCCCCGGTGAACGAGTGTGGCAACCCCGACTGCAAAGAATGGAGGATGGAGGCAAATGCAGTGAGGGCTCAGCGGGACAGATATGCTTTTGAAGTGAAATCGCTTCGATTCAAATTGCAAAAAAGGATTAAACACAAGCGACAGAGGATGGATCAGCGGGCCCGCGTTCGATGGCGAGGAACGAGAGCGGATCATTCTAAACAAACGGCCCCGAGCAGAGTCGACACCAACGAGGCTGTCCGAGTCGAAAGGTCCCTCCTGCAGCAAGTCTCCCATTCCCGCCTGCAGCAAGTCTCCAATTCCCGCCTGCAGCAAGTCCCCCACTGGCTCTCACACACATTCATCCAGCTCCTCAGAGCCTGCATCCATGCATACCGAGGCCTCGTCAACCTCCCCTCCCATAAATTCCCCCTGGTCACGGGGCAGGGGCCGGGGAAATATAATGAGAGACATCACATTCCCACGGTTCATGGGTAAGTGTGTTGAATATGTGACAAATGCAGTCTCTGTAACACACCACGTGTTGTCAATAAAGTACTGTTTCTATTTCACAGAGGAGTATCTGCAAGGATACTGGGAGCATTATGCAGGTATCGACCCACCAGTGAGGCTCCAGGAAAACACAGTCTCCAAACTAAGCAGAGTGAAGTCGTTCCTCAGTTTCATGGCTCACGGTTTCAATCGCCTGTCTGACTGGCTCTTTTTGAGGGATCTCAAGAGGATACGCGGGAGGTCCCGGAGCCTGATGAAGTCAAGCCTTCAGGTCACGACCTCTGACTTCTACATCAAGAATATATCCCACTTTCTCAAGTACATGGCCGACACACCGTGCAAGGGGAGCAGGCTCAGCCAAACCGACATGATTTTAATCAAACGGGAAGTAGTTGCCATCCTGAAGTCCCTGAAGACAAAAGTACTTATCCACCAGATGCAAGTGAAGCGTGACAAGATGGAAGGTCTGCCGAGCCACAACGACCTAATGACGTGCTTGACTTCGACGAGCACTCGCATCCCTCAGCTCCTGGATGTGATGGCCAGCAATCCGACTACCGCAACCCGGACCCTGCTCTATGGGTATATGGCTCTTCATTGGAGCTGCATTTACGGCCACCGTCCGGGGGTCTACTCCAACATGACCAACGCCGAGGTCCGAAAGGCGGATACAACTGGCACTGCCTTCGGCTACTTGGTTCATTTGAGTGCTATTAAGTAATGCATTTATTCTGGCAGTTATATGCATGATTGACACTGTATTGACACTCTCTAACTCTGTCATAACAGGTAAGCAACCACAAGACGGCCAACGCGTTCGGGGAAGCGCAGCTGTACCTCACCGTGGAATAATTTGGATGGATGAAGAGGTGGCTGGAAATCAAGGGTACGCTGACCTGCACCCAGAGCCGTTACTTCTTATACACAGAGGGGAAGAACCCGTTCAGGAAGCTTGCCTACTCCCTGAGTTTGGCATGGGCTGATGTGGGGCTCCACGGTCCCATTAACTTCACCGACCTCCGCACAGTCCACGCCGATAATGCGAAGAGGTTTCAAGACAGAGGAAACCGCCAAAGAGTGAGTGATTTCATGTGTCACAACACTGCAACTGCGGACACATTTTACGCGAATAATCCTTCTTTGAAGGAGGCTGCGGACATTCGGTTACTCTTCACAGAGTCACTGCAAGCAGCGGCCGCGGCATCGACAGCAACAGCGGGAAATGAAGACACTTTTGCGGGTATTGACATCGACAGTGATAGCTCTGGAGAGGAGCACAGCCCGGCTCCCTACCAAGACTCCCTACCAAGACATGTCAACGCTGGGCGGGCGAAGAGGGACCAGTCACTGGCCGAAAACAGCCCCTCAAACATGGGTGAAGAGAGGGTGCCATACTCTGCCCCAACTTCACCCACTCTTGCCAGTGATCAACTTGTAAATATGCAGTGTGTTGTTGTAATCACTCCCCTTGTACATACTTTATATCCTGTGTGAATGTATTTATTACTGTAAATAAAGTTTGTTAAAATTATTAAGTCTTCTGTTTTTAAAGCCCACTACGGGTTTTTTTCCTTTAATATCCCCAGGGCCACGATATTCTGGTTCTGGTGGTAGCATGGAGGTGTTTAGTCCGAGTGAGGAGTGCTCAAGTGTGGGATGATTTGTAAGGTAGAAGAGGGTAAAAAAAGTTAAAGTGTGAACCTCCAGCAGGGCAGGTGCTGCTGTGAAGAAGGCCGACTATGGGTGCCGATGGGCGGACGGTAAAGCACCGCAAAATACACCCCCTTTAAGTGTTGCCAGGGGCACAAGAAAAATCCTCCACTGGAGGGTGGGTGGTGCTGCTGTGAAGAAGGCCGACTATGGGTGCCGATGGGCGGACGGTAAAGCACCGCAAAATACACCCCCTTTAAGTGTTGCCAGGGGCACAAGAAAAATCCTCCACTGGAGGGTGGGTGGTGCTGCTGTGAAGAAGGCCGACTATGGGTGTCGATGGGCGGACGGTAAAGCACCGCAAAATACACCCTCTTTAAGCTACCCAGGGGCACGAGATTCTTGAGGGTGTGATCATCTGGGTTTAGTCCGTGGGGGAGTGCTTAAATTCGGGGGCCCGGGGACCCAAGGTGCACGAGGTTCTGGAAGTACATGGGAGGGATCCTGGAACTCCTTAGTCCGAGTTTTGGGGCTCTTGGAGCGGCCACATAGAGGTGCTTTCCCCGGTGTATTTCATGGAAGTCTGAAATAGCCTGTTTGCTCATGTCAGGGAGAGATCCTGGAGCTCCTCAGTCCGTGTTTTGGGGGTCTTGGAGCGGCCCCGAAGAGGTGCCTTTGTCGGTGTACCTAATGGGTAATAAAGCCACTCTAAACAGGTCGTCAAATGTGAATGAAATGGACAGATTCCTGTACATTTCAATCACTTTTGATGGGAGTCGTCAGGTGTGATTGAAATGTACAGAGTGCTTGAGTCATCTGGTGTGTTTGAAAGGGCCATATCTCCCTTAAATTCCCATTAATCTTACCCATCTTTCACACACTAATGCATGGGTAATACAGCCATGTGCACCCTGTGTTTCAAGTAATCTTACCCGGCTTTTAGACACTAAATCCGGGGTAACAAAGTCAACCTGTACGCGTCGTCAAATGTGATTATTAAGTCTTCTGTTTTTAAAGCCCACTACGGGTTTTTTTTCCTTTAATATCCCCAGGGCCACGATATTCTGGTTCTGGTGGTAGCATGGAGGTGTTTAGTCCGAGTGAGGAGTGCTCAAGTGTGGGATGATTTGTAAGGTAGAAGAGGGTAAAAAAAGTTAAAGTGTGAACCTCCAGCAGGGCAGGTGCTGCTGTGAAGAAGGCCGACTATGGGTGCCGATGGGCGGACGGTAAAGCACCGCAAAATACACCCCCTTTAAGTGTTGCCAGGGGCACAAGAAAAATCCTCCACTGGAGGGTGGGTGGTGCTGCTGTGAAGAAGGCCGACTATGGGTGCCGATGGGCGGACGGAAAGCACCGCAAAATACACCCCCTTTAAGTGTTGCCAGGGGCACAAGAAAAATCCTCCACTGGAGGGTGGGTGGTGCTGCTGTGAAGAAGGCCGACTATGGGTGTCGATGGGCGGACGGTAAAGCACCGCAAAATACACCCTCTTTAAGCTACCCAGGGGCACGAGATTCTTGAGGGTGTGATCATCTGGGTTTAGTCCGTGGGGGAGTGCTTAAATTCGGGGGCCCGGGGACCCAAGGTGCACGAGGTTCTGGAGGTACATGGGAGGGATCCTGGAACTCCTTAGTCCGAGTTTTGGGGCTCTTGGAGCGGCCACATAGAGGTGCTTTCCCCGGTGTATTTCATGGAAGTCTGAAATAGCCTGTTTGCTCATGTCAGGGAGAGATCCTGGAGCTCCTCAGTCCGTGTTTTGGGGGTCTTGGAGCGGCCCCGAAGAGGTGCCTTTGTCGGTGTACCGAATGGGTAATAAAGCCACTCTAAACAGGTCGTCAAATGTGAATGAAATGGACAGATTCCTGTACATTTCAATCACTTTTGATGGGAGTCGTCAGGTGTGATTGAAATGTACAGAGTGCTTGAGTCATCTGGTGTGTTTGAAAGGGCCATATCTCCCTTAAATTCCCATTAATCTTACCCATCTTTCACACACTAATGCATGGGCAATACAGCCATGTGCACCCTGTGTTTCAAGTAATCTTACCCGGCTTTTAGACACTAAATCCGGGGTAACAAAGTCAACCTGTACGCGTCGTCAAATGTGATAGAAAAGTACAGAGTGCTTGAGTCATCTGGTGTGTTTGAAAGGGCCATATCTCCCTTAAATTCCCATTAATCTTACCCAGCTTTCACACACTAATTCATGGGTAACACAGCCATGTGCACCCTGTCTTTAAAGTAATTTTACCCAGCTTTTAGACACTAATTCCTGGGTAACAAAGTCACCCTGCTCGGGTCGTCAAATGTGAATGAAATGGACAGATTCCTGTACATTTCAATCACTTTTGATGGGAGTATTCTGGTGTGTTTGAAAGGGCCATATCTCCCTTAAATTCCCATTAATCTTACCCAGCTTTCACACACTAATTCATGGGTAACACAGCCATGTGCACCCTGTCTTTAAAGTAATTTTACCCAGCTTTTAGACACTAATTCCTGGGTAACAAAGTCACCCTGCTCGGGTCGTCAAATGTGAATGAAATCGACAGATTCCTGTACATTTCAATCACTTTTGATGGGAGTATTCTGGTGTAGATGGAAATGCCCATATCTCCCTTAAATTCCCATTAATCTTACCCAGCTTTCACACACTAATTCATGGGTAACACAGCCATGTGCACCCTGTGTTTAAAGTAATTTAAATTACATCAATAACAATCACATTAAGATTGAAACATTCAATCACAATGATTGATACAGCCAATCATAATAGAAAAATCATCTCTCATCAGTGTTTGGATCATCTTTTGTCAAAAGAATAATAATAATGTCTTTATGACAACGACTGTCTGGTGTGTAAAGGCATCCTGATACTGTTGATTAGCACTGAGGTGCTGATTGGCTCAAACTCTTGTTCATCAGAGCGCCATATTTCAACCCCCCAATTGCTCTGCTTTTGTGTGGCTCATTCAGTGAGCACTGTAGTTGATCCCCCAGTGAAACTGAGGCTCATCTGACTGCATTCCTTCTGCTCTCTGCTTGAGAGCAGTGCAACTGCGTATTCCATGTGGCGCATCCAGGTCTCCCCCCCGTGATGGGAGAGGTTAGGAAGACATCAAACTCCTCCAAGAAACAAGGAACCTTGTAGCCTCTGAAGCCCTCGCTCGTCGTCCTGCAGGGTTTTCTGCTTGAGCCCCACAGAGCAGAAAAATGAAGAAGCATCCCATCTCCTCAGAAAGTTGAAGATTAGAATACTCTTATCTCGAACGACCTTGTGCCTCCTTGCCCTCTGCAGCCGGAGAGTGTGACCCTCTCTCTCTGACCCTTGGCCTTCAGAGCTGTCCTAGTTATAGGGTTAACACTTGATAGGGATGTTTTCCTGAGTGCAGACAACTCAAAGTAATGGATTAGCACTTTATCATTTAAATACAAAAATAGGATAGGCCCCTCAGAATTATTTGGGAGCCTTCCTGACACATGCACATGCATAAATGTAAGGTTTGTGTTAGTCATTTAACATGCAAGTATCATATACTCATCAGTCCAAAGCAGAGACATTTTATTTTAAGTTAAAGGTGAGCTAGTCCCTGTGGATATAACCCCTTCTCAATGATTCTAAATGTTATATTAATTCACCATTTACCGTTTGATAAAATATTAGTTTATCAGAAATTGTCTTGCATAAAACAGGTTTGAGAAATAAATGTTCCAATATAAAATTAATTACACAATATAATTGACTCTTCCCTCCCTTTTCTTACATATGTCACATATGACATAATAACTTAGGAGTCTATTTAAGCATGGTGTAGTTTATAATCTATTACTCGAGAAGACTCAGTATCACCTGTGTGCAGCTTACAAAAAAACAATTGTGAGAAACATATATTATGCAGGAAATGTATACATTTGTTGAAAAACAAAGCATATCTGATTTGGGAGGAAAAGCTTCATCCCCCTTAACATCTGAGTCACTACTGATGGCATCCCATGAATGGAATTGGGTGTCTGAGGGTGTTATTATTGAGAAATGTCAAACAAATTCAAAACCTTACATTTGAAAACAGGTTTGCATTCCTCCACTTAAGGTGACGTTATCATTGGAAACAATGAAAGCTAATTGTTTTGACGTAGAATCTATCAATTGAATCGTTAGAGCAGAACAGAATAGTCTTATTGTAGCCTGAGTACCCGTCCAGCCTCTAGATTTACCAGGTGGAAACATGATCCATATAATGTGAATACATGTAGAACTAAGAGGCCCCTGAAATTAGGCCTATTTTAAAAATAGTAGGGGCTTTTAACAGCTTGCCAACTTACAGACATCCTCTGCATAGCAGTATGAATAGTCTTAAAAAAAAACACTCTGCGGTAACGAGAGTCATGTATCTGAACCAAATGCCCTAAGTGAAGCCGTTAGTCTCATCTGACTGACCCAAGGGTTGGTGCTGGTGTGGCAGAGAGGCTTCCAGGTGTTCAAAGCAGATGTCAAGCTTTCAGTTCATGGCTCGGTGGGGGGGAGCAGACCCACGTGAGACAGTATCAATGGCTGTAATGTTCAGTTTGAGGAGCGTCATTCTCTCTGGGAGCAGAAATGGTGTCCATTCTCGGACCAGACTATTAATGTCATGTAGAGCAGCCATAGCATCTCTGTGACTGCATCCAGCCGGACTGGAGAAGGGTAGAACTGGTTGACTATCAGTGAAGCCGTCCAAGGCCATAGACAAAATTGAACCACGTACCAACAAAAGGGACACAAGGTCATCAATGTCTCTCTTTACCATTGGCATAATTGCACAACAAATGAGTGGAAAAAAATGTGGAACACTAATCCATCGTGTGAAATGTTGAGTTAATCTAAATAATTACCGATGGGTTGAAATCAAATTAACATTAACATTAGAACTAAAGTCAGTCTCAAGAGGCTTGAGGACAGAGAGAGAAGGGGCGTGACTTCCAACGGTCTTATACCCCAGGTAGTGACATCACAATCATGTGGTACAGCCCTAACCAATGAACACAGTTAGTAGTCGCAGCTACTTACATCAACAATATATGGTACACAGTAATACATGGAGTCATACACTATACATGTCTGTTAGTTATATCTCAACAATCATCAACAACTTAGTCACTTTGGAGCCACAGTCTTGTAGTCCAGCTTCAAATACATATTCAGAGTCACCAGCAGCAACAGGTCGACACTGACTGCTCTGTGAATGCTTGACTTCTCTCAAAATAAAATCCAATGGAGACAAAAGGTGTCCATTTTTCAAGAAGTCAGCCTTTACCGCAATGATTATGGACACTTCTGTGCATTGTACGCTGATAGTGGATCCCTCATTGAATTGTGGTTCACTGATTTGACTTTGTGTCAAACTCTAATGCAGCAGTTTTATATTCCCTTCCTTCAGCATCGATCATTGGTCCATCTCTCAAAGTTCGAATGGCGTCTGCAAAACCAAAAGGAAAAAGTGACAGCAGTGCCACAGAGGCTGCCCGAGCTGCCATCACCATTGTGTTCTTTTATCAGAACAGAACAGGAAAGCAAAGTAAGCAAACACAACACTACCAGTAGAACAAGTGATAATTTAGGAAATCTAAACCATACTGAATTTAAATAAGATGTGGAAGGTTCAAACTCTCAATGTCAAATACTTCCCAGTGCAGACTAATCACATGGAGAGGACGGCAGGAAGCAATTACTCATTAACTGATGAGAATTAAAGCTGCAGTCACACCGAAATACCTGCATGTGATTGGCCCACACATGACATGTGGGTTTACATCTAGTAGTTACACTGATGCTTTCTTCCTTATACATCAACCAATGTTGAAATATGATATACTACAGTTAATGAAGAGCAATTTAAAATGCAGCCCCATTTTATTTTATTCAACATCAGTTTATTTTTTGCATGTAGGTTTTAATGTGGTATATGAGTACAATTCAGTTCCAGTCCACTGTAAAGTGAACCAAAAACTGACAATTTTACAGCTTCACTGGTTTCTGGCTTTGAGTCCCTGCTGAGGATCACTGCTACTGCATGCTATTTAGCTTAAGCTAGTTGGTAGAAAAATGCCTCCGTTCTCTACAGATGACTTCCACAAACTTATAGAGAAGATGGCTGTGTTGGAAATGAAAATGCAACGGTTGGAAGTTAACGTGGAAGTGAATGGACAATGTCGTGGGAATGACACCACTATACCAGTGTTGCAAAATAATGGAGAAGGGTATGCTAACTCCAACCCAGTCTCACGGCATTTCGTGTTCACCAACACGATTTTTAATCTATTGATTCGTGTTCACCAACACGATTTGCCCCTTTTTTTCGTGTTGCACAGCACGATTTTAAAAGCAATGTATTTATACTGCTTGCAGCACGTCTTTTTCTCCGGTCGTGTCGTGGGAGACCGGAAGCTGTGTGGTTCATAAAAACATGTTCTTACTCAATATCAAGCCACAATTATTTGTATAATTTTGTTACCGTCTGTGAGGAAAATAAATGGGTCTCAGACAATAAATGGAGCTCAGAGCCTCAGAATACGGAAATCTGTATTTTTAAATATTTTTTTCCTTCTAATTCGTTATTCTTTTCAAAATAACACACTGTTATTTACTCACCAATAACACACAATTATCCTTGCTTTTATTTATTGGTTTGATTCCATAATCTCTGGCTTTTTTGGCGTCCGTCAGGAACTGAATTTCGAAATAAAAATAACCGGAAACAGACGTAGGCCTATAAGGGACATTTCGAGCATCATTGCGATTTTCAACATTTCTGAGTTTAGGATGGCCGAAGACACTACACTACCCATAATTCCCAGCTATCGTTTAGGAATACAGTCCCCGTAAGGTTACGCAGAGCGTAACACAGCTGTGTGAAATGGAACGAAACCACACCAGACTATCCAAAACTGGAATTGAAAGCCCCCCCAGAACTACACATGCTGGCTATTGTGTTTCGCAAAATGTTATATGGGATGTCTCTACTGAACATTTTCGTTTTTCCCCCAATTAGAAGTTGCCAATCTTAAACACATTTGTGTTATCAAATTTAAAACATATCATTAATAAATGGGTGAAAATAGCTTGTGTCCATAATGTGCAGCATTAATATATAGCATTAATATATACCTACATGACAGCTCATTGTTACTTTGTAATTCTACTCCACGACAAGGTTAACCTGATATTTTAACTCCACTGCATGTATTTGAGTTACTTTGCAGATTCTGATTAATTATGTGAAATATTAACAACCCTTAAATTAGACTTTAGTTACACGTGACCTGAGTAAAATTCAGGTAAGGTGATTGCCAAGTGCCAACAATCAGGAGAGATATTTGATAGTTGGTCCTTGAGAAGAATAAACATGTATCTGCAATTGACATGAATGGAAACGAGTAATAAAGTATATTCATTACTCGTTACTCGTTATTCTCTACTAATAGTTAATTAAAGACTGCATATTATGGCTATTTTGCACATACCTTTCAAGATTTTCAAAGGTTTATTGACATATCATATACACAACTACGGTGTAGTTATGCAATGAATGAAACACTTGGGTCACAGGTTCCTCAACAGTGCATTACAAGACATCTATCAATATGTGTATCTTCACCATTAAACATATTCATATTCTGCACATTTCTTATTCTATCTACAAGAGTAAGAGTATACTTCATATGTATAATATCAGTTAAAATAAGTGCTTCATCATAGTTAACATGGCAGGAAAGCAATATATTTGACGTTAAGTACTTTATCAGGCTTAATATTTATCTGTAGATAGATACCCCCAAAGTCTTTTTCTTATTTAAAAGAATACCTTAATCTGTTCTTTAATGTTTAAATAAAGGTTCATTCGTTTTTCTGTTTTGCACCTCCTCCTATTAATATCTTTGTACATCCTGCACTAAACTGTTTTATTGTAGATATCACTAGTATCTTCTTGATTTTTTATATTCTATATTTCTATCACAGACCTTCTACTTTCCCCCTATGAAAGTATGTACTCTTCATTTATTGTATTCAAATATTCAAATCATATTTGATGAAAAAAATATTAAGAGTACATTCTTGTTTTTATGTGTTATACAGATGTAGCGCTTCGTTTCAGACGCCTACCCGTGCGGGTCCGTGATCGGCACGGGGTGGGCCCCTGCTGATAAGGAAAACCCCCCGCAGGACTTGAAACGCCCCCTTGATAAATACATTTAATTATAATGAAACCAGCTGCAATGGATCATGGATCCACCAGGGGGAGCCGTGAAAAGCTGCCACACTGAAACTCATGTGAAATAAACAGCTGATCGACAGGTTTCTGATATAGCGGATATTTGTTAAAATCCATATATGTCACGGATAGGATCATATTCTGTGCTTAAGTAAGAGACATGTAATCATTTACTAAACATCACCATGTTTTTATTTTACAAAATAATGTTTAATTCACGTAGGCGTAAGTACAAAACCATCGCTATGTTTTTAGATCAGGAAATGCATCCAGGGTCAAACAAACGATGTTCGATCGTCATCCTCGCATTCATTTAATGTATCACATGTTTGCGAGTTGAAATGAATGCACTACATTTAATCCACGTGAGTTTACAACAACAAAAATAATCGCTTTGTTTTTATATCACATCCGACCGGGGGAAACTGCAGCAGCTCTCACTACCGATCACCCTATCCACGGGCAAACAATAATATCTACAGTGTTAATAGTGTACTGTATTATTAGTGTCTAATATTACTGCTATAATAATCACACATTGAGTTGTTGAAATCGTTTTTTTTAAACGCTCTGAATGAAACGGCAGCTCTCAGGTGATCAGCTGTGTGTTTACACAATAAAATATGCATAGTAATTCAATACCTTCCAACACACATTGTAAGAACAGTTCTGTTTCATATGAGTGTTGAGAGCTGTATCCACAAATCTACTAATTTTGCCCTCAGTGCACCAGATTGATGCATTTAACTTCAATTTAAATAAAAACATCTTCTGTTGTAACAACAATAACATTATAAATAGTAACATAGCATGGTATTGCACATTTACTGTAGCTTTGAGTGTTACTGGCCTCAGTGTTACTGATTTTTTCATTACATGAATGAAGGTGACTGAGGCTTTTTAATATAAACTTTTCAGTGTCCCACATTTTGCACAGAACTGTCCCACATTAGGAAAACAGATTGTCTGAGACAACTTGGCACTAAGAGTACTAATATGTCTACCATTTCTTGTATGAGTTTAATATCTGCATGTTCTCTTTTGGTTTGATTTGGACACATCCTGGGGATTTCAGAATGTTACTGGATTTTGATTTATTTGATCGGCTTCATGTCGCAATATATTCCCGAAGTCTGAAATGCAAAATGTTCCACATTAGGGCAATTCACCCTACATTTAATCATTTTGTTTATTTTTAACGAAATAAATGTGTTTTAATCCATCATGAAATTAATGTAGGCTATTTACTTAGTACATATCTGACATTAACGAGTAACACACTGTTCATACTGCTCACAGGCTGATATAGTGTATTCATACCCCTCACTGTTTATTCATCATTCAATTCATTATATATTTTATTCTGTAGATTGTGAACATTACTTTTCACTGTACTGCTTGTTGCACCTGGTTAGAAATGCAGTTGCATTTCGTTGTCTCAGTACCTGTAATATGTGCAATAACAATAAAGTTGAATCTAATCTTGAGCAGGAACTAATGTAGGCTATTTACTTAGTACATATCTGACATTAACGATTAAACACGTGTGTGCATTCTTTATGAATGCAAACCGAGTCATTTCGTTTATTTTTAACGAAATAAATGTGGTTTAATCCACATAATTTACTGTGCTAATTGTTTACTGTACAGTAGTATTGTTTAACTTGAAGGTGCCTGATGTGAACATTTCCAGAATGTATTGTCTTCACTTTTTAAATGCCTCTGTGATGTGCTGCCCGTTCACCAGCCCAACCCCCCCATGTGGCCTATGTATGTTGGGGACCCTTTGTTTAAAACTAATTGGCCATCGGAATGTGTGTCACATTCCACAGCTCTCCTCCCCCCTCCTGTGATCCCCCGCACACATGGGAGATCGCTCTTCTGAAGAGAGCGGAAATAATGATATTGCAAGTTAGAAACGTAAAATGCATTTTGACAGACACTTGGGGGAAATATGCTGCATTTTGAATGTCCGATCATCATTAACACCTTAGTCCGTCTCGTCTCATCAACGAAAACGAAATATACATGACATACTTTGTTTTAGTAGATTTCTCATGAGAGCAAAAGGAGAATATCCGTGTGTAAGAGTGAAAATGTATGTAACGTATTCATCATGATTAATTATATTTATTTCGTTTGGATGTAGGATTTTTGACTTTGTTTAGAGCAGTGATCTTCTACTATATGAACATTTTGGACCCAAAATCACAAAAAAAAACGTAAAAACAGATTTTTTATTTTATTTTTCATAACACAAACATACACAACGAAACCATTTAAAAGCTGGAAATATATACATGGGATGTGACTATGATAATGTGAAAGTTTAATTGAGGTAGCATGGGATTTCATTCTGATAAGGCAAAAGTGTTATTATAAATATAATACAAATATATATATACACATTATGTACAACAATCTGTTTTTTCTGTCTTTATCTGTGCCACGCTTCAAAGCGGTTTCTGTCAACTACGACACAGAGGACAACATCACAGATTCCTCCTCCTCCATGTCAAAAAACAAGCTTAAAGCTTGACTCACGTTCAGAGTTCTCTTCATCATAGTTGAATCTTCACAACTCTAAATCTATCTAAATTATCAATGTTTGTCTGTCGCTTTACTTCAATCGCAGTCTCCCGCAGCCTCTCTTCGTCTCCCGCCGCCTGTCTTCGTATATCTTCGTCTCTCTCCATTTCCCGCCGTCACTCTTCGTCTATCTTCGTCTCCCGCCGCCTGTCTTCGTATATCTTCGTCTCTCTCCATTTCCCACCGTCTCTCTTCGGTTCCCGCCGTCCCTCTTCGTCTCTTTTCGTCTCGTTTCGTATCACTCCGTTTAACTGATTACCTCACCCCCTCACTGGTAAATACATCCTGTTGAGCAGAATCTACAGTTTCCAGTATCTTCCGTTTCGTAAAATGATAAAATACGGCGAAGATATTAAAATATGTGCTTCCATTTTTCATACTTCTGAAATATATCTGTATTAACTTTATATCATCGTATGTCCGTGTTTATTGGGTATTTTTGCATGAAACAAAGACTGGCATATAGTTGTTTCAAGCCAGTACTTTCGACAGAAATACACATATACATCCTGTTGAGCAGGATCTACAGTTTCCAGTATTTTCCGTTTCGTAAAATGATCAAATACGGCGAAGATATTCAAATATGTGCTTCCATATTTCATACTTTTCAAATGTATTAACTTTATATCATCGTATCTCCGTGTTTACTGGGTCTTTTTGCATGAAACAAAGACTGGTATATAGTCTCAAGCCAGTACTTTCGACGGAAACACACGGCAATGTTGTCCGGACTGTTGTTTTTATGCGGCACCGGCTTGAACAGGTCATGTGATCTGATCACGCTGGCGTGACGGTCGACTCCAAAGGGTTAATATTAAATACATATAAGTATTTTTACAACTTGTATTTAGAAATACTCTGTTGTAATTATTGATGCATACATGTGTTCATCCATTTAATGTGGCATCTGCTATAATGGGGTTAATGTATGATATTACTTAATAATACAATACATTATAATATATGATATGATAATTACATTTTAGTTTTATTCATTTCTTATTTCATAGTTTCTCATTATTATTATTTTTATCGCTCATTTTATTTTTGATTTTATTAATCTGTGTGAATCTGTGCCGCCCTGTTTTTCACTCTCACCCTGTTGCTGTTTGAACTACTGAATTTCCCCACGGGATTAATAAAGGTCCATCTTATCTTATCTTAATGTATAAGTTGATTTACTTCAATCTACTGGACAATATTACAAGAAATATACTGCATAAAGCAAACTATATACTTTATTTGATCTAAAATATTGATGTTTCTACAACGACCATTGTGTATTTTGTGAATGAAGCGCCATCTCATGGTTAAATCCTGTAATTGAACAAATGGGGAAATTGGGCAACTCCCTCTAGCAATTTGGCAACACCCCCAGCCACTGGCATCCGCTGGGTTTTTGACTGGGAGACACCCATTTGAGTCTGATCTGGAGTGCTACATCTGTATATAACACATACAAACAATAATTCAATAAAGTGCTTGAACCAATAGGCGGTGCACACAAGGTACACACAGCCATAATAACTTTGTATTATTAGTGTAGGAGACATTTTATTCATGCCTTCACATAATTTTACAGCATATTGCTATACTATTTCAGACTCAGTATTTACATTCTTACGTTCAAAGAAAATCAGTAATATCTTTAAAAACTACAGTCCTTTTATATCAGCTGTGCACCGTTATGGTGTAAATATAACCTATCTGTGAATTAAATCAAATGTAAAAGTCAGCCGAATTAGTGTTGATACTGCAAGGAGACGTATTGTGTGAAGAGAAATTGAAGATGTTGTTTAATTGTTGAATATATTTATGATCCACGTCAAGTATTCCGTTTCAGCGGCATTTTCTCAGGTTTTTCAAAGGTCTTCTCATCAGGGCTCTATAAATAAAGAACTACGGCAGCTCTGTAATATACAATGCAGCCGAACCGTGTATTACAATGCCGTTATGTGATGACTTTCAAAGAGAAAAGCAAGAACACTCGGAATTAAGTATTATTTTATTCTTTTAAAATGTTTTCCGGATTTCATATCATATAAACACCAAATCTCAGCATGCATTGCAGCTAAAACATCCAATAAGCGAGCTTAAAACCATAGCTGAGGATCTTGGGTAATCGCTCGAAATGCCTACGTCTGTTTCCAGTTATTTTATTTTGAAATTCAGTTCCTGACGGACACCAAAAAAGCCAGAGATTATGGAATTAAACCAATAAATAAAAGCAAGGATAATTGAGTGTTATTGGTGAGTAAATAACAGTGTTATTTTGAAAAGAATAACAAATTAGAGGGAAAAAAAGATTTAAAAAATACAGATTTCAGTATCCTGAGGCTCTGAGCCCCATTTATTTTCCTCGCAGACGGCAACAAAAGTCCGAAATTATACGATTTCAAATAAAAGCAATAACTGTGGCTTGATATTGAGTAAGAACATGTTTTTATGAACCACACAGCTTCCGGTCTTCCTCGACCCGAGAGGAGAAAAATACGTGCTGCAGGCAGTAGAAATACATTGCTTTTAAAATCGTGCTGTGCAACACGAAAAAAAGGGGCAAATCGTGTTGGTGAACACGAATCAATAGATTAAAAATCGTGTTGGTGAACACGAAATACCGTGAGACTGGGTTGGCTAACTCACAGCTAGTTAGCAGCTACAAGGATTCCAAGGAACAGGAGGGCTGTGTACAAGGTAATACATCTACAAGTGGTAGTCCTCCCTGGAACTCTCTGGGTGCAAAGCCTAAGAGTAAATCATTTCCATGGGATTTGGGAGGACGAATAACAGGCAGAGCCCAGCGCTCTGAAATCTGTGATGCAACCGGCTGGCCTGCATTGTTATCACCCAGGAAGAGCGCCTCTTCAACCTCTATTCATACTAGGAAACAGCAGTGGACAGCTGCTAAAGGGAGAATTAGAAACAATCCTCCTAAACCACCAAGTGTGCCAATCCAGAACAGATACGCTACGCTGACCGAGAACCGGAGATCTCTTTCTGATGACCTGGATAACCTGTCCTCTTCACACGGCAGGGTAAGGACCAATAGCTACTCCAAAAGTAAACGGCTAGAGGGAAAGCTAACGACTGGGCCTGAAACTCTGAATGTGGGTGACTCTGCTGTAAGAGATGTAAAAGGTATGTGTAATAAGAACAACACCAAAGTACTTTGTTTTCCCAAGGATGTGGTCTCTGACTTGGCTGAGAAGATCCTGCATATTGGGGCTGAACATCCGACTGTGAATAATGTGGTACTACACATTGGAACAAATTATGTTGTGAAACAACAGTCAGAAGTGCTGAAAGAAGACTGTAAATGTTTGTTGGAAACTGCCAGCTCTCTAAATGCAGAGGTGTTCATCAGTGGCCCTCTACCGCCAGTCAGAAGAGGAGTGGAGAGATTCAGCAGATTGTTTGCACTGAACACCTGGCTTTCAACGGTCTGTACTGACCATTCTGTCTATTTTATTGACAATTTTAACTTGTTCTGGGATCGCAGACATCTTTTGAAGGCAAATGGAGTTTGCCTGAACAAGTCAGGAGTGAAATTGTTTATCTCTAACATATTCCACTGCCTGCGTCATCAATCTGTTCCCCTCTGCCAAGGACAAGCGGCAAGATGAATCAAAACAGGACAAATACACAACACATCGCGCAGAAAACCCTGAAGGATTATCACTGCACCCGCCTGAGGAATGTTCTGATTATGGGAGACCTATGAGACACATGGAGGAGTCTCCACTGCCAGTCACACTGTCTACGCCTTTGAGGATACTCCGTTCACCCTTTCACCCTCGCCAACCCTCCTGGAGATCGTTGAACACATGAAGGAGATACAGAGGGTTGGCACCGATTTCTTCCTAAGGCGATACGCAGGGCTGGCAGCATGTCCTTTACCCCCGCTCCTCAATGACGCCCACCAAAATCACAGCAGAAACACGCACCATCTCCCCCATCTTCATCACCGTGCCTATGTTAACCACCTTCCCTTTTGATAAGGATGTGTGTGTACAAAACGCAACAAACTCTTACTGATATGTGCTGGGTCCAGGCTCAAGGGCGTATGGCACTCTCAACTCTTTCCAGGACATGCCGGGGCCCTGCCTGCCTATAGCTTTGCCGATATCTGTGTTGATAGGTAATAGATTAAGAGTGGTGAATCATCTTAGAAACAGGAAGCGCTCAAATGTTTGTGTGAGTTTATCTAATTTAGCAGTGATTCCATGTCAGCCACAGCTTGTTACATGACTGATAGTGTGTTTAACAAACTTAAATTAGCTTTATTAAATGTCAGGTCTTTGGCAGGAAAAACATTTTTAATCAATGATTTTATCACTGAGCACAATCTCGATTTTATGTTTTTAACGGAAACTAAGATTGAACAAAATAACAGTGCAGCTGTTCTTATCGAATCAACCCCTCCCAATTGTAGTTTTATGAGTCAGGAAAGAATGCATAAGAAAGGGGTGGAGTTGCTAATCTGTTCAATGATTCCCTTCAATGCAGGAAGACATCATATGGAAACTTTGATTATTTTGAATATGTAGCCCTTCAGCTGAAATGCTCCTCTCGAGCTCTGTTCCTAAATATCTATAGACCACCCAAATACTGTGGAAGCTTTTTTGATGACTTTACTGAACTGCTGTCTATAGTGTGTATTGACTTTGACCTTCTAGTCATTGTTGGTGATTTTAACATCCATGTTGACAACCGCCAGGACAGAGGGGCAAAATAACTGTTTTGTGTTCTTGATAGCTATGGACTGACTCAGCATGTGACGGAGCCCACGCACAATAAGGGGCACACTCTGGACTTAATTACCTCAAAGGGTCTGAATATCTCTAAGGTTGTGGTGACTGATGTTGCACACTCTGACCATTCCTGTGTTTTCTTTGAGAGCTCTATTTCTGTTCACACAAGTGTTCAAAAAGAGATAAACACAAAGCGATATTTAACTGAAAATACTAGGGAAATCTTTACTCAGAATTTTTCTTCCACACTTGCCCCTGCTAACATCTCAGTAAATGAGCTAGTAGATCATTTTAATTAAAAAATTAAAAATGTTACAGATGACAAAATTCAGAAAATCAGACAAGCAGTCAGTGCCTCTGCATCAGGAACAGCAATGTGTTGTCTCTGTTTCCACTTAACATCAATTCAAACACCATGACACAATTCCATCAGATTAATGATAACAACCTAGAGGACATTATACAACTTCTGAAATCCTCCTCCTGCTGCCTTGATATTATTCCAATAGGATTTTTCAAAAATGTTTTGCCTTGCATGGCCTCAGAACTACTTCATATAGTAAACAAATCTCTTCACTTAGGTATTTTTCCACAGGCCCTGAAAACTGCAGTCATTAAACCGCTCTTAAAAAAGAATAATCTAGATGCTTCAGTAATGAACAATTATATGCCCAAATCAAACCTCCCATTTCTAGGTAAAATCATTGAAAAAGTTGTTTTTCAACAGTTGAGTAATTTCTTGCATTTAAATAACTGTTTCGATGAGTTCCAGTCAGGCTTTCGTCCAAACCACAGCACTGAGACTGCTCTTGTAAAAGTGTTTAATGACATCCACGTAAACACAGACAGTGGCAGAACTTCAGTGTTAGTATTATTAGATCTCAGTGCTGCGTTTGACACTGTTGACCACAGCATATTACGAGACCGACTGGGAAACTCGGTGGGTCTTTCGGAAACAGTTCTAAATTGGTTTGAATCCTACTTAAAGGACAGAAACAACTTTGTTTATATAGGTAAATACACATCTGAGTTGACAAATATGACATGTGGGGTTCCTCAAGGCTCCATCTTGGGGCCTCTTCTCTTAACATCTGACATGACCTGAGTTTCAACAGTCACATTAAAACAGTTACTAAATCAGCCGACTATCACCTACAGAATATATTTAGGATTAAAAGACTAATGTCACAGCTGGATTTGGAAAAATGTGTCCATACTTTTATCTTCAGTAGACTCGACTACTGCAATGGTGTCTTCACAGGTCTCACTAAAAAATCTATTAGGAAGCTGCAGCTGATTCAGAACGCCGCTGCTCGAGTCCTCACTAACACTAAGAAAGTGGATCACATCACTCCTGTTCTGAAGTCTTTACACTGGCTTCCTGTGTGTCAAAGAATAGATTTAAAAATACTGCTGCTGGTTTATAAAGCACTGAATGGTTTAGGCCCAAAATACATTTCTGACCTCCTGCTAAATTATGAACCATCCAGATCTCTCAGGTCTTCAGGGAATGGTCAGCTTTCTGTCCCCAGTCAGAACTAAACATGGTAATGCAGCGGTCAGTTATTATGCTCCAAATATCTGGAACAAACTCCCAGAAACCTGCAACGCTGACTACTTTTAAATCCAGGCTGAAGGCTTGTCTTTTTGTCCATCCATCCATCCATCTTCTCCCGCTTATCCGTGGTCGGGTCGCGGGGGTAGCAGTTCCAGCAGAGAGCCCCAAACTTTCTTTTCCCTGGCGACATCAACCAGCTCTGACTGGGGGATCCCAAGGCGCTCCCAGGCCAGCAAAGAGATATAATCCCTCCACCTGGTCCTAGGTCTACCCCTTGGTCTCTTCCCAGCTGGACGTGCCTGGAACACCTCCCTAGGGAGGCGCCCAGGTGGCATCCTAACTAGGTGCCCGAACCACCTCAACTGGCTTCTTTCGACGCGAAGGAGGAGCGGCTCAACTCCGAGTCCCTCCCTGATGACCGAACTTCTCACCTTATCTCTAAGGGAGACACCAGCCACCCGGCGGAGGAAACCCATCTCGGCCGCTTGTATCCGCGATCTCGTTCTTTCGGTCATGACCCATCCTTCATGACCATAGGTGAGGGTAGGAACGAAAATGGCCCGGTAGACAGAGAGCTTTGCCTTCCGGCTCAGCTCCCTTTTCGTCACAACGGTGCGGTTAAAGCGACTGCAATACCGCTCCCGCTGCTCCGATTCTCCGGCCCATCTCACGCTCCATTGATCCCTCACTCGAGAACAAGACCCCGAGATACTTGAACTCCTTCACTTGGGGTAAGGACTCATTCCCTACTTGGAGTGGACAATCCATCGGTTTCCTGCTGAGAACCATGGCCTCAGATTTGGAGGTGCTGATCCTCATCCCAGCCGCTTCACACTCGGTTGCGAACCGATCCAGTGAGTGCTGAAGGTCGCAGACCGATGAAGCCATCAGAACCACATCATCTGCAAAAAGCAGTGGTGCAATTCTTAGTCCACCGAACTGCAGACCCCCCCCCCACGACTACGCCTCGAAATCCGATCCATGTATATTACAAACAGGATTGGTGACAAAGCGCAGCCCTGGCGGAGGCCAACCCTCACCGGAAACGGGTCCGACTTACTGCCGAGGACCCGGACACAGCTCTCGCTTTGGGAGTACAGAGATTGGATGGCCCTGAGTAGAGACCCCCTCACCCCATACTCCCGCAGCACCTCCCACAGTACCTCCCGGGGAACCCGGTCATACGCCTTCTCCAAGTCTACAAAACACATGTAGACCGGATAAGCGTACTCCCAGGCCCCCTCCAGGATCCTTGCGAGAGTAAAAAGCTGATCCGTCGTTCCACGACCAGGACGGAATCCGCATTGTTCCTCCTCAATCTGAGGTTCGACAATCGGCCTGACCCTCCTTTCGAGTACCTTGGAGTAAACTTTCCCGGGGAGGCTGAGTAGTGTGATGCCTCTGTAATTGGCACACACCCTCTGATCCCCCTTTTTGAAAAGGGGGACCACCACCCCGGTCTGCCACTCCTTCGGTACTGTTTCCGACTTCCACGCAACGTTGATGAGACGTGTCAACCATGACAGTCCCTCAACACCCAGAGCCTTCAGCATTTCCGGGCGGATCTCATCCACCCCCGGGGCTTTGCCACTGTGGAGTTGTTTGACGACCCCAGTGACCTCCCCCCGGGAGATTGGCGTTGATCCCCCGTCATACTCCAGCTCTGCCTCTAACATAGAGGGCGGAGTTGTCGGGTTCAGGAGTTCCTCAAAGTGTTCCTTCCAACGCCCCAACACTCCATCAGTTGAGGTCAACAACGTCCCATCCTTACTGTACACAGCTTGGATGGTTCCCTGCTTCCCCCTCCTGAGGTGTCGGACAGTTTTCCAGAACAACTTTGGTGCCGCCCGAAAGTCCTTCTCCATGTCTTCTCCGAACTTCTCCCACACCCGCTGCTTTGCCTCGGCCACGGATGAGGCTGCTGCCCTTCGGGCCTGTCGGTACCTTGCAACTGCCTCGGGAGTCCCCCGGGATAACAAATCCCTGAAGGCCTCCTTCTTCAGTCGGACGGCTTCCCTGACCACCGGTGTCCACCAGGAGGTTCGAGGGTTACCGCCCCTTGAGGCACCTAGGACCTTGAGACCACAGCTCCCCGCCGCGGCTTCGGCAATAGAGGCTTTGAACACCGACCACTCTGGTTCAATGTCCCCAACCTCCACAGGAATGCCCGAAAAGCTCCGCCGGAGGTGTGAGTTGAAGGCCTCCTGAACTTGGGCCTCCTCCAGACGTTCCCAGTTCACCCGAACTACACGTTTGGGCTTACCAGGTCTATCCAGAGGCTTCCCCCGCCACTCGACCCAACTCACCACCAGATGGTGATCAGTTGACAACTCCGCCCCTCTCTTTACCCGAGTGTCCAAAACATACGGCCTCAGGTCCGATGATACGATAACGAAATCGATCATGGACCTTCTGCCTAGGGTGCTCTGGTACCACGTACACTTATGAGCATCCTTATGTTCGAACATGGTGTTTGTTATGGCCAATCCATGACTAGCACAGAAGTCCAGTAACAAACCACCACTCCGGTTCAGATCAGGGGGGCCGTTCCTCCCAATCACGCCCCTCCAAGTGTCTCCATCATTACCCACATGTGCGTTGTCTTTTTGTCGATGCTTTTAATTGAACTATTCATATTAATTGAACTATTCATATCTTAGAATGCACTAACTTTTGTATTGTATTAGCTTTTCTTTTTAATGACTGATTTTAAATGCCTTTTTCTTAATGTCTTTCATTTTTTGTAAAGCACTTTGAATTGCCTTTGAAAAGTGCTATATAAATAAACTTGCCTTGCCTAAACATGGTCACTTTTTTTAATTAGTCCCCAAAAACAGGAGTGAATAGATTTGCTAAGCTAAAGTACCAAGACTTTGTAAACCATCAAATTGTACCTCTAAAACATATTTACTACCATAGTAGAGGTCTGGGTACTCTATTAGAATGCAGTCTCCAGTTAGAAATCCCAATAGACACAAAGTTATGAGACCATGTTTATATCTTAATGTTCAGGTCATCATATTGCCAGGACCCCATGGTAACTCCCCTTTTAAAGAAGCTACTCATGTACAAAGGCTTTGTTGCAGCAACTGAAGTTCAAATATAAACTGGCTGACCTCCAATACATCACCTTTATACAGATGTTACAACTAAAGCAAATGACACCCCAGAAAATAAATGCCATGGTGTAATACTGTTTCTAGCAACAGACAATCCCAAGAAAAGACATGGAAGACAAATTGCAATTTCGGGTCCCCCCTAAATGTTTAGCGTTATATGGAATACTTTTGCATTTAATTGTTTTTAGCTGTGAGCAGGTCATCAGTTTTCCTTGTGTTTTGCAACATTAAAAAGCAAACAAATTCAAGTTTGAAACATTTATTATCTCTTTGAGTCCATTGTTTCAGGAAGGTCAGATTATGTTGCAGTGGTGTTGGACAGTGGGGGCACAGCCACATTAACCGCAGCAGTTGGGAGGACTTCATCGAGCGCCGCTGTGTTGGTACTGTTCAGCACCGCTGCCTTAGACTGCAGGTGGGCCTCAGGAGAGGTTCTTTCTAGAAGTTTAGGAACTTCCTCAGCATCTTCATCTGTAGTCGTAGAAGAAATGTGTTAATGTAAAAGGTGCATTGCAGAGTGCCATTTAAAAAAAGAGTTAAGACTTTTCACATGTTACCTTTTTCTGTTCCACTTTTGTCTTCTTAGTCTTTATTCTGCTCAGAAGCTAAAGTCACAACGTCCACCTGGTTTTGGGTCGATGATGAATCAGGAAGCAGTCCTTTCCTCTGATCTTTGACAGAAAAACAAAACATTAAGATTTCATTATGGGCCATTTTAATCTCAATTTAGAGATTGTTAAAGGCTTCAAATGAACAAAGAATAATTCAATACCGGCATTGACTTACCAACTCTGTTTATTCCACTCCTCCACTGGCTGCCATACATTGTAGATCTGCTGATTTGATCAAGAATGGAAGAAGGCTCCTCTGCAGGTATGGGCCGGCTTTTCTGCTTGGCTGGCAAGACCATCATCGGACCCACTCTGGCCTGATGTTCCCACAGTAACACAAACCAGCACATTGCATGTTAATTCAGTTACCCAGCCATCATCACGTCTAAAACCTATGCCAAAACATGTGTCACAATTGATCATTATGACGACATCTATTCTGCAGCCAATATTCATCATGCAAGTTCCTATAAGCTCCCCACCTGTACTGGTCTTCAGTCCACTCCTCCAGAGGGGTTCACGCTCTTCTGGCTTCACAAACCCTCGAGGCCTAAACTTGCCGGGGCTGCTGGGCTTACTGGGAGTTTGCTCAACTTCAATTGGTCTTTTGCATTGCCCACATACGTAGTCATTACCATCAGCGGAATGCCATCTAATAAATAAAAAACATTCAGCACCAATACTTTGTTTTTTGTGTGTAGACTGGATCTCACTTACCTTCCATTCACAAAAGTGCATGCCTTGGTTGTTGCATCTGTGCTATTTATTGGCACAGCATTCAGGTGACATGTGATGTAGAGCTATGAGAAAAACAGGTGTTGGGAAACATGCACACACAATCATGTTTGAGGCAATTTAATAGAGCCTCACCGCCCCTCTGTCCTCATTATAAAATCTGAAGGCATCAATGGACATGTGGAGCTTCTCATCCTGTGTCCTGGCTAAGAATTGAGACCTTGAGCCTGGAAGCTGAGAGTCAACAAAGCACCTATGATGAGGAAAAAAAAAGAGAACACTACTAAATTAGCACTCTGACTACTATAACCAGAGTCTACATTACCCACAATGCAACTCCCCCGCTAACATTTCTATAGCCTATAGTCAAGTTCTGGAAGTAGTTCTTTAGTGTCAGAACTGCACAAATCTAACCTGTGCATTTGCCAATAGTGGCACAGAAAGGAAGAACTAGAATAAAGATTAAAAGCAACCTGCAGCTAGCCTTAGCTAACTTGAAGACAACACTAAAGGAATGATCTTTTATTAACCCGTCACTCGAGTCAGCATTGCTCGTGTCTGAATTAAACCACTTGAAGAGCCTTACACATTAAACAGCTCCCTCTAGGGTCAGAAAAATATGTTTCTTTTTGCCATTTAGCAATTTGCAGCCTTAACCATTTTCAATGAAGGCATGCCTGGGGCTGGAGTGCATGTCAGGGCTCAGTGTAGCCACGCAGCTGCTCACAAACACTCGGAGCTCCACGTGATGCCCGATTGTCTGCACACGGACAGACAAAAGTACTAAGTGCAAATAGAGACATGACAACTCATAACATGAGATAATTATCAAAACCCACTTGTCATGATTCTCATGTTAAACTGCAACATTTCCACTGCAGCCTGGGTCGACATGAAGGGGATCCAGGTAGGCATGAGTGAAGAACTGGACAAACTGTACTTCCTAAGAAACAGAAAACATCCATTTAAAAAAAGACAGACATCATTCAAAGAGGTTTACAATGTGAGATTTAAAAACAAAAAGAGACAAAGACCTTTCGTAATGACATTCAATTGGAATTACAGCCTCCTCCATTCGAACAACACCATATGGAGAAGCCTCAGGAGAGTATATGAGGAGGTTTGTGTAGATCAGAGAGTCCTCAGTTACCTGTGGAGATTAGACGTGTTTAAAAACTAGAAGCTATAATGAATAATATTTGAAACTTACCCAGTGTCTGGTGCCGCACTCCACAAGTCCAACACTGATACTGTACTCATCTGCTGAAGACGCTGTAGCTCTGCAGTACTGGTTGTTGGTCTCTACTCCAAGGCGTATCTCGTCACCATCAACAGGAGCTCCAACCGCAAACATATCGGCTTTGATAACAATCTCCAAGGAATCTGGATGACAGGTCACTCTGATGGTATTCACCTGCTGCGGTTCCTCAGCCGGAGACTTCTGCTGCTGCCCGATTTCTGACCTGCCTGTGTTCGCAAGGCTCTGAAACGAAGCATCTTGTGTTGGCAGAAAAGCAAAAGAGGAGCTAACACAGAGTCCTACAAGGAGGATAACCTGAAAATGAAAGGCCTCCATAAGTGAAACTGATAACAGGAAGCTGCTCTCTGTCTTCCTGACTGACTCACAGTAGGCCTATGGTTCAGTGTTGTAAGGAAATATTTGTATGTATTCATGCAAATATTGAATAAGCTTAAAAGTGAAAATGATTTGTGTAGCGAACTGTGAGCTGAGTTTTAGGCCTGCTGACATGTGCTTTTTGGGGACTAAAATGGCGGTAGACAAAGGCTGTAAAGGGTTTTATTGCTGTGGGGGAGCTGGAGCCAGACCCCACTGTGGTCTCTGGAATGTGGAGGGGGAAGGTGAGGAGTTTACATACAGTAAACTCAGATCCATGTAGGAATGAAGCTGAGCCACTGTGATTGGGAAACTTAAGATGTGAGGTGTGGAGGATATTTGGGCAGCCAATCACGGAGGTCTGGAAGGGAGGATCAGATAACTCCCTTTGTTAGCAAGGCATAAAAGAAGGGAACCAAGCTGTTTTTCGCTCTCTTTCCTCTGGCTGGCTCACGTGAGTATCAGGTAAATGTGGGATCCCATATTTAATTGTCCTTAATTTGTATTGTAATTTGTACTGTATTTGATTGTATTGCATTGTATATTACCATTAAAGTAGATTATTGTTAAACGGTTACTTGTATGCTCTGGACTCCTTCCTGTAATATAACCAGCTTGTTTTAGGGACGCGCGGAGATTTGAAATGCGGACAAGTTCTCCACTAAAATCTCTAACAAATGGTGACTCCGACGTTTCTGAATAAACATGAGCTGTGGAGGGGTCCAGACGGCCGCAATGGGTCGGGAACAAACACTTTTAGACGTCTCAGACAATCAGGCGGGGCCCTGCAACTAAGGTAAAAAACTTTTGGATTGTCTGTAGGCGTTTCACAGTGTTTTTGAAGTTTGAATGGAATATGCAATGCAGGTTATACTATGTTAGGAAAGTTATATAAAACACGTGAACGTTGATCGCACGGTAAACAGAGTCCGGCGTGACAAGAAATTAGACAGTTAGCGTGGATCTCAGGAAGATTATTCCTGGGTGGCGTAGAAAAGGTGCAGTTCGTGGGTTGTAAGGTGAAATTCCTTCACGGCGAAACCTGGAAGCTCGATATACTTAGATCGAGTCGCCGTTTAAAACTGGGGGTAAATAGCAGACTAAGACCGATAAAGCTAAAGTGTCAGCGGTCCGCTCTATGTTAAATTCTTGGGAGAGACCGCAAACGTCACCGACAGTGTGACGAGACCGGTTCTCGTTTCCCTTGTCTGTAAAAATTAATTTGGAAGGCAGAACGTGTGATAAAAGGCTCGCTAAAACCTGGATGTTTAAACCCCATGGAGTGGCCACATTCATTATGAGTGTAGAAGCGCCGCTCAAGGTTTGGTCTGCCTGTTGAAATAAACGTCACATTAATAAGCCCGACAAACTGTAAGGGGAATGAATCTGTGTGATTTTTACCTGAATAATCCTGTGTGAGCGATTGTCTGTGGAAATCAGACAATCGCTCAGAAGAGTGAAGCTCATTTGTGATCTGCTGCTGCCATCTAGTGGCTGAAAGGGGGGGAAGCACGTTAATTAAGTCAGATAAATAAAAGCGAAGTCAATATATTGCGTCAGAATTTGCGGGAGCAAGGGGAACAGATTAAGAATGGTACAAGAGCAAGCTATTCATCACAATTGTATTTTTAGGTTCCCCCTCCTTTTCTTTTTCAGTTAATGCATTAGAACGATTGTTAACTTGCCGTGTTTCTAGCAATCAAACTCCCTGTTCCGGGACGGCCTTTCAAAATAAAAGCCAAAGGCCGCTGTTCGCCAGAGATGCCTTCACAATAAAACAGTAATTACCGTAACAATATATTTAACTTATATTGCGTCCTTAAATATTGATTTTAATTCATTACAGATCTAACCTGCTTGTAACACAACTTAGGTAGACAATTTCAAGTGGTTAACGGGGGTTTCCTGTCTGGCTCATTTGATTTAGAACTGATGTAAGGAAGAATAGTGTTTTATGAGTCATTCCTCATGGTTTCTAAAGATCAATCATCAGTTTGTCTGGACTTTGATATAGAGATAGGATCATGGTGGAGAAGGAAGACCTTTTTTGGTTTCAAATTAAAGAAGAGTTTAAAGATGAAGCAAGCAGGACTTCAACTGGCCAAAAGACATTTTAAAGTTTAATATTCTTGGTTAGCAAACAAGACATCTGATTATTTTGTCACACATGATAATCTTGTTACAGAAACTAGCTTAAAATATTGGAGAAAACATGTGGATGTTCTTTCGTAGTGTGTGGAATATGTGATGCTGGAAACATGTACGTTTTCAATGTATATGAGAAAATGGTTTCCTGAAAGAGTTGTTGGGTAAATATGTAGCAATGGATGAAACAATTTTTAGAGTGAGTTTTTGTAATATCATTAGTAGACATCAATGATGTTGTTTAGATGGCATTTAACGATTAATACAGATAGTATGATTAGAAAGAGTCAGAGTGGAAAGGGTTGGATTTATTTAACCTCAGTGTGCTAGACTTTTTTTATAGGTAATGCGTCCCGAGACCTAGACTCCCCCTCTGAGTTACACAGGCTACGATCCCGACCCTCCAAGCAGACAAAAGACCTAACCCAACAGGAGACTCCTCCTTCTCCATCGAACAGACAGAGAACCAGAGCTGAAACAACAACAACAACAAGACTGCAGCCAGAACTATCTCCACCTGTGGCATCCAGAACCAAACAGCATGCTGACGGGCAGAGATCTACGCTCATCAGTCCCTCAGGCAGGGCATGAAGTTCCAAGCTGAGCCACAAGATATGGCACAAGAGCAAAGTGTGGGACATGAGAGCAGAATCCGCCCTCCATAAAAACAGCAGAGAGACTGTAAAGGAGGAGATGAAATGCAAAGCAGTACAAGAACATTGGCAGGATGGGGGCTGCAGATGTAGCTGGGCCAATGGCTGCCTAAAAGAGTTACAGAGTTACAGCTGATGGATTGAACAGCTGATGGACTGAAGAGAAGACAGAATCAGAGGAGTTGGCATGGTCGATTAGAAGTGAGGAGGCCGGGGTCACGGCTTGAGAAAACCAGAGGAGGAGAAAAGGAGAACGGGAATGAGTGAGTTTACACATAAACACACTTATTCACAAAACGCACATTTAAAGCATAAATACGTAAAGACAGAAAGATTTAAATTAGGAATAGCAGTCAAGAGGAAACTATTACAGTAAAATGAGAACACACTGAGGGTTAAAGGAGGAGACATGGCAGTAGAACCATATTCTTCAATCTTTTCATCATGTTAACAACATATTCTTTAAGAGATTTGTATTCATGTGTGAATAAAATAGTGATCTAATTTGTTACAATATTGATCACCATTAAAGGGATAGTTTTAGGAACCACTCTATAAGACAAATCTGTATCTGTATGGATAATGTTAAAGGGAGAGCTGGTGCCAAGCCAGATATAGTATTCCAATCTAAATAATTTATTTCATCCATTGTAGCATAGTTATTGCCATAGAAATATGAAATGACTTCTGTTTTTAAATCCTTGATAAAAGAGGGAGTAAATGTAGGCATGTTCGGACATCCAGGGATTCCACACACTGCTAAAGAGTTTAACATTGAAGACGTGTGGTTGTTATACCATTGTTATCATGAACAAAAGGGAAATATTATGCACTGGACTTTATATTCGTGTGTGAATTTGGTAGTGTTTTAATTTGTTACAGTATTGATCAGTTCAAAGGGAGAGTTTTAGTAACAGCTCTATAAGATCAGATACATATTTATTTATATAGGTCATGTTGAAGGGAAAGCTGGTTCTAAACAAAATAGAGTATTTCAATTTGAGGTACTGGTTTCATGTTCAGACACCCAGAGTTCCACGCACTGTTAAAGAGGGTAACATTGTTCTTTAAGTGCACCAGAATTGAAGCTGAAATATATCTATTAGACATTTTAATACTAATTAGGTGTAAATGAATTTCAGTAGTAGTAGTACTCTAAGGAAGTGAGTTTTGTACCAAGTGTCAGGAAAGGAGGGAGGCAGAAGTCCCAATGAAAAGTTAGTGATATCTTGAACATTATAGTGGTAATTGTGAATTAATGAATGATGGCGCTCCATATATACAGATTTGTATAGACGGAGGATGCTGGCCTGTGCTGGAAGATGGAGTCTCTGCAGAGCACGACACATGGCCAAAAAGACTGAGACCAACTGACCGACAGGGTAACTTGGGAAGGCACTGTCAATGACTGACTCTGAGGTGTACCTGACCAAACCTGACTTTACAACCTGACAGTGTGAGTGTGAGTGAGTGTATGTCTGCACCTGATCAGTGCAACTGCATGATTTAAAACGATGACTAATCAAGCATGTTTTGGACTAACACGTTATCTTTGTGTGATAATAATGTGTGAAATGAGAGGTTTCCTAACATTGCACAAAAGGGGAAACCGTATCTAATCTGCTTGATGATATTTCACTCCCACAGGAGGTGGCCGTTTGCAGAATGTGAAGCTCAAACTAAAACATGAAGATTCTGTTTCTTTTAGGACTGAAAGATGGAGAGAAAACACTTCATTTCAGTGAAGTGTTTACTGGGAAATTATGGATGTATATTTGGGAAAAATGTTTGGTATTGTCTTATAATCCATTATGACCTGAAGGTTTTCTTCGATTTTGTTTACACATGAGATAATGTGTAAAAAAGGGGGAGTGTAAACTTTACAATGTACATTTTTCATTTAGGGACTGAAAGGAACCGGCTGCTGTTCAATCTGACCATTGATTGACAGTTTTAGAATTGACCTGCTCCATATTTGGGGATAACACACTGTTGGATGAATGTTGACATGTCTCTAATATTGATTGAATTAGAGCAGGTAACACAGATTAAGAATCAGTGGCCAAGGGGCTGCTGGGAGAGATGTAAATCCAGAATGGAATACTGGAGAAGCTGACCTGTGAGTAATGTTTCAACAGACAACATCATGTAACTAGCCTGGTAAAGAAGTAAAAGCCACAGACTTAATTGTTTAGGTCATTATGGGGATATACATTTCATCTACATTGATAATAAAAGACATTTGATGACAGTTTGTTGGAATTCTGTATTCATTTTTTCAGCGGGATAATATCTAAGCACTGACGGGTAGAAGCAGTATCACCAGGAAGCCATTCACTTTGTTAGTATTGTGATTTGGGTTGTTTTTGAATCCATAACATTAGTGTTTCTTTACCAGAAACATTAGCAGTTCAAATCATATTTAGATTTTTAATGGAATCTCAGGGATTTCATTTAAAGATAAACACAGATGCTTGTCAGAAATTCAGAGCTATTGAAATATGTTATTTAGTTTACTTAAAGATGTTGGGGTTCTTATTGAGTTGGCACAGTCCAAGTATTAAGATTCTGAAGCCGCACAATTAATTTAGAGAACCTATGCACAGACGTCTGTTGTTTTAAGACACCCCACCAACAGGCTCCAAGTGGCCACGCACTGGTGGGTCAAACAGCCGAGGGCCCCAGAGCCCGGAGCGTAGGCTTGAGGGATTTGTATCAGATTTCTCCACACAGGTTGTTGACGCCAAAAGGGGGACCCGAGACGCAGGAGGCGGACTGTCAACCCCAGGCTCTCCGGCCCCGACCGAGTGACCCAGAGGACATCCCATGCCGTCCGCCTACAAGGAAAGGGGGACAACTGGTACCACTGGAGCCAGTGTGCGGTCGGGAAAACACCTGCGAGGACCCTAGACGACATCAGGACGGATCTGGCTCTCGTCATGGAGGTCGACTCGGATGCTGTCATCAGCGGACTGGAGGAGAAGGACCTCGAGGACATCATCCAGCAGTCGTCCCAGGAGGCATCATCATCGGACCGGAGAAGGAAGATCGGGAGGACATCTATTCAGCATCGACTCAGAAGCCGCCATCAGCAAGCCGGAGGAGAAGACATCTCTCTAGCAGGCAGCCCAAAAGCCGCCGTCAGTGTATCAGAGGGGACAAAGACACCGCAAGCCAGGGTGGCACAGGAGACTCCACTCTCCGCTGGCACAGGAGTGTGTGTTAAGTGCAACAAGACGGTATATGGAGCCAGCCAGGCCTGCCAAGCTATGGGCAGCCTCTACCATGACAGCTGCGTCACCTGCAGCGCCTGTAGTAGGGAAGGCGTTCTACTATGACGCAGGAAGGGTTTTCTGTGAAGAGGACTTTAAAATCTACTGTCTGAAAGACTGCCACAGGGTCCGGGCGCCTAAATGTGCTGAGTATAACCAGCCCATCCTGCCTTCAGAGGGGTCTGATGAAACCATTCAGACTAATCAGTTCCACAAAAGAGGGAAAAGCTGCTGCTCCCCTTCCTGACGAGTATGGAGACTCAGCAGACAAGGATGCAGTTTTTTGACATTTTTGGTCTCCCTCTCATTCTGCCATAAGATGAATGGCTGTTTCCAAATGTTTAAAGGGCTCTAAACACTGATAAGAGATGATTTTCTATTACGATTAGCGGTACTCAATCATTCTGATTGAAGGTTTTTTATTAACTTTGTTGTTACTAAGTGATGTCATTGATGTATGGAGTTATTTACATATTTTGGTATTTCTACATGGTCATATGAAGTTGATATGTGGAGCCATTCCTGAATGTTTAAATAGTCTGAATCCCAGGTTATAATGTGAATGCCTGGTGTAAAGTTGCACTCTTTTTTAAGAGTGCAAAAGAGGGAATTGTAAGGAAATATTTGTATGTATTCATGCAAATATTGAATAAGCTTAAAAGTGAAAATGATTTGTGTAGCGAACTGTGAGCTGAGTTTTAGGCCTGCTGACATGTGCTTTTTGGGGACTAAAATGGCGGTAGACAAAGGCTGTAAAGGGTTTTATTGCTGTGGGGGAGCTGGAGCCAGACCCCACTGTGGTCTCTAATTGCACAACAAATGAGTGGAAAAAAATGTGGAACACTAATCCATCGTGTGAAATGTTGAGATAATCTAAATAATTACCTATGGGTTGAAATCAAATTAACATTAACATTAGAACTAAAGTCAGTCTCAAGAGGCTTGAGGACAGAGAGAGAAGGGGCGTGACTTCCAACGGTCTTATACCCCAGGTAGTGACATCACAATCATGTGGTACAGCCCTCACCAATGAACACAGTTAGTAGTCGCAGCTACTTACATCAACAATATATGGTACACAGTAATACATGGAGTCATACACTATACATGTCTGTTAGTTATATCTCAAAAATCATCAACAACTTAGTTACTTTGGAGCCACAGTCTTGTAGTCCAGCTTCAAATACATATTCAGAGTCACCAGCAGCAACAGGTCGACACTGACTGCTCTGTGAATGCTTGACTTCTCTCAAAATAAAATCCAATGGAGACAAAAGGCGTCCATTTTTAAAGAAGTCAGCCTTTACCGCAATGATTATGGACACTTCTGTGCATTGTACGCTGATAGTGGATCCCTCATTGAATTGTGGTGCACTGATTTGACTTTGTGTCAAACCCTAATGCAGCAGTTTTATATTCCCTTCCTTCAGCATCGATCATTGGTCCATCTCTCAAAGTTCGAATGGCGTCTGCAAAACCAAAAGGAAAAAGTGACAGCAGTGCCACAGAGGCTGGCCGAGCTGCCGTCACCATTGTGCTCTTTTAACAGAACAGAACAGCAAAGCAAAGTAAGCAAACACAACACTACCAGTAGAACAAGTGATAATTTAGGAAATCTAAACCATACAGAATTTAAATAAGATGTGGAAGGTTCAAACTCTCAATGTCACATACTTCCCAGTGCAGACTAATCACATGGAGAGGACAGCTGGAAGCAATTACTCATTAACTGATGAGAATTAAAGCTGCAGTCACACCGAAATACCTGCATGTGATTGGCCCACACATGACATGTGGGTTTACATCTAGTAGTTACACTGATGCTTTCTTCCTTATGCATCAACCAATGTTGAAATATTATATACTACAGTTAATGAAGAGCAATTTAAAATGCAGCCCCATTTTATTTTATTCAACATCAGTTTATTTTTTGCATGTAGGTTTTAATGTGGTATATGAGTACAATTCAGTTCCAGTCCACTGTAAAGTGAACCAAAAACTGACACTTTTACAGCTTCACTGGTTTCTGGCTTTGAGTCTTGTTCGATAATATTATAAGGATGTCTCTTTGTATTTTAAGATTCTCAGTTATGCTTGCCTGTGCTCTGTCTGTAACTAGAGGAGGACAAAGGTCAAAGAGGTCTTCTGCTTTCCTGTGGGTGAGGGGTTTGAAGGTGGATATAGAGATTTCTTTGTTTTTGGGGTCTGGTGTTGATTACCAGAGGCGGGAAAATAGGCCACTCCTTATGGTTATACAGACCATGTTTTTGAGCTATGTCTTCAGAGATTGCAAGGTGGCCGACATGAAAATGTGACTATGCTGTGTAATCTCTCCCGGCCGTTGGATCTCTCAATAAATCCCAGTGTTTGACATTCAGAATTCCTGCTCCTCTCGTGTCCTGATTTCCATTGCAACAGAAGTTTCTCTTACACATTGGCGTCACGAACAGGATACCAAAAGATCTTCAGAGGCTGGTAAGTACATTTCTATTTTGAGATTGCTTGCCAGTATCTGAGGTTGACGGTATCATAAAATTACCTGTAAAAAGAACAGTGCTGCTGCAATGTGATACATTTTTAAAAAATCGCCGAATTCTGGAGGTCTCAGTGGTCAAACTGGTTTAAATTAACAGCAGAAATCGGCTCAAATCTGCCTGCAGCTGCTGCTGGGTGTGTGTGATTTCACCCCACCCCCTGCGGAGAGCAGACAGAGAGGGAGAAGCACAGAGTGCCACATATTCTTTTCCTCACACCATTTGTCGATTTGGAACAAAACAGAACGATTATAAGATGGGAAGGGTGGTATGCGGGAAATGTGACATGGAGCTGTGTTTCATAACTGATGAGTTGTTACATTTGGCTGTTGTTGGAAGACAGGAAGAAAGTCACAGCCTTTTTTTGTCTAAGCTTTAAATCACACCACCGCCATCTCAATTAAAAAATGGGATGGTCTAAAAGCAATCGTTGTCTGTGACCATGTTCTGCATTGCTGGAAATTCTGGGACAGCACGAGGTGCGTGCATCACCTGACGCACCACAGCTCTCTACTTTGCTGGAGGAGCATTTCCTGCGTTGCTTGAAAGCGTTCCCTACGTTGCTGGACCTACTGGTGGCGGTCCGGGGTGCATAAATAACAATTATAGGCTAATTGATCACAGGTGGGCAGTGGCAAGCAAGCGTAGAAACAAAAATGTGTTTCACCGTTGGGGTGAACTCAATGGCGGGTGTATAGGCACTTGTACAAAGGTGGATGCGCGAGTCAAGGTGCTCCATTCCTATAATTCCCTACCCCCTCTGAGGCTCTCCCTGATTCGGACTAAATTGAGCGGAATGAAGTTTTCTGTCACGCTGGTACTTGTTGCGAGTTCTTGTTTGTTTGTATAATTGTTTCATGTTTGTTTGTCTACCCGCCGTCTTGTGCATGCGTTGTAACAACTCATAATGAATCAGTCCACAGCCAGGGTAAAATTAATTAAACTTTAGTTATCTCACCAAAATTAAATGACTTCAGAAAAATAACACAATAATGATAATGTATGAAAAGCTCAAACAGCTCAATGTTGTATTATTTGTTTCATTTATTCTTAATCTATGTATTATATGGTAATAATGAATAACAAAACTTAATGTATTGAACACATTCCAAAACAAAGAGGATAAGACAGAACCAGACTCATGTATGAAATACTTGGCTCTACCTGATGTACTTATATGGTTCTGTTTTCTTCAAGGTTGTGTCTTCCTGGTCGAATGTACTTATTGTAAGTCGCTTTGGATAAAAGCGTCAGCAAAATACAATATAATGCAATATAGTCAGACAGTAATTGAAACTTTTGCGCTGTTGCTGCAAAATGAAAACCTTGTTGATTGTCTGTTTCCAACTGGCCACTGGAATCAGATAATTGATATACGTTGAAGTTCAATTACAGTTTAAATATAGTTTAACATTCTTTATTAAACTGTTTCAAATTATTTCTAGTACAATTGGTCTATACAGACATAACTACAATCCTAATAGTTGTCAAATACTGAGATTATGAACAATAGAGTAAAGGTCGCTGGTTAAGCCAGGATAAATATACTTGTTGAGGTTTTATTGTGCACATAATAAATGTGTTTAAATGAATTGAGCAATTTTTAAAGGAGTATAATGTTGCAATTTTTAAGATAAGTAATTGCAGTTCAAAGGTAGATGTTGTTTTCTCCTTCTCTCGTTCACGAGCACACAACATAAATCATAAACATTTCCAAATCCGAACAGACAGAGGAGTAAACTAAACTATTTTGCTCTTCATTTTTAAATAGGATTTTCCGCTACATAACAGAAGACTTAATACAGGACTTAAAGAACGTTTTAAAGACAAGTCATGAAGAGGTTTGCATTTTGGACGGAATCTCCCCCTTCCTCTGCTCCTAAAATCCTGCAACCGAGGTCGCACACAGGTGTGACCTTTGGAGGGGCAGAGAATCTGAGCAGACCACAGAGCGACCATAGGGGGGTTTTGAGGAACACTTGGCAACCCCCAACCAAACACACACACACACACACACACACACGAGTCCTCACTGACACTAAGAAAACACCAGTTCTGAAGTCTTTACACTGGCTTCCTGTGTGTCAAAGAATAGATTTCAAAATACTGCTGCTGGTTTATAAAGCACTGAATGGTTTAGGCCCAAAATACATTTCTGACCTCCTGCTAAATTATGAACCATCAGACCTCTCAGGTCTTCAGGGACTGGTCAGCTTTCTGTCCCCAGAGTCAGAACTAAACATGGAGAAGCAGCGTTCAGTTATTATGCTCCAGATATCTGGAACAAACTCCCAGAGACCTGCAGGTCCGTGAAACCATTTCCCCACGAGGATTAATAAAGTATATCAAATAAAATATCAAATATCAATTTGTTTGACATTTCTCAGTAAACACACCCTCAGACGCCCACTATCACTCATGCTCCTTCAGTGGTAACTCAGATGTTAAGGGGGATGAAGCTTTTCCTCCCAAATCAAAGATGCTTTGTTTTTGTTTTGTTTTTTTTTCAACAAAGGTGTGCATTTCCTGCATAATATATGGTTCTCACAATTGTTTTTGTTAGTTGCGCACAGCTGATACTGAGTTTTCTGGAGTGATGGATTATGACCTCTACCATGCTTACATGGACTTGTATGTTTTATTTCATATCTAACTGAAGTAAGAGATAATAGAGAGAGCTGTGAGAGAGATGGGAGATGAGGATGTGAGAGGGATGTGGAAGAGAGAATAGAGAGATGAGGATAAGAGAGGGATAGGAAAGAGAGAAGAGTTATTTGCAAGTTGCGTGCTGATACTGAGTTTTCTCGCTTAATAGCTTATAGACGACACCATGTTTAAATAGATGTTATGTTATGTTACGTTGTTATTACATTATGTGACATATGTAAGAAAAGGGAGGGGAGAGTCAATTATATTTGAGTAATTGATCTCATATTGAAACATTCATTTATCAAACCTATGTTTTATGGAAGAGGAAATGTACTTCTGATAAACTAATCTTTTATCAAACGGTAAATGGTGAATTAATTTAACATTTAGAATAATTGAGAAAGGGTTATATCCACAGGGACTAGCTCACATTTAACTTAAAATAACATTTCTCTGCTTTGGACTGATGAGTATATGATTATTGCATGTTAAATGACTAACACAAACTTTACATGTATGCATGTGCATGTGTCAGGAAGACTCCCAAATAATTCTGAGGGGCCTATCCTATTGTTTGCAATTGAATGATAATGTGCTAATCCATTACTTTGAGTTGTCTGCACTCAGGAAAACATCTATATCAAGTGTTAACCCAATAACTAGGACAGCTCTGAAGGCCAAGGGTCAGAGAGAGAGGGTCACACCCTCTGGCTGCAGAGAGCACCCCCAACCACGGGCAAGGAGGCACGAGGTCATTCGAGATGAGAGGATTCTAATCTTCAACTTTCTGATGGGATGGGATGCTTCTTCATCTTTCTGCTCACAACTCTGCAGGACGAGCGATGGCTTCAGAGGCTCCATGGTTCTTGGAAGGGCAGATTTCTTCCTAAACATCTCCCATCACGGGGGGTGGCATCTGGATGTACCATTTGGAATAGGCTCTGCTCTCAAGCAGATAGCAGAAGGAATACAGGCAGATGAGCCTCTGGTTCACTGGGGGATCATAAAGTGCTCACTGAATGAGCCACAAAAGCAGAGCAATTGGGGGGTTTGAAATATGGTGCTCTGGTGAAGAAGAGTTTTGAGCCAATCAGCACTCAGTGCTAATCTACAGTATCGGGATGCCTTTACACACCAGACATTCTGTGTCATAAAGAAAGGAGGAGAACGAGTCAGGAGGACATGTTCTTCTGGCTCTTGTACAAAGATAACATTTGAATTGAATGACCATATGATTACAGATGTACAATTAATGATTGTTTTTATATTTCCAATGAACAGATATGTGTTAAATAGTGGTGACAAATATATTTTGTCAGATCAGATTACACTTTCACACTAAACAAAATCAATTAATTGATATTTTAAGATTTATAAGGTATTGAACAATAAGATATTTCTAATATTATAACAGACAATGTTACTATCCTTAATAATTACCAGGTAAAATGTACAACAAGGAAACCAGATTACCAGGTTCCCAATCCAGGTGCTACTGCATGCTACATTTAGATAGAAAAACAAATGTTCTATCCACTCCACTTAAATACTCAGCAGGTGATGTAGATTTTTCAAAAAGGCCTTAATCACTCCTTTTAAACGAACTAAAACTAATTCTGCAGCAAGTTTAATGTTAAACTACGCACATGAATGCAATATTAGCAACTGTTGGCTGTGCCAAAATATGCCAGAATCTATGCATTCTCCTACGTTTGGCCCAATTCCTTTCACGAAAGCTGGTTTAGTGAGCTGGACATCGCATCCAGAATTAGCGATGAGGCTGAGGATTGGTACAACTTTTCCCCATTGAATCTTAACAGTATGAGGGCTTAGTCTCTCTCATTGTTGATACAGTAAATAAAATTACCTGCCTGACGGTTTCAAACAAATAGATGTTTTGATTTTTCCTTGAATAAAGAATACATGTTTTTGACTTTTCCTTCCTCAGGTTGTTTACAATAAAATGTCTGACTTCTCCTTTTCAGATTTTTGAACAAATGTATTCGAATAAAATGTATGTAGTAAAGTGCCTTACTCTTGAATAAGTGTATTGAAGTAAACGTAAAGTAATGTTAAAGATTGAGGACACTGTACCTTTACAGATTACAGATTGATCGATTCATCACTGTGAATTTATACCTTAAAGGGGACCTATCATGCAAAATGCACCTTTGTACGTCTTTTATACATGAATATGTGTCCCCGGTGTTCCAGGGAACTCACCAAGTGTCAGAAAACACAACCCTCTCTATTTTCCTCCTTCGCCAAATCTCTAAAAAAGGGGCTGCAACGGATCTGAAAAAAACGGATCCAGATTTCAATACTTTTCTACGTCACAGAGAAGTCCTCGGCTTATTGGTCATCTCTCCACCTATCAGGGGAATGAGCCACGGCCACGTGCATTGCCAAACCTCTCATTCGCATATAGGCTATCGGCAGGCTAAATCAACCCACATCTGTGTTTTTGCCTGCTCTTGCCAGGATGTCTAAGATAGTTAAACGTTGTGCTGTTGTTGGCTGCAAGACTCGGGACAGGGGACTGCATGAAATGCCATCAGTGGAAAAATAAATTAATCTGTGGCTAGACTTCATTTACAAGGGACATGTGCCAGAAGACCACGGCAGATTTCTGTTTGTGTGTTCCAAACATTTTACGACGGACATGTTTATGAACTTGTCTCAAGTCCAACACGGATATGCCTCCAAAGTAATGCTAAACCCGGGATCAATACCAACCATCCGAGACCAGGCCAGTGAGGACACATCCAATTTTGAAGCTGTAAGTTTTTATTTAGCGGTGTTTTTCCTGATAAAGCTATCTCTAGCTTGTAGCATGTAGCATGTAGCTTCGCCGTATCAATGTCGCCTCAAACCCAAATAGTAATCGGTTAGGTGTTTATATATTTTTGTAGCATTTTATTTTGGACGCTCCACAGTCTTTGCTTTGTCATTTGAATTATCAGGCATTTGCTAACATGTTCAGACATACTGCCGTAATGGCGATTTGTGTGAAGGCTGTAAAGCCACGCCCTAGGCGATAACCACAAGTATTTATTCTCCTATTTATTAGTATTTTGTATCCTCTACAATCATATTAAGTAAGTTATAATAACATACGTAATCTTCTGTAGGCAAGTGCCGTTTTTTCCAGCGTTATATGGAAACGCTTTTGTGATTGTAGTCTGTAAGAACGATCAGATATCATCGATCTGTAAGCTAAGCTACGCTACGCTACGCTAATGAGACATGCCGTTTTTTCCAGCGTTATATGTAAAAGCTTTTGTGTGTTTACTTGTTTGCGCACATGAATATAAATGGGGGTGTGTTAGGATACAACACTGTGTATGTATGCGAGGGGACACACAAACCACGAGTAAAACTGAGCTAAAGCCCCGTTGGTCTGTTGTTGTTGACAAGGCCTTACCTCTAGCAACAGGCTAATTAGTGGCTATCACTCATTACAGTCAGTCTACTGAGCTCAGCCCCTCTCCAACACATCACCTGCATTGAGTCAGAAACACAGCATGCACGTTATGGTTCAAAACTAACTCAGAATGGAAAAGGCTAAGCAAAGAGCTTTGCTAAATAGAGAGCTTTGCTAAATAGAGAGTTTTGCTAAATAGAGATGTTTAGCCCCATCTTTTGGGATTTCAGACTATATTTATCCAAATAGTATTTTCTCATCCTGAATACTAAGTTGAGATGATTTTGTTCTAACCATGTGTTCTTCTTTACAGGCCAGCACCTCACATACTTACTAATTAGTGACAATTTGTACATCCTTTGCTATTATTTACATTTTTTTTTATCATGGCGGAAATGAAAGACTGTACCTGGCAGCCCTGCACTACAATGAAAACGCTGAGCGTGCACAAGCCACTACATCCACTGGAAACCCTCTGTATAAACTGCAGTTCCCAAAGGCCAGGAAGGGAGAATGCAGAGCAAAACCAGTAAAGACTGACCCCACATTCCGTAAGTGTTTAAATTTTTTATAATACAACTATTTATAAATAGAAAATAGAAAAATTAGAAAGAAGTTTCAGTTTTTTACATGCATATACTAATCTAAACCACATTTTTTGTTGTGCTTTTTTTTACCATTGCACAGCCCTACGTGGCCAACTTGATGGACCTCATCTTCGACCAAGTCTTTGTGGACCCTGCACCATTATGAGCGACCTGACAGGGAGGAGGTCATCGCCGGGTATGCTACACGGTTCAATTTGGCTGCTGTCTGAACCCAACATCGACATTTCACGGATCAGGAAACTCCCTGCGTATCCTGAGGAAAACGCAGGCCGGAATCACCACTCTGATCCTGCGTCCAAGGAAGCCCCAGCACCAGCTCACAAAGCTTCTGTAAAAATATTTAGTGTCATTTATACAAAATACAAGTAGGCTACATTTAGTTTTTTTTTATGGGTTTTTTTAACCGTTGATTTTGACAATAAGGTTCCAAGTTGATATCAAAATGTGTCGTGATTATTCATGTTTGGATGGGTAAAGAATATTCTGATTTCAAAAGCATAAGGTTGTGTGTGTGTGGACCTTTTTGTCGTACACATGGGTGTGTTATGCCATTGCAGTGTAGTATATAATAGTACAATGACAGAATGAAAGATTGCATAAAGCCATATACACCAGTATGTATTTCCATGAACAATATTAGCATTCGTTTTACAATTTCAGGCAAAACAAACAAACCACTCACTGCTCTATTTGCCTCAACTATAGTCCGCCATGTTCAGTTCTGTAAATATGCAACGCATTCTGCAGGGAGAACACATTTAGGCACACAGGCTCCAATCCAGGATGGTCCACCATACAGGTTACAGAGTCCTCAAGTTACTGCATCCGTCTTGACACATTGTGATAAACATATATTGAATGACATGTGAAAAATTTATTTAAACAGACAACTTAGTAAAGCTATCAAAAATGTTACCTGTGGTATCTCCATGCAGCACACATTCTACGTTCAGAAGGCATCGTGGCGCAATTTGCACAAAGAAGTCAATAACTGAGCTTTTAAAAACACATGAAACTACACACATTATACTTTTTATCATCCTAAGTTATTCAACTTTCCAATGGTTGTTGCACGATGTTGGAAGAAAAGGACTGTAAACTATGAATAAACGCAATGAGGCCATTGTATATATGCTGAAAATATGAATGTCTCCCTTTATAAATATCTATATATATATCGCTGTTTTTGCGTTACAAACTGTACACATTGCATTCTTGCTAATTAGCCAAAATATGAACGGAATAAGGAGCAAGCATCGTAACAGAGTAAAATAAATAGGGACAACAGCTTGTCAGCTAACCATTCAGAAATGTCCTGCTGCAACCGAGATTTTTGCACCTCCACCAAAACCTCCGCTGCTTCAGGGTCAGTTTCTGGATCAAATTGATAATATGCTTGAACACATGCATTGCTCTGAGATGACATGTTTATTCGACACTCGTAATCACAGCAAGCATGGTAACGTGACTCTCGCCGGCTCATGCCTGCTCTTCTGCAGGGGGGCGTGGTCAGCTGCTGCTCAGAATTTTCAAAGACGGGCTTGGAATAGCGCGAAAATGAGCGAAACGAGGCATGTCTAAAAAATGATCTGTTTGGTATTTTGAAAAATAAAATGTATACATATACCTTATATAGGTATCGTCATACACTATATCATTTAAATATTGCATGATAGGTCTCCTTTAACTTTGAATTTTAACTGAATCCCTAATGATTCTGATTTATACCTCAATTGGATTTCTTATAATCCTACATTCTAATTGTGTTTTAATAAGTAATTGCCTTGAAGTAAATATTTAAGATGTAAGCTGATTTTGAATTTGGGTTTGATGAATGAGATTAACTGAGTGATAATTGATAAAAGGTCTTGTTTTGAAAGATATATTTTACTATTATATTTTTGTATTACATGTGTGTTATTATTGTGCTTTTGAAAAAAAAAGGAAATCAAACACTGAAGAGAGATGATTTTTCTATTGTGGTTGTCTGTATCAACCATTGTGATTGACTGTTTCAATCTTATTCTGCTTTTGATGTAATTAATGTAATGAGAATCCACACACAACTCTGAGGACGTTTTATTTGATTTAAGTAGTGACTGAAATATTCTTAGACAAATGTTAATTGGTTATCAATAAATTGATAAAAGAGTGGATCTGTTAGATAATATTATAAGGATGTCTCTTTGTATTTTAAGATTCTCAGTTCTTCTTGCCTGTGCTCTGTCTGTAACTAGAGGAGGAAAAAGGTCAAAGAGGTCTTCTGCTTTCCTGTGGGTGAGGGGTTTGAAGGCGGATATAGAGATGTCTTTGTTTTTGGGGTCTGGTGTTGATTACCAGAGGCGGGAAAATAGTCCACTCCTTATGGTTATACAGACCATGTTTTTGAGCTATGTCTTCAGAGATTGCAAGGTGGCCGACATGAAAATGTGACTATGCTGTGTAATCTCTCCCGGCCGTTGGATCTCTCAATAAATTCCAGTGTTTGACATTAAGAATTCCTGCTCCTCCCGTGTCCTGATTTCCATTGCAACAGAAGTTTCTATTACAAGTCCCTGCTGAAGATCCCTGCCACTGCATGCTATTTAGCTTAAGCTAGTTGGTAGCAAAATGCCTCCGTTCTCTACAGATGACTTCCACAAACTTATACAGAAGATGGCTGTGTTGGAAATGAAAATGCAACGGTTGGAAGTTAACGTGGAAGTGAATGGACTATGTCGAGGGAATGACACCACTATAACAGTGTTGCAAAATAATGGAGAAGGGTATGCTAACTCCAACCCAGTCTCACGGTGTTTCGTGTTCACCAACACAATTTTTAATCTATTGATTCATGTTCACCAACACGATTTGCCCCTTTTTTCGTGTTGCACAGCACGATTTTAAAAGGAATGTATTTCTACTGCCTGCAGCACATATTTTTCTCCGGTCGGGTCGTGGGAGACCGGAAGCTGTGTGGTTCATAAAAACATGTTCCTACTCAATATCAAGCCACAATTATTGTTTTTATTTTAAATCGTATAATTTCGGACTTTTGTTGCCGTCTGTGAGGAAAATAAATGGGGCTCAGACAATAAATGGGGCTCAGAGCCTCAGAATACGGAAATCTGTATTTTTAAATATTTTTTTCTTTCTAATTCGTTATTCTTTTCAAAATAACACACTGTTATGTACTCACCAATAACACACAATTATCCTTGCTTTTATTTATTGGTTTAATTCCATAATCTCGGGCTTTTTTGGTTTCCGTCAGGAACTGCATTTCAAAATAACAATAACCGGAAACAGACATAGTCCTATAAGGGACATTTCGAGCATCATTGCGATTTTCAACATTTCTGAGTTTAGGATGGCCGAAGACACAACACTACCCATAATCCCCAGCTATCGTTTAGGACTACAGTCCCCATAAGGTTACGCAGAGCGTCAAACAGCTGTGTGAAATGGAACGAAACCACCGCAGACTATCCAAAACTGGAATTGAACGCCCCCCCGGAACTACACATGCTGGTTATTGTGTTTCGCAAAATGTTATATGGGACGTCTCTACTGAACGTTTTCGTTTTTCCCACAATTAGAAGTTGCCAATATTAAACACATTGGTGTTATCAAATGTAAAACATATAATTAATACATGGGTGAAAATCGCTCGTGTCCATAATGCGCAGCATTAATATATACCCACATGACAGCTCATTGTTACTTTGTAATTCTACTCCACGACAATTCAGAGGTTAACCTGGTATTTTTACTCCATTGCATTTATTTGAGTTACTTTGCAGATTCTGATTAATAATGTGAAATATAAACAACCCTTAAATCAGACTTTAGTTACACGTGACCTGAGTAAAAGGCAGGTAAGATGATTGTCAAGTGCCAACAATCAGGAGAGATATTTGATAGTTGGTCCTTGAGAAGACTAAACATGTATCTGCAATTGACATGAATGGAAACGAGTAATAAAGTATATTCATTAGTCGTTATTCTCTACTAATAGTTAATTAAATACTTTATATTGTGGCTATTTTGCATATACCTTTCAAGATTTTCAAAGGTTTATTGACATATCATATACACAACTACGGTGTAGTTATGCCAAGAATGAAACACTTGGGTCACAGGTTCCTCAACAGTGCATTACAATACATCTATCAATATGTGTGTACCTCCACCATTAAACATATTCATATTCTGCACATTTCTTATTCTATCTACAAGAGTAAGAGTATACTTCATATGTATAATATCAGTTAAAATAAGTGCTTCAACATAGTTAACATGGCAGGAAAGCAATATATTAGACGTTAAGTACTTTATCAGGCTTAATATTTATCTGTAGATAGATACCCCCAAAGTTTTTTTCTTATTTAAAAGAAGACCTTAATCTGTTATTTAATCTTTAAATAAAGGTTAATTCGTTTTTCTGTTTTGCACCTCCTCCTATTAATATCTGTGTACATCCTGCACTAAACTGTTTTATTGTAGAGATCACAATAGTATCTTCTTGATTTTTTATATTCTATATTTCTATCACAGCCCTTCTACTTTCTCCATATGAAAGTATGTACTCTTCTTTTATTTGTATTCAAATATTCAAATAATATTTGATGAAAAAAATATTAAGAGTACATTATTGTTTTTATGTGTTATATATAACACATAACAACAATAATTCAATAATGTGCTTTAACCACTAGGCGGTGCACACAAGGTACACACAGCCATAATAACTTTGTATTATTAGTGTAGGAGACGTTTTATTCATGCTTTCACATAATTGTACAGCATATTGCTATACTATTTCAGACTCAGTATTTACATTCTTACATTCAAAGAAAATCAGTAATATCTGTAAAAACTACAGTCCTTTTATATCAGCTGTGCACCGTTATGGTATAAATATAACCTATCTGTGAATTAGATCAAATGTAAAAGTCAGAGAAATTGAAGATGTTGTTTAATTGTTGAATATATTTATGATCCACGTCAAGTATTCAGTTTCGGCGGCATTTTCTCAGTTTTTCCCAAGGTCTTCTCATCAGGGCTCTATAAATAAAGAACTACGGCAGATCTGTAATATACAATGCAGCCGAACCGTGTATTACAATGCCGTTATGTGATGACTTTCAAAGAGAAAAGCAAGAACACTCGGAATTAAGTATTAATTTATTCTTTTAAAATGTTTTCCGGATTTCATATCATATAAACACCAAATCTCAGCATGCATTGCGGCTAAAACATCCAATAAGCGAGCTTAAAACCATAGCTGAGGATCTTGGGTAATCGCTCGAAATGCCTACGTCTGTTTCCGGTTATTTTGATTTTGAAATTCAGTTCCTGACGGATGCTAAAAAAGCCCGAGATTATGGAATTAAACCAATAAATAAAATCCAGGATAATTGAGTGTTATTGGTGAGTAAATAACAGTGTGTTATTTTGAAAAGAATAACAAATTAGAAGGAAAAAAAGATTTAAAAAATACAGATTTCAGTATCCTGAGGCTCTGAGCCCCATTTATTTTCCTCGCAGACGGCAACAAAAGTCCAAATTATACGATTTCAAATAAAAGCAATAACTGTGGCTTGATATTGAGTAAGAAAATGTTTTTATGAACCACACAGCTTCCGGTCTTCCTCGACCTGACCGGAGAAAAAGACGTGCTGCGGGCAATAGAAATACATTGCTTTTAAAATCGTGCTGTGCAACACGAAAAAAAGGGGCAAATCGTGTTGGTGAACACGAATCAATAGATTAAAAATCGTGTTGGTGAACACGAAATGCCGTGAGACTGGGTTGGCTAACTCACAGCTAGTTAGCAGCTACAAGGATTCCAGGGAACAGGAGAGCTGTGTACTAGGTAATACATCTGGTGGTAGTCCTCCCTGGAACTCTCTGGGTGCAAAGCCTAAGAGTAAATCATTTCCATGGGATTTGGGAGGACGAATAACAGGCAGAGCCCAGCGCTCTGAAATCTGTGATGCAACCGGCTGGCCTGCATTGTTATCACCCAGGAAGAGCGCCTCTTCAACCTCTATTCATACTAGGAAACAGCAGTGGACAGCTGCTAAAGGGAGAATTAGAAACAATCCTCCTAAACCACCGAGTGTTCCAATCCAGAACAGATACGCTCCGCTAACCGAGAACCGGAGATCTCTTTCTGATGACCTGGATAACCTGTCCTCCACACGGCAGGGTAAGGACCAATAGCTACTCCAAAAGTAAAAGGCTAGAGGGAAAGCAAACGACTGGGCCTGAAACTCTGAATGTGGGTGACTCTGCTGTAAGAGATGTAAAAGGTGTGTGTAATAAGAACAACACCAACGTACTCTGTTTTCCCAAGGATGTGGTCTCTGACTTGGCTGAGAAGATCCTGCATATTGGGGCTGAACATCGGACTGTGAAGAATGTGGTACTACACATTGGAACAAATTATGTTGTGAAACAACAGTCAGAAGTGCTGAAAGAAGACTGTAAATGTTTGTTGGAAACTGCCAGCTCTCTAAATGAAGAGGTGTTCATCAGTGGCCCTCTATCGCCAGTCAGAAGAGGAGTGGAGAGATTCAGCAGATTGTTTGCACTGAACACCTGGCTTTCAACGGTCTGTACTGACCATTCTGTCCATTTTATTGACAATTTTAACTTTTTCTGGGATCGCAGACATCTTTTCAAGGCAAATGGAGTTTGCCTGAACAAGTCAGGAGTGAAATTGTTTATCTCTAACATATTCCACTGCCTGCGTCATCAATCTGTTCCCCTCTGCCAAGGACAAGCGGCAAGAGGAATCAAAACAGGAGAAAGCCACAACACATCGCGCAGAAAACACTGAAGAATTATCACTGCACCCGCCTGAGGAATGTTCTAATTATGGGAGACCTATGAGACACATGGAGGAGTCTCCACTGCCCGTCACCCCCCCCCCTTCTGTTAACGCCTTTGAGAATACTCCGTTCACCCTTTCACCCTCGCCCACCCTCCTGGAGATGGTTGAACACATGAAGGAGATACAGAGGGTTGGCACCGATTCCTTCCTGGAGTTCAAAGACCAAACTAAGGCGATACGCAGGGCTAGCAGCATATCCTTTACCCCCGCTCCTCAACGACACCGACCAAAATCACCGCAAAAACGCACACCATCTGCCCCGTCTCCATCACCGTGCCTACGTCAACCACCTCCCCTCCCTTCAAGAAAGCATCTGCCGTCTCCGAAGCCTGATAAGGATGTGTGTGTACAAAACGCAACAAACTCTTACTGATATGTGCTGGGTCCAGGCTCAAGGGCGTATGGCACTCTCAACTCTTTCCAGGACATGCCGGGGCCCTGCCTGCCTATAGCTTTCCTGATATCTGTGTTGATAGGGAATAGATTAAAAGCGGTGAATCATCTTAGAAACAGGAAGCGCTCAAACGTTTGTGTGAGTTTATCAGTTTAATTTAGCAGTGATTCCATGTCAGCCACAGCTTGTTACATGACTGATAGTGTGTTTAACAAACTTAAACTAGCTTTATTAAATGTCAGGTCTTTGGCAGGAAAAACATTTTTAATCAATGATTTTATCACTGAGCACAATCTCGATTTTATATTTTTAACGGAAACTTAGATTTAACAAAATAACAGTGCAGCTGTTGTTATCGATTCAACCCCTCCCAACTGTAGTTTTATGAGTCAGGAAAGAATGCATAAGAAAGGGGGTGGAGTTGCTATTCTGTTCAATGATTCCCTTCAATGCAGGAAGACATCATATGGAAACTTTGATTATTTTGAATATGTAGCCCTTCAGCTGAAATGCTCCTCTCAAGCTCTGTTCCTAAATATCTATAGACCACCCAAATACTGTGGAAGCTTTTTTGATGACTTTACTGAACTGCTGTCTATAGTGTGTATTGACTTAGACCGTCTAGTCATTGTTGGTGATTTTAACATCCATGTTGACAACCCCCAGGACAGAGGGGCAAAATAACTGTTGTGTGTTCTTGATAGCTATTGACTGACTCAGCATGTGACAGAGCCCACGCACAATAAGGGCACACTCTGGACTTAATTATCTCAAATGGTCTGAATATCTCTAAGGTTGTGGTGACTGATGTTGCACTCTCTGACCATTCCTGTGTTTTCTTTGAGAGCTCTATTTCTGTTCACATAAATGTTCAAAAAGAGATAACCACAAAGCGATATTTAACTGAGAATACTTGGGAAATGTTTACTCAGAATGTTTCTTCCACACTTGCCCCTGCTAACATCTCAGTAAATGAGCTAGTAGATCATTTTAATTCAAAAATTAAAAATGTTACAGATGACAAAATTCAGAAAATCAGACAAGCAGTCAGTGCCTCTGCATCAGGAACAGCAAATATGTTGTCTCTGTTTCCACTTAACATCAATTCAAACACCATGACACAATTCCATCAGATTAATGATAAAAACCTAGAGGACATTATACAACTTCTGAAATCCTCCTCCTGCTGCCTTGATATTATTCCAATAGGATTGTTCAAAGATGTTTTGCCTTGCATGGCCTCAGATCTACTTCATATAGTAAACAAATCTCTTCACTCAGGTATTTTTCCACAGGCCCTGAAAACTGAAGTCATTAAACCGCTATAAAAAAAGAATAATCTAGATGCTTCAGTAATAACAACAGCAATTATAGGCCCATATCAAACCCCCCATTTCTAGGTAAAATCATTGAAAAAGTTGTTTTTCAACAGTTGAGTAATTTCTTGCATTTATAGAACTGTTTCGATGTGTTCCAGTCAGGCTTTCGTCCAAACCACAGCACTGAGACTGCTCTTGTAAAGGTCTTTAATGACATCCACTTAAACACAGACAGTGGCAGAACTTCAGTGTTAGTATTATTAGATCTCAGTGCTGCGTTTGACACTGTTGATCACAGCATATTACTAGACTGACTGGAAAACTCTGTGGGTCTTTCGGAAACAGTTCTAAATTGGTTTGAATCCTACTTAAAGGACAGAAACAACTTTGTTTCTATAGGTAAATACACATCTGAGTTGACAAATATGACATGTGGGGTTCCTCAAGGCTCCATCTTGGGGCCTCTTCTCTTTAACATCTATATGCTACCACTGGCTCAGATAATGAAAAACAACAAAATAAGTTACCATAGCTATGCAGATGACACACAAATGTACGTAACCATTTCACCAGGAGACTATGCTCCAATTCAAACACCGAGTAAGTGCATTGAACAAATCAATGACTGGATGTGTCAGAACTTTCTCCAATTAAACAAAGATAAAACTAAGGTAATGGTTTTTGGAGCCAAGTCAGAATGTATAAAAGTTAGCGCTGAGCTTCAGTCTGCAATGTTCAAAACAACAGATAAAGCCAGAAATATATGTGTAGTCATGGACTCTGACCTGAGTTTCAACAGTCACGTTAAAACAGTTACTAAATCAGCCGACTATCACCTAAAGAATATATTTAGGATTAAAAGACAAATGTCACAGCTGGATTTGGAAAAACTTGTCCATGCTTTTATCTTCAGTAGACTCGACTACTGCAATGGTGTCTTCACAGGTCTCACTAAAAGATCTATTAGGAAGCTGCAGCTGATTCAGAACGCCGCTGCTCGAGTCCTCACTAACACTAAGAAAGTGGATCACATCACTCCTGTTCTGAAGTCTTTACACTGGCTTCCTGTGTGTCAAAGAATAGATTTCAAAATACTGCTGCTGGTTTATAAAGCACTGAATGGTTTAGGCCCAAAATACATTTCTGACCTCCTGCTAAATTATGAACCATCCAGATCTCTCAGGTCTTCAGGGACTGGTCAGCTTCCAGTGTCAGAACTAAACATGGTAATGCAGCGGTCAGTTATTATGCTCCAAATATCTGGAACAAACTCCCAGAAACCTGCAGGTCCGCTGTAACTCTGACTACTTTTAAATCCAGGATGAAGACTTTTCTTTTTGTCGCTGCTTTTAATTGAACTATTCATATCTTAGACTGCACTGTAACTTTTATCCATGTATTTTATTAGCTTTTCTTTTTCCATCCATCCATCCATCTTGTCCCGCTTATCCGTGGTCGGGTCGCGGGGGTAGCAGTTCCAGCAGAGAGCCCCAAACTTTCTTTTCCCTGGCGACATCAACCAGCTCTGACTGGGGGATCCCAAGGCGCTCCCAGGCCAGCGAAGAGATATAATCCCTCCACCTGGTCCTAGGTCTCCCCCTTGGTCTCTTCCCAGCTGGACGTGCCTGGAACACCTCCCTAGGGAGGCGCCCAGGTGGCATCCTAACTAGGTGCCCGAACCACCTCAACTGGCTTCTTTCGACGCGAAGGAGGAGCGGCTCAACTCCGAGTCCCTCCCTGATGACCGAACTTCTCACCTTATCTCTAAGGGAGACACCAGCCACCCGGCGGAGGAAACCCATCTCGGCCGCTTGTATCCACGATCTCGTTCTTTCGGTCATGACCCATCCTTCATGACCATAGGTGAGGGTAGGAACGAAAATGGCCCGGTAGACAGAGAGCTTTGCCTTCTGGCTCAGCTCCCTTTTCGTCACAACGGTGCGGTAAAGCGACTGCAGTACCGCTCCCACTGCTCCGATTCTCCGGCCCATCTCACGCTCCATTGTTCCCTCACTCGAGAACAAGACCCCGAGATACTTGAACTCCTTCACTTGGGGTAAGGACTCATTCCCTACTTGGAGTGGACAGTCCATCGGTTTCCTGCTGAGAACCATGGCCTCAGATTTGGAGGTGCTGATCCTCATCCCAGCCGCTTCACACTCGGTTGCGAACCGATCCAGTGAGTGCTGATGGTCGCAGACCGATGAAGCCATTAGAACCACATCATCTGCAAAAAGCAGTGGTGCAATCCTTAGTCCAACTGCAGACCCCCCTCCCTCACGACTACGCCTCGAAATCCGATCCATGTATATTACAAACGGGATTGGTGACAAAGCGCAGCCCTGGCGGAGGCCAACCCTCACCAGAAACGGGTCCGACTTACTGCCGAGGACCCGGACACAGCTCTCGCTTTGGGAGTACAGAGATTGGATGGCCCTGAGCAGAGACCCCCTCACTCCATACTCCCACAGCACCTCCCACAGTAACTCCCTGGGAACTCGGTCATACGCCTTCTCCAAGTCTACAAAACACATGTAGACCGGATAAGCGTACTCCCAGGCCCCCTCCAGGATCCTTGCGAGAGTAAAAAGCTGATCCGTCGTTCCACGACCAGGACGGAATCCGCATTGTTCCTCCTCAATCTGAGGTTCGACAATCGGCCTGACCCTCCTTTCGAGTACCTTGGAGTAAACTTTCCCGGGGAGGCTGAGTAGTGTGATGCCTCTGTAATTGGCACACACCCTCTGATCCCCCTTTTTAAAAAGGGGAACCACCACCCTGGTCTGCCACTCCTTCGGTACTGTTTCCGACTTCCACGCAACGTTGGTGAGACGTGTCAACCATGACAGTCCCTCAAGACCCAGAGCCTTCAGCATTTCCGGGCAGATCTCATCCACCCCCGGGGCTTTGCCACTGTGGAGTTGTTTGACGACCTCAGTGACCTCCCCACCGGGAGATTTGTGTTGATCCCCCGTCATACTCCAGCTCTGCCTCTAACATAGAGCGCGGAGTTGTCAGGTTCAGGAGTTCCTCAAAGTGTTCCCTTCCAACGCCCCAACACTCCATCAGTTGAGGTCAACAACGTCCCATCCTTACTGTACACAGCTTGGATGGTCCCCTGCTTCCCCCTCCTGAGGTGTCAGACAGTTTTCCAGAACAACTTTGGTGCCGCCCGAAAGTCCTTCTCCATGTCTTCTCCGAACTTCTCCCACACCCGCTGCTTTGCCTCGGCCACGGATGAGGCTGCTGCCCTTCGGGCCTGTCGGTACCTTGCAACTGCCTCGGGAGTCCCCCTGGGATAACAAATCCCTGAAGGCCTCCTTCTTCAGTCGGACGGCTTCCCTGCCCACCGGTGTCCACCAGGAGGTTTGAGGGTTACCGCCCCTTGAGACACCTAGGACCTTGAGACCACAGCTCCCCACCGTGGCTTCGACAATAGAGGCTTTGAACACCGACCACTCTGGTTCAATGTCCCCAACCTCCACAGGAATGCCCGAAAAGCTCCACCGGAGGTGTGAGTTGAAGGCCTCCTGAACTTGGGCCTCCTCCAGACGTTCCCAGTTCACCCGAACTACACGTTTGGGCTTACCAGGTCTATCCAGAGGCTTCCCCCGCTACTCGACCCAACTCACCACCAGATGGTGATCAGTTGACAACTCCGCCCCTCTCTTTACCCGAGTGTCCAAAACATACGGCCTCAGGTCCGATGATACGATAACGAAATCGATCATGGACCTTCTGCCTAGGGTGCTCTGGTACCACCTACACTTATGAGCATCCTTATGCTCGAACATGGTGTTTGTTATGGCCAATCCATGACTAGCACAGAAGTCCATTAACAAACCACCACTTTCGGTTCAGATCAGGGGGGCCGTTCCTCCCAATCACGCCCCCTCCAAGTGTATCCATCATTGCCCACATGTGCGTTGAAGTCTCACAGCAAGATTAAATAGTCCCCTTCAGGAGCCCCATACAGGACTCTTTCCAGTGTCTCCAAGAAGGCCGTATACTCTGAACTGCTGTTGGGTGCACACACAACAGTCAGAGTTTTCCCCCCCCATAACCCGCAGACGTAGGGAGACGACCCTCTCGTCCACTGGGGTAAACTCCAACAACGAAGCACCTAACCGGGGACTTGTGAGTATCCCCACACCCGCCCGGCGCCTCACACCTTGAGCAACTCCGGAGAAGAATAGAGTCCAACCCCTATCCAGAAGTAAGGTTCCAGAGCCGACGCTGTGCGTAGAGGTGAGCCCAACCAGATCCAACTGGTACCGCTCCACCTCCCGCACAAGCTCCGGCTCCTTCCCCCCCAGAGAGGTGACGTTCCACGTCCCCTAAAGCCAGCTTCTGCCGCCCGGATCTGGTCCGTCGAGACCCTCCGCTTTCACTGCCACCCTTCTGGCATCGCACCCGACCCCATTGTTGTTTCCCATAGGTGGTGGGCCCGCGGGACGGAGAAGCGGAGGTGTTGCCCACGTTTCCTTTTCGGGCTGGGCCCGGCCGGGCTCCGTGGCAAGCCCGGCCACCAGACGCTCGCCGACGAGTCCTCCTTCTGGGCCTGGCTCCAGAAGGGGACCCCGGGCTTCCTCCGGGCCGGGTATCCTCACTTCTTGTGTCGTCTTTCATGAGGTCTTTTGAACCAATATTAGTCTGGCCCCTTGCCTGAGACCAATTTGCCATGGGAGACCCTACCAGGAACACACGGTTCCAGACAATACAGCCCCCAGGTTCATCAGGGCACACAAACCTCTCTACCACGGTAAGGTGCTGGTTCTTCAGAGAGGCTGATTTAATGACTGATTTTAAATGCCTTTTTCTTAATGTCTTTCATTTTTTGTAAAGCACTTTGAATTGCCTTTGAAAAGTGCTATATAAATAAACTTGCCTAAACATTAATATTGTCACTTTTTTAAATTAGTACCCAAAAACAGGAGTGAATAGATTTGCTGAGCTAAAGTAACAAGACTTTGTAAACCCTCGAATTGTACCTCTAAAACATATTGACTACCATAGTAGAGGTCTGGGTACTCTATTAGAATGCAGTGTCCCTGACCGACAGGGTAACTTGAGAAGGCACTGTCAATGACTGACTCTGAGGTGAACCTGACCAAACTTGACTTTACAACCTGACAGTGTGAGTGTGAGTGAGTGTATGTATGCATCTGATCAGTGCAACTGCATGATTTAAAACAATGACTAATCAAGCATGTTTTTGGACTAACACATTATTTTTGGGGTTCTGTGGGAAATGAGAGGTTTCCTAACATTCCACAAAAGGGGAAACCGTACAGGTGACCCGTTTCTAATCTGCTTGATGTTTCACTCCCACAGGAGGTGGCAGTTTGCAGAATGTGAAACTCAAACTAAAACATGAAGATTCTGTTTCTTTTAGGACTGAAAGATGGAGTGAAACACTTAATTTCACTGAGGTGTTTACTGTGGAAATGATGGATGTATATTTGGGAAAAATGTTTGGTATTTTCTTATAATCCAATATTACCTGAAGGTTTTCTTCCCATACAGGATTTTGGTTACACATGAGTTAATGTGTAAAAAGGGGGAGTGTAAACTTCACAATGTACATTTTTCATTTAGGGACTGAAAGGAACCTGCTGCCCCAACTCGATTGTTCAATCTGACCATTGATTGACAGTTTTATAATTGACCTGCTCCATATCTGGGGATAAGATACTGTTTGATGAATGTTGACATGTCTCTAATATTGATTGAGTTATAGCAGGTAACACAGATGCAGAATCAGTGGCCAAGGGGCTACCAGAGAGATGTAAGTCCAGAATGGAATACTGAAGAGGTTGACCTGTGAGTAATGTTTCAACTAATGTTTCAACAGGTATTAAAGTAACTGAGGTTTGAAATGTAGAAAGAACATATTTACAGTTCAGCTAAAACATAGTAATGTAATGAGACAAAATGTAATTTAGACAACATCATGTAACTAGTCTGGTAAAGAAGTAAAAGCCATAGACTTTATTGTTTAGGTCATTATGGGGATATACATTTCATCTACATTTATAATAGAAATCAGGACAAAGTGGATCAACCCCAGGCTCTCCGGCCCCGACCGAGTGACCCAGCGGATCTCTCATGCCGTCCGCATGAGAGGAAAGGGGGACAGCTCGTACCACGGGAGCCAGTGTGCGGTGGGGAAACCACCTGCTAGGACCAGGGGACGACATCAGGACGGATCTGGCTCTCGTCATGGAGGTCGACTCGGATGCTGTCATCAGCGGACTGGAGGAGAAGGACCTCGAGGACATCCATGCAGGAGACGACTTGGAAGCGGCTGGCAGTTGGCTGGGGGACTTGTCGAGGCAGCAGAGGAGTCTACTTCTCTCTGATCAGTTCCACCCGTGAAGGGAAAGCCGCATCTCCCCCTCCCTATCAGCTGTTGTTGTGGGCTATTCCTCCGGGGAGGGGGGCAGGCGGGCTGATGATTCACCACCAGGAGACTGCTTCTTAGCACTCAGCTGCCCCCTCATGGTTCCTTCACTGCCATGGGAAGTGATGTTCTGTTCCCAAAGATTTCAAGTACTTTGGGTCTCAGTTTCTGATATATTTATACGATATTGGGGGACAGACACAGTAGATATGTTTCAAAATGCCTTGTGTAAGTTTATCTCTTGAGAATGAGACAAAAAAGGAGATAGCAGAATATTATCATCTGATATTTAAGAAGTGTTACATTTGAAATGGCAGAAAGTCTTGTTGCAATTTCCAGATCGTAAAAGAGGTCCCTTGAGTTTCTCTGGTAATTATCAATAGTAGCAGTTAAGTGAATACTGTTCAAACAATACCTGTGTTTGTGTTTTATATTGATTTCTCTGTTTTATCCTTTCATAAATGTGAGGACTAAAATAGCTATAAACAAGGGCTGCTAGTTGGAGTAAACAGGGTTTTATTGCTCTGTGGGGGAGGTGTAGGTATGCAGGACAGGGTGCTAAGTGGATGAGAGTATATTCTGCTTAAGATCTCTAGCATGTCATGTCAGATCTTGTTGTGAAATTATAAGTACTCAGATCTTGTACTTGAGTAAAAGTAGAAGAACCAGAGTGTAATACTCTGTCACAGTAAAAGTCCTGCATTCAAAATGTCCCTCAAGTAAAAGTAGAAAAGTATTATCATCAGAATATAGTGAAAGACAGTAAAAGTAGTCATTGTGCAGATTGGTCCATTTCAGAATAATATATATGATTGATCATGAAAGTGTTCTCAAAGCTGGTAAAGGTGCAGCTAGTTTGAATGACTTTGTATACTGCATGGTAGCTTGTGGATTTACTCCAGGTGGAACTAAATTCTGATTTAACACTTGATTATATTCACATCATTAATCCACATCTGTAAAGTAACTAAAGGGATTAAATACATGTAGTGGAGTCAAAGTACACCATTTACCTCTGACTTATGTTTACTGCCAACCTAAAAGTACCTCAAAAATAGTAATCAATAATGTATTGAAAAGGCTGATTGTTTTTGGCTGATTGTTTTGTATTGGCTCAGGGGAGGCCTAGTATACGTACAGATAACTAATTTTGAAATATTAAACTTAGTTTTCTTTTCTTTAATGTTTCATCCTCATTTAGAATGCTATCATGAAACACACATGTGGTTGTTTATAGCATAAAGAACATCTGATTTAATGTGATGTAGGGAAATAATCATTTGAGTATGTGTATATAATTATGTAATTTACAACAGCTGTAAGATGCTTGAAAAGCTGGAAAATGCACCTTGAAAATGCTTGAAAAGTGCTTGAATTTGACTTTGGAAAAGGTGTAAGAACCCTGGATAGAGAGAAAAAACGTGTCAGTAGTCTAAATGTTAAACAGCTAATTAATGAGCCAACATTGACCTAAATCAAAATATAATATTATTTTCAAAAGCTTTTTTTGTCTGATGCTTCAATTAATTTTAAACAGACAGTTCAACAAAAGGATACCCAAAACATGTAATTGTATCATTTAAATATTGAATTGTTCTCTCTTAGTAAGATCCCATTTTCAATAAAATTGCAGTCTTACCTTGACATGAAGATGAAGTCCATTTGCCTATCCATCTGGACAATCATCTCAATTACTTTTTTGTAAAACTCCTCCTAATGTTCTTGTAGTTTCAAAAGTCTATCATAAATCTAATCTAATCAATAGATTTATGATTCGAAAATTATAAAAGTAGGGTAGACATGTGGATATTAACTGGCTGAACAAAACGTGCATTTATCTAACAGGTTTGTTTCCCACAGATCTTATTTTGAGCTTCTAAAATCCTATGGAGAAATCTCATTGTTTTTAGGTCGAGGGAAGCCATGCGCAGTTTACTTCCGGGTTTTTGGACGCCTCACTGCAGCTCTCTCGTCTCCTCTTCACACACCACACTTTTAGTGTCTACAGTGTCACACTGCGAAAAGTAACAAAAACAATGTAAAATCCTTTTTACAGAATACAAATTGGGTTATTTACATAATTATGTTTACACTGTTGATTGTTATTTTTGGGGGACACACGACACATCAAATCACATCTACAGACCAAGACAAAGCAAATGGAAGTACTCCCATACTCCTAGCGTGTGAAAATGTTTGTGAAAAACGTGTGCAAAATCTCCGAAAACGGAGCAGTGACTGCGATGCTTGCTTTGCGGCTAGTGGTTCGCATTTTCAATGGAAATATACATCGAAATTACCGTACAGCCAATCACAATGCGTGACGTCATGACGTCATTGGTAAGAGATGGACCCCGAACACATATGGTACCGACACCGGCATCGCTGCCGCTCGGTACAGAACTAATCTGTCCATCCTCCTCATCCTGGCCTACAGGTTTAAAATAAGCTTCGACATGTTTTGTAATAGCTGCTTGTCTCGAAACTCCTTTTCCCTCAACAATTTCCTTTTCCGAGCGCCACTCTCAAACTTTTTCTTCTCCAACATTTTCTCCTAAACAACCTTCATCTGTCACTCAATCACTTGCAATTTGAATAAATCACATGTGAAGCATATTCTAATTCTGATTGGCTGTTAAGTGGTGCCCACTGACTGTTTCGGAGTCATGAATCCATCGATCTCATTGATTAACGGAGCAAATGATCAAAATAGTATGGAAGGAAGATATTTGCGTTTGGATTACTGGTCTGGGGGAAGCTCAAGAGTGTGTGTGTGTGTGTGTGTGTGCGTGTGTGCGTGTGTGTGTGTGTGTGTGTGAATACGTGTGTTTTTGTGTATTTTTGAGTTTGTGTGTATTGTTTTTGTTTCCCGGGGAAAACACTCACGAGAAACACCGGCTGTTTTAAGTTACTCCGTTCTCCGCTTGTAATGTAATTATGCCGTTACAAGCTTCAAAGTTGTATTTATCATCTGAATTTTCCAAAACAAGTTTAATATTCGGAAAGTCCAAACTTTTTTTATTTGAAATCAGATGAAAACAAACTGTAACGGACCCTGCCGTGTTATCTATGATTACTATACGCCTTACATTAATAATTTCAGCGGAGGGAGGGGAAGCGGCGCTGTGGAACAGCAGAGTGGCGAGGGAGAGCTGTCTTCTTCCCTTTACAAGCTTCAAAAATGTATTTATCGTGTGATTTTGGAAATAAAAGTTTCATGTTCTGAAAGCCAAGACTTTTTTTATTTAAAAAAAAATTAAAAACACCAGAAATAAAAAATAAAAATATTTGAATTCTTTTTTTTCTTTTTTTTAATTGGCTCATGATAGGCCCCCGATCTCCGTAGGCCCCTGGTCTTCAGCCCAGGTCAGCCCGTGCATTAAGGCGGCCCTGCCGGTAACATCAAAGCATCTTTACCTTCGTCGAAGAACACCTTGGCGCCGTTAGCTGTAGCAGACTTCACGGAAAAGAGTTATTGGGGGGTACTATGGGATGTATAGTGCGTTCTTCAGAGTCACTTTATACCGTCGTCCCTCGCTGTCTATCAGACACATCTCTGCTTCTCCTCTGCCTTGCGCCACCCCGAAGGTGCGCCTCCCGTCTGCCAATTCCATGCTGTGTTTCTCCGGCTTGAAGGTGCTGTCAAAAATCTTAAATTTGTTCTTATCGTTGATGATGTGGGACGACGCTCCCGTGTCCACGATCAATCATTTTCTGTGGGTCTGTTGTCTCTGTAGGCTGGTCCCTTCAGCTCGCACTTTGAGGGTGTAGTCATCTCCTCTCACAGCTTCTCCGGTACCACCTGGCATGCTCGCGCACCGAGCGGCCTCACCGCTGTCCTTCTTTGTGCACGCTTTGTCTGTGTGCCCCTTGCTTTTACAAAAGCTACACCAGACTTTCTTTCTGCAGTCATCTTTTCGATGGCCTTTCTCTCCGCATCGCCAACATGTGCCGACGTGTTCTCCGTCGCCATCGGGGATGAAGCGTTTGGCGGGCTTTCTCTTTGTTGCTGCTTGGACCCTCAGCACCCTCTCGCTCGTCTCGTCTGAGGCCTCGAAGTTCCTCAACTTCGCCTTGGACTGTCCCAACGTTACTTCACTGTCACCGTGTGTCACCATTAGAGTGAACGGCTTGTATTTTTTGGGGATTACCCGGGATTACTCACTCTGTGCTTCTCCTGCGCTCCTGAGTGCCATAATGATCTGCTCAGCTCAGATAATGTACTCTGTTACTGTCTCATTATCATGTTTCTTTAGCGCAGTCATGGTTATATACAAGGTGACGATCCTGGGTCTGCCTTTTCCAATATAGTGCTCCCTTAATATTCTGAGACTTTCTCGGCCCTTGTCCTCGTGTCTCTGAATATCAGGCCTAAACTGGTATTGTCGAGTAGCGGCGCTAACTCACAATAGGCGTCAGCGTTGAGCTTTTCGTCTTGAGCCCTCAGTGCCGCGGTCAGCTCTCCAGCGGGTTCTCGAAGGATGGTCTCCTTCAATCCCACTCCGTGAATGCAACACAGCATCCTCTCTTCCCAGAGCTCATACTTTTCTGCTTTCCCGTCAAACGTGGGCCATTTGCTCTTCCTCGTGGTTCCATTCGCCATGGCTTTTGCGTTTGTAGCTTCAGTTGCTTAGCTTAGGTCCTTGTTAGCTTAGCTTTAGCTTCCCTCGGTTCTCCCGATACTAAACTAGCTTAACACGTGGCTAACTAGCTTCTCCTATGCTAACCGTGCTAACAGGCTATCTACCTATAAATAGCACTTGTGTTTCTTTGTTCCCTTGTCAGTTCGTTATGTTTCATGTCGTGAGAACCTGGGCCTTTTGACTCCTGAAACTTTACTTTAAGAATTATACCTTTTGTCAAGTGAGTTTTGTTTTGAAGTACGACTTAGTTTTTGTTATTAAACAAAATTCTATTTTTGAACTACTGTCTCCGAGTCCTGCTTTTGGGTCCTGTGTCATGTGTCTCAGTTCATAACACCATGCTCCTATAACATTTATAGACATGGGAAGAGAATCTTTTTTCAAATATTGGAGGCTTAATGTGTCAATTCTATCGGACCAGAAAGTGGTGAAGGAGATAAAACAAAATCTAATGGAATACTTTCAAATTAATGATAATGGAGAGGTATCTCCGTCAACTTTATGGGAGGCTGGAAAAGCAGTTATTAGACGGAAAATAATTGAAATAACATCTAGGCTGAGAAAGGCTCGCCTGGAACAGCAAAACAGTTTGGAGAGTAAAATTAGAGAATTGGAGGCAGAACATAAAAGAACATCCAACAAGAGCTTACTTGAACTAAAAAGAAACAGATGTAAATTGGATGAACTTCTGACATACAAAGCAGAAGGAGCTCTATGTTCTACAAAACAGAGATACTATGAGATGGTCAACAGAGCAAGTCGCCTTCTCGCATTCCAACTCAGAAAGGCCCAGACAAATAGGATCATCTCTAAAATAAGACACCCTAATTCTAAATCATCAGAGATAGCAGGAGCATTTGTAGATTATTATGAAAAGCTATGATGACTCAGACTCTAAGTTTACAGAACCCAAAACACAACAATGTCTTCATAGATTACATTTACCATCATTAACAAAGGAGGACTCAGCACCTTACCGTGGTAGAGAGGTTTGTGTGCCCTGATGAACCTGGGGGCTGTGTTGTCTGGAACCTTGTGTTCCTGGTAGGGTCTCCCATGGCAAATTGGTCTCAGGCAAGGGGCCAGACTAAGATTGGTTCAAAAGACCTCATGAAAGACGACACAGGAAGTGAGGATACCCGGCCCGGAGGAAGCCCGGGGTCTCCTTCTGGAGCCAGGCCCAGAAGGAGGACTCGTCGGCGAGCGTCTGGTGGCCGAGCTTGCCAAGGAGCCCGGCCGGGCCCAGCCCGAAAAGGCAACGTGGGCAACACCTCCGCTTCTCCGTCCCGCGGGCCCACCACCTACGGGAAACATCGATGGGGTCGAGTGCGCTGCCAGAAGGGTGGCAGTGAAAGCGGAGGGTCTCGACGGACCAGACCCGGGCGGCAGAAGCTGGCTTTGGGGACATGGAACGTCACCTCTCTGGGGGGGAAGGAGCCGGAGCTTGTGCGGGAGGTGGAGCGGTACCAGTTGGATCTGGTTGGGCTCACCTCTACGCACAGCGTCGGCTCTGGAACCTTACTTCTGGATAGGGGTTGGACTCTATTCTTCTCCGGAGTTGCTCAGGGTGTGAGGCGCCGGGCGGGTGTGGGGATACTCACAAGTCCCCGGTTAGGTGCTTCGTTGTTGGAGTTTACCCCAGTGGACGAGAGGGTCGCCTCCTCTGAAAACTCTGACTGTTGTGTGTGCTTATGCACCCAACAGCAGTTCAGAGTATTCAGCCTTCTTGGAGATCCTGGAAAGAGTCCTGTATGGGGCTCCAGAAGGGGACTCCTTAGTCTTGCTGGGAGACTTCAACGCCCATGTGGGCAATGATGGAGACACTTGGAGGGGCGTGATTGGGAGGAACGGCCCCCCTGATCTGAACCGGAGTGGTGGTTTGTTTCTGGACTTCTGTGCTAGTCATGGATTGGCCATAACAAACACCATGTTCGAACATAAGGATGCTCATAAGTGTACGTGGTACCAGAGCACCCTAGGCAGAAGGTCCATGATCGATTTCGTTATCGTATCATCGGACCTGAGGCCGTATGTTTTGGACACTCGGGTAAAGAGAGGGGCGGAGTTGTCAACTGATCACCATCTGGTAGTGAGTTGGGTCGAGTGGCGGGGGAAGCCTCTGGATAGACCTGGTAAGCCAAAAACGTGTAGTTCGGGTGAACTGGGAACGTCTGGAGGAGGCCCAAGTTCAGGAGGCCTTCAACTCACACCTCCGGCGGAGCTTTTCGGGCATTCCTGTGGAGGTTGGGGACATTGAACCAGAGTGGTCGGTGTTCAAAGCCTCTATTGCCGAAGCCGCGGCGGGGAGCTGTGGTCTCAAGGTCCTAGGTGCCTCAAGGGGCGGTAACCCTCGAACCTCCTGGTGGACACCGGTGGTCAGGGAAGCCGTCCGACTGAAGAAGGAGGCCTTCAGGGATTTGTTATCCCGGGGGACTCCCGAGGCAGTTGCAAGGTACCGACAGGCCCGAAGGGCAGCAGCCTCATCCGTGGCCGAGGCAAAGCAGCGGGTGTGGGAGAAGTTCGGAGAAGACATGGAGAAGGACTTTCGGGCAGCACCAAAGTTGTTCTGGAAAACTGTCCGACATCTCAGGAGGGGGAAGCAGGGAATCATCCAAGCTGTGTACAGTAAGGATGGGATGTTGTTGACCTCAACTGATGGAGTGTTGGGGCGTTGGAAGGAACACTTTGAGGAACTCCGAAAACCGACAACTCCGCCCTCTATGTTAGAGGCAGAGCTGGAGTATGACGGGGGATCAACACCAATCTCCCGGGGGGAGGTCACTGGGGTCGTCAAACAACTCCACAGTGGCAAAGCCCCGGGGGTGGATGAGATCCGCCCGGAAATGCTGAAGGCTCTGGGTGTTGAGGGACTGTCATGGTTGACACGTCTCATCAATGTTGCGTGGAAGTCGGAAACAGTACCGAAGGAGTGGCAGACCGGGGTGGTGGCCCTCCCTTTCAAAAAGGGGGTTCAGAGGGTGTGTGCCAATTACAGAGGCATCACACTACTCAGCCTCCCTGGGAAAGTTTACTCCAAGGTACTCGAAAGAAGGGTCAGGCCGATTGTCGAACCTCAGATTGAGGAGGAACAAAGCGGATTCCGTCCTGGTCGTGGAACGACGGATCAGTTTTTTACTCTCGCAAGGATCCTGGAGGGGGCCTGGGAGTACGCTTATCCGGTCTACATGTGTTTTGTAGACTTGGAGGAGGCGTATGACCCAGGGAGTTACTGTGGGAGGTGCTGCGGGAGTATGGGGTGAGGGGGTCTCTACTCAGGGCCATCCAATCTCTGTACTCCCAAAGCGAGAGCTGTGTCCGGGTCCTCTGCAGTAAGTCGGACCCATTTCCGGTGAGGGTTGGCCTCCGCCAGGGCTGCGCTTTGTCACCAATCCTGTTTGTAATATACATGGATCGGATTTCGAGGCGTAGTCGTGGGAGGGGGGGTCTGCAGTTCGGTGGACTAAGGATTGCACCACTGCTTTTTGCAGATGATGTGGTTCTGATGGCTTCATCGGTCTGCGACCTTCAGCACTCACTGGATCGGTTCGCAACCGAGTGTGAAGCGGCTGGGATGAGGATCAGCACCTCCAAATCTGAGGCCATGGTTCTCAGCAGGAAACCGATGGACTGTCCACTCCAAGTAGGGAATGAGTCCTTACCCCAAGTGAAGGAGTTCAAGTATCTCGGGGTCTTGTTCTCGAGTGAGGGATCAATGGTGCGTGAGATGGGCCGGAGAATCGGAGCAGCGGGAGCGGTATTGCAGTCGCTTTACCGCACCGTTGTGACGAAAAGGGAGCTGAGCCGGAAGGCAAAGCTCTCTGTCTACCGGGCCATTTTCGTTCCTACCCTCACCTATGGTCATGAAGGATGGGTCATGACCGAAAGAACGAGATCGTGGATACAAGCGGCCGAGATGGGTTTCCTCCGCCGGGTGGCTGGTGTCTTCCTTAGAGATAAGGTGAGAAGTTCGGTCATCAGGGAGGGACTCGGAGTTGAGCCGCTCAGAGTTGAGCCGCTCCTCCTTCGCGTCGAAAGAAGCCAGTTGAGGTGGTTCGGGCACCTAGTTAGGATGCCACCTGGGCGCCTCCCTAGGGAGGTGTTCCAGGCACGTCCAGCTGGGAAGAGACCAAGGGGTAGACCTAGGACCAGGTGGAGGGATTATATCTCTTCGCTGGCCTGGGAGCGCCTTGGGATCCCCCAGTCAGAGCTGGTTGATATCGCCAGGGAAAAGAAAGTTTGGGGCTCTCTGCTGGAACTGCTACCCCCGCGACCCGACCACGGATAAGCGGGAGAAGATGGATGGATGGATGGAACAAAGGAGGAGGCATCTAAAATGATACAGCCAATTTCATTGCAGGAAATATCTGACACTATAAAAACTTTGAAAAATAACAAATCCCCTGGTACAGACGGGTTTCCAGGTGAATTTTATAAATGTAAATATAAAAGAAGAGATACTACACCAATATTATTTAAAGTTTTTAATTATGCTCTATCTTCACCGAAAACTTGGTCTGAAGCCATTATATCTGTCCTACATAAGGAGGGCAAAGATCCGACTTCATGTGAGGGATATAGGCCAACTCGGCCAATAATAGGCCAAACATTAAATCTCATATCATGTACTAAAAACTATCCTGAGCCAACCATGTTACTAAGCTGAGATGCACAAAAAGCTTTTGATCGGGTCAAGTGGAGCTTTTTATACAACACACTGGATGCCTTTGGGTTTCAATCGACCTTCATAGATTGGATACAAATTGTGTACAGCTGTCCAAAATCACGTTTTAGAGTAAATGGTTGTTGCTCAGATTTTTTTAACCTTAAAAGAGGAGTTAGGCAAGGAGATTGTTTAAGTCTGTTACTATTTGCCGCAAGTATCGAACATTTGGCCGAATTAATAAGACAAAATAAAAACATAAAAGGAATAAGAAGAAGAACACAACATTTCATTATTCACGGACGATATATTAACATATATAAATGAGCCTTCCTCATCTATTCCAGCTTTGTTGAACAATCTTAATGAATACGGGGAGATATCAGCTTATTTGACCAATGAAGCAAAATCTGTAGCTATGATGATCTCAGGTGACAGTCCAGCAGGGTTGGAGGGTCAGGTTACATTTAAATGGGCCACAAAAGGATTCAAATATTTGGGTATTAATTTTACTCCGGTCACATCTCAGCTATTTGAGGCAAACTATGGGAAACAGAAAAATGAGATAGATAATAGAAATGGATAACATTAAGAAACTGTATGTCTTTTTGGTGCCGAAGGAGGGCACGAATGATTAATCCTGGTGTACAACAGCCACAGTTATGTAAGCATATGTTCTATTGATGTTATGTATAAAAAACATTAAAGTTCAAACAAAAATAACTTGTGCACAATATGGAGATGGTTAAGAGCTTTATTATACATTAAATCAAATGTCTATATCAGGGCACTATCATTAGAAATGTCACTATTTACTGCAGCACTTATACAGTAATTGGTTAATATCAGAATGACTTTTTCCATTGATGCATTGTAAGGGTTCAAAAGTGAATTAAACAATATGTGAAATTTAGTAGGCAAAATTAACATTGTCAAAATGTAAATGTATTTAAGCCTCCAATAATTTAACAACACATTTTATTAGAAAGAATAAAGTATTCATGAAATACATCAAAAATGTATCCCCAATTAATTATGAAGTTTAATCCATATATTGTGACGTAAAAGTAAAGTACTATGACAATAGTTAAGAACAACACTTGCTCTTTAATGTATTTTATCAATAATTACAAGACATGATAAATGAATATTTTGTTCCAATTATCACTTATTTCAATGGTACATAGATAGTCATTTTTCATATGTAGCATAATCTTTGAGAATTAGGTTTCAAGTTCAGAAACAAATGTTTGTAAATGTAGAAACATATTTATAAGCATTCACTTGAAATGCTCACTTGCTCTTGTTAAGACAAACTGAGCCTCTCCACGGACAGCACAGATTTTTCACGAGGACTGGTCTGATGGTTTGATCCCTGAGTCCATAAATGAGAGCACTCAGACACCTGGGAAGGATACTCAAAAAAACATAGCATACATTGTAAATCCGAAAAAGGGTTGATCTATCCTCAGTTCTAGCTATGGCTATAATGATGGTGGAGAACATGGAGGCAGTGAGGATGAGGCTTAGCTGAATCAGGTGAAGCAGAAGAGTTTGAAGAGCCTTTCTGGCCGACACTTTGTCTGTTGAGGCTGACCTAGCTATGTGAGCAACACCAATGTAGGAGCCAATGATTGCTAAACCCACCGACAGAAAGAGAGTGCTTGCATGTGCCTCCTCAAAATCATTAAAGATTGGTGCAAAAAAAACGGTTTCTTTACTGCATAATTCATTCATGTGCAGATTCAGGGAGATTTTTGTAAAGACATATACCAGCATAAAAACTCGAATGAGGATGTGGATTACAGCAGAGGCCCACACCACAGCAATGGCTACGCCTGTACTTCTCACGGTGAAAATAGAAGCATGCCTCAGAGGATGGCATACAGCCACGTATCTCTCGATAGACATCACAGCCAGGGTGAGAGGGGAGATTGATTGCGTGAAAACGGAGACCAGAACGAGGAAACCACAGGCATAATACGTACTTTTGACCTTAAAAGAAGATAGCAAGAACAGCAGAAGACTTGATATCAGATGAGCAGTGTCTGCAATAAGTAGGTTGTACAGCAGAATATATCGGGATGTCTCACAAAACACCGGCTTACTCCTGAGGGTATACAGCAAAACACAATTTATGTAAAGAAAAGAGCAGGTTGACCCAACAATTAACAAGGCAAACAATATGATCTCATAAGCTTCTCGTTGCGGCACACTAGCAGTGATGTTGGTCTTAGGCTGCAGCCAAGACAACATTATGCTCCTCTGGTTTTCAGTAGTTGTTCAAGTAAACTACAAAACATACAAAGTACAATTCATCAAAAAACATAACCGCACGTTATCCTTCAATGTTGGGCAGTCAATGCAGAAGGTTAGAGGCAGAGCTGATCTGGGGCAGAGCTTTCCTGCTATGTACGGCATCTATATATATTTGTCCTCAAGCAACTTTCACAGGACAGTACGTCAGACTGATCATCAAATTAGAGATGAGTGATGTAATCTTTCTACCCATGATGACTTACCACTTACTCACATTTTACAGTATTTTCAATGCTACCATTGTCTGAATAAATGTATCTATCTCTGTGTTTCTTGAGGTTCCTGCCGATTCCTTACTAACTCCATATTTAAACGACACTTACATTCCAAACTGGGCTTTAAAAGCGACGACAGCTCGCCAAAAATAACACCTCCTTGGCGAAAAGTCTCCCAAGCATTGCCTATACCTGCGGTAAGCCTAGCTATTAGGCGCTTTCACACCGGAGTACTTTTTCCAGTATAGTTCCGATAGTTCTTGAAATGTTGCGTCACACCAAAAACATCCGGAACTAGAACTAATTTTCCTAATCCTCCCTCAGGGACTTATTCCGGTGTGAACGCGATCTGCTCTTTGGTTCATCAGAACTAAAGAGTTCTGATGAACTAAGTACGGCAGCGTACTTGGTGTGAAAGCGCCTATTGATATCGCCTCGGTTATAGCTGAAAAACGTTCCTTATGGGCATAGATTTGCCTAATTTGTGTGAACATAAAAATTATTTGTGTGTAATTATGTGATTTTGTAAATGTAAAACACCATCCACAAATGCATTTAAAAGATTTGCAAACTCACAAATACATTTCCAAATGTAAAACGGATCTGCAAATACGCTAAATATCTCTTTAACATTCCCAACTTTCGATCAGGCATTTGTGAATCCATTTTGTATTTGTCGACCAAAGATGCGCTCGTGGATCGTCTTTTTACACACACGGAGTTTTGAGACAAACTTTCCGAAGGTCTTGGCTAAAATCTGGTCGTGTCACTCGGTTATTTTTGGAAACCACGTGATGGCCCGCTGATGACGACATTTCCGCATGATTTCAAAGTAAAAGCATGATGGTTTGTTTAATGCACTGTTTTGTGTTATAATGAACAGCAGAACGTTAGATGCATTCTTTATCACCATCACCATCATCATGTTATAGTGATACAGTTAGTTTGTGTTAGTTTATTTGTTCAAAACAGCATATATCGAACACTTTCGTATACATTGATGTTAAAGTAGGCTACTTAGGCTGCGCCACTTTCGGGTCCCGGGGAGCAGCTGGCAGTGAAACAGCCAGAGATAACTATTTCTTCATTGTTTTTTGTGTATTCAGTCAAGCAGGTCGAAGTTACAAAGCACTTCACCTCTTATTAATAAGCCTAGTTTTACCTTACCAGTGCAGTAATAAAGTAATCTGTAGAAAAGCACCGTATTTAGGTCAGCCTTCATAGTAAGGCTACATTAAATGTTATAATATTCATCGTGTCCTTTCTACTGTATATGCATATATTCCTGTATATTGCTTTTATTTGTATTCAGTATATACAGTACATATACAGTACATATACAGTACATATATACTCCAAGGGCCAAGGAGTGCAGCACTTTGTTTTCTCCATACCAGTCCTCTTCTATTTTCCCATCACTGTGGTTTTTTATAGCATCAGCAAAATTAGGTCCAACGTCTACAAAAAAAGCATTGAAGGGATTTGCAACATCCATCATACTGTATTTGTCAAAACTTAATTATTACCATTATTAAAATGTTTCGGTAGGACTGCAGACATTGGTTTTCTTTTTACAAGAATTATGTAAGCCCTTATTTATCCAGGGATTTTTATCTAAATGATGTCCACTATTAGAACATTTGATTGGACAGTCCTTATCATAAAGTGATAAGTCGGTGGCCATGAATGATTCATGAGCAGCATTTACCTCTTTAACATAAACCCTCTGCCACTCTTCTTCTAAGAGGTCATTCCTAAACTGGTTTATTGCTTCATTACTTCTGACTCTGAAGTACACTGAAAAAACACTTTTGTTTTTGCTCCCATTTTTCATGAGATGAACTCAAAGATCTAAAACATTTTCTATATACACAAAATAACCATTTCTCTCAAATATTGTTCACAAATCTGAAAAAATGTGTGATAGTGAGCATTTCTCCTTTGGCGAGATAATCCATCCCACCTCACAGGTGTGGTATATCAAGATGCTGATTAGACAGCATGATTATTGCACAGGTGTGCCTTAGGCTGGCCACAATAAAAGGCCACTCTGAAACGTTCAGTTTTATCACACAGCACAATGCCACAGATGTCGCAAGTTTTGAGGGAGCGTGACATGCTGACAGCAGGAATGTCCACCAGAGCTGTTGCCCGTGAATTGAATGTTCATTTCTCTACCATAAGCCGTCTCCAAAGGCGTTTCAGAGAATTTGCCACTACATCCAACCAGCCTCACAACCGCAGACCACGTGTAACCACACCAGTCCACGACCTCCACATCCAGCATGTTCACCTCCAAGATGGTCTGAGACCAGCCACTCGGACAGCTGCTGCAACAATCGCTTTGCATAACCAAAGAATTTCTGCACAAACTGTCAGAAACCGTCTCAGGGAAGCTCATCTGCATGTTCGTCGTCCTCATCGGGGTCTCCACCTGACTCCGGTCCGTCGTCGTAACCGACTTGAGTGGGCAAATGCTCACATTCGATGGCGTCTGGCACGTTGGAGAGGTGTTCTCTTCACGGATGAATCCCGGTTTTCACTGTTCAGGGCAGATGGCAGACAGCGTGTGTGGCGTTGTGTGGGTGAGCGGTTTACTGATGTCAATGTTGTGAATGGAGTGGCCCATGGTGGTGGGGTTATGGTATGGGCAGGCGTATGTTATGGACGACGAACACAGGTGCATTTTATTGATGGCATTGTGAATGCACAGAGATACCGCAACGAGATCCTGAGGCCCATTGTTGTGCCATTCATCCACGACCATCACCTCATGTTGCAGCATGATAATGCACGGCCCCATGTTGCAAGGATCTGTACATAATTCTTGGAGGCTGAAAACATCCCAGTTCTTGCATGGCCAGCATACTCACCGGACATGCCACCATTGAGCATGTTTGGGATGCTCTGGATCGGCGTATACGACAGCGTGTTCCAGTTCCTGCCAATATCCAGCAACTTGGCACAGCCATTGAAGAGGAGTGGACCAACATTCCACAGGCCACAATCAACAACTTGATCAACTCTATGCCACGGAGATGTGTTGCACTGCGTGAGGCAAATGGTGGTCACACCAGATACTGACTGGTTTTCGGACCCCCCCAGACCCCCCCAATAAAGCAAAACTGCACGTTTCAGAGTGGCCTTTTATTGTGGCCAGCCTAAGGCACACCTGTGCAATAATCATGCTGTCTAATCAGCATCTTGATATGCCACACCTGTGAGGTGGGATGGATTATCTCGGCAAAGGAGAAGTGCTTACTATCACAGATTTTTTCAGATTTGTGAACAATATTTGAGATAAATGGTTATTTTGTATAAATAGAAAATGTTTTAGATCTTTGAGTTCATCTCATGAAAAATGGGAGCAAAAACAAAAGTGTTGCATTTATATTTTTGTTCAGTGTATATTTTGCAGCTGTTTTTTGGTTTTCTTTATGTGACATTCATATATTGCAAAAACAGGTAAATGGTCGCTTATATCATTTATCATCAACCCACTTTCAACAGTGTTCTCCAAATAATTAATAAAGATATAGTCCATTAATGATGAGCAGTTAGAAGTTATTCTGCTTGGTTTTGTGATCAGTGGGTGAAGCCCTCTGCTATATAATGAATCTAGAAAATCTGATGATGTTTTATGTTTTGAAACATTTAGGAGGTTCAACTGCTGTTGTTGTACAGTCAACTGGTTTGCATTGCAGGTCATGGTCCACAAACAGTGCAACACCCCCTCCCCTCTTGATGGTTCTCTTAATGTAGAGGGTGTATAGTTAGACCCTCCAGAAAAACGCGATTCTGCGATCGCAGAATTTACCGCATAATCAGCAAAATGGTGCAGATTTTGAAAAGGCCGCATATTTATTAAAAGGCCGCATAATCCCCGCATTTTTCCACGCAAAGTTGAGGGGGAAAAAAGTGAACTCGTTTGATGATGATTCCCCGATGTCTTGCACGAAAGTGGGGGGAAACTATTCTGCACCCCGTGCAACTGTGTTGGAGCATAAGAGAACATCGACGGTGACGACCCACTTTGATTCATTCAAACATTCGAAAATGCTTTCTGCTGCTGCGGACAAGAAAGCCAAACAACTCACGTTCACGGAGGCATCGACCTCCAAAACCCTTTCGAGGGCTACAAGAAACGAGGGGAGAAGCCTACAAGATTGAAGCTTGTCAGATAAATGAGGTTAAAATGTTAACATAGGTTCAGGAGCATGGCCACGCCTAAAACTCCACCTCGAACCACGGCCAGCCCTATTTACATCCGGCAACACTACTGGCCACTGCTCGTCTCCATCCTTTCAAAGACTGACAGGCAGACCGTGATTCACGCCGCGCGTCGTCACGGTTCAAACAAGCTAAACACTACCACGAGAACATTCTACTCACCATGTATCCCGAACTGCTGATCAACTCGCCGGAGTCAGATGAAGATCTCTTCCACATCGGCTACCCGCCATCCTCGGGTCAGCAGTCGGATCTAAGCCAAGCATCCGAACGGAGCGGTGTGCGCTCGGCAATCAGTGTCCCACACACCAGCCGCCACCGCTCCCACTCATGCTCCCCCAACGAGATACCTCCAACTCCAGACAGGTCCCAGGCTTCGTCTACTCTACGAAGGCTAACAGCCCGGGCCACAACAGACACAGCTCCAATCTCCCCACCACCGGCACCTTGCCTCACTCGCAGCCCCCGGCAACAACGGCAAGAAAAACGAGACACTCAATCAATCAATCAATGTTTATTTATATAGCCCAATATCACAAATGTTACATTTGTCTCAGTGGTCTTCACAGTGTGTACAGAATATCAGTATGACAATACGACACCCTCTGTCCTTAGACCCTCACATCGTACAAGGAAAAACTTCCAAAGAAAACCCAGTTTAAAGGGAAAAATGGGAGAAACCTCAGGGAGAGCAACAGAGGAGGGATCCCTCTCCCAGGACGGACAGACGTGCAATAGATGCCGTGTGTAAATTGAAAAGATAATACATTTGCAACATAGGTAGTCCAAATGTTTGGAAATGCATGTGTGTATAATAGGAAGATGAATCCACGAGGATATTATACACACATGCATTTCCAAACATTTGGACTACCTATGTTGCAAATGTATTATCTTTTCAATTTACACACGGCATCTATTGCACGTCTGTCCGTCCTGGGAGAGGGATTCCTCCTCTGTTGCTCTCCCTGAGGTTTCTCCCATTTTTCCCTTTAAACTGGGTTTTCTTTGGAAGTTTTTCCTTGTACGATGTGAGGGTCTAAGGACAGAGGGTGTCATATTGTCATACTGATATTCTGTACACACTGTGAAGACCACTGAGACAAATGTAACATTTGTGATATTGGGCTATATAAATAAACATTGATTGATTGATTGATTGATATCCATCCAGGACCGATGATCCAGGACCACAGCCACGACTCAAGATCCAGCGCTCGCGATCCAGGACACAAGACCGCAGGATCATCCATGACTCCGGATCCCAGCATATATAGACCCCAAAAAGAAAGACATTTGGGGAAGCTGGGTTAATCGGAACATGAGAGTACACAGGTATAGACAGAGAGAAGGAAGAAGTAAGATGTCCCCCGACAAACTAAGCCTATATCAGCAAAACTAGGGGCTGAATCTAATCAGCCCTAACTATAAGCTTTATCAAAAAGGAAGGTCTTAAGCGCACTCTTAAAAACGGATAGGGTGTCTGCCGCCCGAACACAAACTGGAAGCTGATTCCACAAATGTGGAGCTTGATAAGAAAAGGCTCTGGCTCCCATTGTACTTTTAGAGACTCTAGGAACAACCAACAACCCTGCATTCTTGGAACGCAATGCCCTAGTAGGACAGTAGGGTATAATGAGTTCTTTAAGGTAAGATGGCGCCTGCCCATTAAGGGCTTTGTAGGCGAGAAGAAGAATTTTAAATTCTATCCTGTGTTCTATAGGGAGCCAGTGTAAGGCAGCCAGAACAGGAGTAATGTGGTCCCTTCTCCTAACTCTGGTTAGTACACGAGCCGCAGCATTTTGAATCAGCTGAAGCGACTTGATTGACTTTTTGGTACTCCCTGATAGTAAAGAGTTACAATAATCCAGCCTAGAAGTAACAAATGCATGGACTAGTTTCTCTGCATCGTTTTGAGGCAAGATATGCCTGATTTTTGCAATGTTACGTAGATGGAAGTAGGCGGTCCTTGAAATTGATTTTATGTGGGCGTTAAAGGATAAATCCTGATCAAATATAACACCAAGATTCCTTACAGTCTCACTGGAGGCCAAATTAATGCCATCCATAGTTAGTATATCTTTAGATAATTTGTTTCGTAGATTCTTCGGGCCAAGTACAATAACTTCAGTTTTGGTCGTGTTTAACATCAAAAAGTTTAAGGTCATCCACGTTTTTAAGTCCTTAAGGCAGTCTTGAATTTTATTTAGATGATTAATTTCATCAGGCTTAATTGATAAATATAGTTGAGTATCATCCGCATAACAATGAAAGTTTACAGAATGATTCCTTATAATATTGCCTAACGGAAGCATATATAATGTGAACAAAATAGGTCCGAGCACTGAGCCCTGTGGCACTCCATGGCTAACTTTGGTTTGCGTGGAAGATTCATCGTTGACACGTACAAACTGAGAGCGTTCAGATAGATAGGACCTAAACCAGCCTAAAGCAGTTCCCTGTATGCCAACCAAGTGCTCTAGTCTTTGCAATAGGATATCATGGTCGATAGTATCAAATGCAGCACTGAGATCGAGCAAAACAAGAATAGAGACAAGTCCCTTGTCTGAGGCTATTAGAATATCATTTGTGACTTTAACCAGAGCTGTCTCTGTGCTATGATGTGTTCTAAAGCCAGACTGAAAATCTTCAAATAAATCATTGTTTTTTAAGTAATCACACAACTGTTTTGCGACCGCTTTCTCAAGAATCTTTGAGAGGAACGGAAGATTAGAAATAGGTCTATAGTTGGCTAAAACCTCTGGATCGAGGTTGTGCTTTTTAAGAAGCGGTTTTATCACTGCTACTTTGAATGATTGTGGAGCATAGCCTGATAATAAAGACATATTCATAATATTTAATAAAGAAGTGCTAATTTATGGAAAAACTTCCTTCAACAGCTTAGTTGGAATTGGGTCTAACATGCACGTTGATGGTTTAGAAGAGAGAATCATTGAATGTAATTGTTCAAGGTTAATGGCTGAAAAGCATTCTAGTTTACTATCTCGTGTAATATTAGAACTTACGATTCCAGGAGCTGTTGATAACATTATACTGGTCGAAGGCAAGAGGTCATTAATTTTGTTTCTAAGAGTAACAATTTTATCGTTAAAAAAGCACATCAAATCATTACTACTGAGTGCTATGGGAATAGAAGGCTCAATGGAGCTGTGGCTCTCTGTCAGCCTGGCTACAGTGCTGAAAAGAAATCTTGCATTATTCTTATTCTCATCTATTAATGAACAGTAGTATGCTGCTCTCGCTTTACGCAGTGCTTTCTTATATTCATTGAGAGTAATATGCCAAATTAAACGAGATTCTTCAAGTTTGGTGGAACGCCATATCCTTTCAAGTTGTCTAGACTTTTGCTTTATTTTGCGGGTTTCGGCATTATGCCATGGAGCTAATCTATGTTGCTTTATTTTCTTCTTTTTCAAAGGAGCAACAGAGTCTAATTTTATTCGCAGCGCATCTATAGCACTATCAACAACATGATCAATTTGGGGTGGTGTACATTTTGTATAAGTTTCCTCCCTTACATGCAGACATGCTATCGAGTTAAGTATTGGTGGAATCTCTTCCTTAAATGTGGCTATAGCACTAACGGATAGGTTTCTGCTGCAAGAGCTTTTGACTAATGCTTTGTAGTCTAGTAACAGTACTTCAAAAAATACTAAGAAATGGTCGGATAAAGAAGGATTATGCGGTTCGACTAATAGTTGCTCAATTTCAATACCATAAGTCAGAACAAGGTCGAGAGTGTGATTATAACAGTGGGTTGGTTTATTTACACTCTGACAGAAACCAACAGAATCTAATATAGAGTTAAATGCAACAGTAAGGCTATTTTTATCATCGTCAACATGAATATTAAAGTCACCTACGATAATTACTTTGTCTGTTTTAAGAACCAAAGTTGATAAAAACTCAGAATTCTGATAAGAATTCTGAATAAGGACCTGGTGCACGATACACTGTAACAAATAAGATTGGCTGCAAAGTTTTCCAGGTTGGATGCGTAAGACTAAAAACGAGGCTTTCAAAAGAGGTATAATTACATTTTGGTTTAGTATTGATCAGTAAACTTGAGTCAAAGATTGCTGCAACTCCACCTCCTCGGCCCGTGCCTCGAGCAATATGAGTGTTGACATGGCTGGGTGGAGTGGCCTTATTTATGCTGACATATTCTTCATGTCTCAACCAAGTTTCAGTGAGACAGCATATATCAATATTATAGTCTGATATTAAATCATTTACCAATATTGCTTTCGATGCTAGAGATCTTATGTTTAAGAGACCACATTTAATCTTCCTGTTTTGTTGCACTGTAGTAGTTGTTACATTTACTTTTATTAGGTTATTATGTATGACACCTCTATTAGGTTGTACCTTAAATTGTCCTTGGGCAGACACACACACCGCTAATATTGGGTATTTTATTGGGTTCGGGATTCCTATGGGTGACTGCCTAGGAGAGAGCGCAGAGAAGCGTGTAAGACTGCGACTCTGCCTCCTGGTCTCAACTCCAGTTTGTCATGGATTACGTCCACAAAGCCCTGAAATGTTTGCCGAAATGAGATCTGCACCTTTCAAAGTAGGGTGAATGCCGTCTCTCTTAATCAGACCAGGTTTTCCCCAGAAGGCTGTCCAATTATTTACGAAGCCCACATTGTTTGCTGGGCACCACCAAGACAACCAGCGCTGAAATGATGACATGCGGCTATACATGTCATCATTGATCAGATTGGGGAGGGAACCAGAGAAGATTACGGTGTCCGACATTGTTTTAGCATAACTACACACCGACTCCACATTAAGTTTGGTGCATTCTGATTGGCGTAAACGAACATCATTACCACCGACGTGAATAACAATCCTACCGTATTTGTGTTTATTTTTAGCCAGCAGTTTAAGACACACAGCTCTTCCCGCTCCAGAGCCAACCACCTCGCTGCGCGCGCACCACGGGTCGTGACTTCACAGGCCTCCGTCCTCCTCCACGGACACAGCCCGACTCAACAGCACCCCCTTTCGGGGGCCAGGTAGTATCGCCCTCTGTGCCTGCTCTCTGTGTCTGACATTGCAGCTCTTGTCAACCTTTCTCTTATCCCTGTGCTCACAGGCATCACAAAGATCCCCTTGCATATACATCTCTTCATCCCTCCATCCCTTCTTCTTCTCCTCTACCTTCAGTGACCCTCACAATGAGCAGACGCTCCGGTCTCTCTCTCTCTGACCCTCGCAGTGAGCAGATGCTCCGGTCTCTCTCTCTCTGACCCTCGCAGTGAGCAGACGCTCCGGTCTCTCTCTGACCCTCGCAGTGAGCAGATGCTCCGGTCTCTCTCTCTGACCCTCGCAGTGAGCAGACGCTCCGGTCTCTCTCTCTCTCTGACCCTCGCAGGGAGCAGACGCTCCGGTGTCTCTCTCTCTCTGACCCTCGCAGCGAGCAGACGCTCCGGTCTCTCTCTCTCTCTCTCTCTGACCCTTGCAGTGAGCAGACGGTCCGGTATCTCTCTCTCTGACCCTCGCAGTGAGCAGACGCTCCGGTCTCTCTCTCTCTCTGACCCTCGCACGGAGAAGACGCTCCGGTCTCTCTCTCTGACCCTCGCAGTGAGCAGACGGTCCGGTCTCTCTCTCTCTGACCCTCGCAGTGAGCAGACACTCCGGTCTCTCTCTCTCTCTGACCCTCGCAGTGAGCAGACGCTCCGGTCTCTCTCTCTCTCTGACCCTCGTAGGGAGAAGACGCTCTGGTCTCTCTCTCTCTGACCCTCGCAGTGAGCAGACGGTCCGGTCTCTCTCTCTCAGACCCTAGCAGTGAGCAGATGCTCCAGTCTCTCTCTCTGACCCTCGCAGTGAGCAGACGCTCCGGTCTCTCTCTCTGGAAAATAAAAATAAAAATAATAAAATAAACTTCGCTAGCCAAGCCGCATCAAGCAGTTCAACCAGGGAACATACCGGGGCGCTCCGGATTCCGAGCGTTACTGGCGCATCTTCACAGCACGCGCATCCCTCTCTTGCCAATTATGGCCTCCCACCCGGCCTCAGCATGCTTAGTCAGCACTCCACCATCTCAAACACCTCACTCACTTTCCTCTCTATCATGCAACGCCTCAGACTTTAACCGTCTATCACCCGCAGGGAGGCAGGATAGTGTGTAATAACTTTAATGAACTGCCGCCTAATTCACATCTGCTCTTTCCGCGGTGTCGCTTATACCAGGAGCACCTGCCCCCACAACCCAACCTAACATTCAAGGCATAAACGTATTTTCCCTTTAGAGTGTAACGGAGGCCCGGTTCTGGGCAAACCGCGCGCATCATTCTAACTCCTCAAGGTAATGTTTAGTTGGATTTAGAAGTGAAGATGTAATCATTCGTTCCTGGCATGTTATTTTCAAGCCACTCGTTTCTGGTCCAGAAACACTTTCAGAACATCCCGCACATTTTGGGGGCATTATTAGAGCCATTCCTCCCGCATCGGCACAGCGTCCACAACAGCTAGACCGGGCATCTCTTATCCAACCATCTAGGCCCTCGGCCGCTCGTCATCCCAAACGTATCACGCTTACATCCGCAACAATCTAAACGACGTCAGACACGCACACGCTTAAGTCAGCTGCTTTAATCCGACTCTTTTGGGGGCCCATAATCAGCCCACGCAGATCATGCCGGAGACGGAACCCCCACTCTGAGTGTCCCACTGCACGGACCACAGCTCGTCCTCCCAGATCACCCCTTCACCCCCCTCACATCATTCACATGTTACTTCAATAAACGTATAAACATCACACTGTTGTGACGTGGTTCCTGCTAGTGAAATGAGGTTAAATTGTTAACATAAGTTCGGGAGCATGGCCACGCCGAAAACCTAAAACTCTGCCTCGAACCACGGCCACCCCTACTTATACCTGGCAAAACTTCTGGCCACTGCTTGTCTCCATCCTTTCAACCCACCCTCCCTCTCCCTTTCTACCCATACAGTTCCCCTTCCGACTCACACCGAGCGATACATCCATCCATCCCTTCTTCCCTCCCTCCCCTCAACATCCCTACATCCCTCCATCCCTCCATCCCCACATCCCTACATCCCCACATCCCTCATCCCTCCATCCCTCTATCCCTCATCCCTACATCCCCTCATCCCTCCATCCCTCCATCCTTCATCCCTCCATCCCTACATCCCTCCATCCCTCCATCCCTGCATCCCTTCATCCCTACATCCCTACATCCCCTCAACACCCCTACATCCCTCATCCCTCCATCCCTCATCCCTCCATCCCTACATCCCTCATCCCCACATCCCTACATCCCTCATCCCTACATCCCTCCATCACTCATCCCTCCATCTCTCATCGCTACATCCCCTCAACATCCCACCATCCCTCATTCCTACATCCCTCCAACTCTCATACCTTCATTCCAACATCCTCTGCCCGTCACCATTTATATTTAAACGGTGCATGTTTATATACTGCGTATACTAACACCTTAATTCCAGGTATCGTCTGGGGGGCCCGTAATCAGCCCACGCAGATCGTGCCGGAGACGGAACCCTCACTCTGAGTCTCCCACTGCACGGACCGTAGCTCGTCCTCCTAGATCATCCCTTCACCCCCCTCACATCATTCACATGTTACTTCAATAACCGTACAAACATCACACTGTTGTGGCGTGGTTCCTGCTAGTGAACGAACAAGTAAATGAAAACAGAATGAGGCGGAGAAGTGTGTGTGTGTGTGTGTGTGTGTGTGTGTGTGTGTGTGTGTGTGTGTGTGAGAGCGTGTGATTAAAATAGCCCAATTGCTTTTACAATAAATAAACATTGAATGTGTTTAATTGAATAGTAAAGGGGTTTAACGTTAGTGGCAGGTTGTGTGTGAGAGAATAAATAAGACAGCCCAATATTTAAAAACATATATTTAGCATATTTCGCAACGTCCCGCAATTTCACCGCATAAAATCACATAAAAACCCTGCATGTTTAATCGCATAAAGGATTTTAGCCCGCGTTTTTCTGGAGGGTCTATATAGTAGGGGGCTCAAGAGCACGCAGCCCTGTGGTGACCTGGTGCTGAGACTGAGGGACGTGGAGGTGTGGGTGCCTATCCAAACTCTCTGGGGGCGATCAGACAGGAAGTCCTTAATCCATAGGCACAAGGAATGGGATACTCCCAGGACTGATAGCTTGGTCACCAGTCTGTCAGGGAGGATGGTATTAAATGCAGAGCTGAAGTCCACGAAGAGCATCCCTGCGTAGCTCCCCCTACTCTCTGAAAAAGGTTTTTTAATGCAAGCAAGCATTATTTGCAATTAAGTTTGTAATATAATAATACATGATTTACAATTTACTTTAGACTTGTCTCAACGTGGTAAACTTTGCCATGCGCTCTCTCCACAGAGGTTAATTTCCTCCCCTCTCAATTAAGTTTCCTAATAAACTCCCAGAGGACTTATTAGTAATGTCAATATTTACTGAAAACATTAATGAGAAAGGGTTTGAATTATTTATGTCTCTAAATGAATTATCAAGAGACTAGTCGGAAAGGGTTCCTCATTGTGACCACTGTTTGCAGAAGCTGAACAACAACAACATTTGCATTAAAGATTTAGCAAAATACCCCTGACAAATGTCCCAAATATAGTAAACAGTGACTATAAACTTTTGAAAAGTTCTTGGCAAAAGTCAAGTGAACTTATCAAACATTTAATTTGGGAGGAACAATATTTGTTTTGCATTTTAATAAATAACAATTCAATTGATTTAGGGAGTTTGCTTTGAGCAAATATCCCTTGTCTATTAGAGGGGGAAAAGCAGTAAACAAATATTTATACAAGTCCAACTTGTATCAGCACCACCGGTTTTCGATAAGACCGGCGAGACCTAAACTAGACGTTGATAATGTTACGATGTGTGAAGCAGGTAGGACCCAAATGCAGATTAACGATTTTGATTCCTCAGTGTAAGGCAGACTGCATCTGCCAGAGCAGCATCTAGCTGCTGATCCCTGACCGCTCCAATCCATCGATGAGCGCAGTCAGACAAAGAAAACGTATAATCCACTAGTTCCTGCTCAAACGGATCTGCTGGGCCCATATCGTTGGTCGGTTCATAATGTTACGATGTGTGAAGCAGGTAGGACCCAAATGCAGATTAATGTGAAAATTCCTTTATTTCAAGGCTATACTAACAAAGACAGAACACTCACCGAGGACAAGCCAAATCTCTTTTTTTTCCTTTTATTAGAAACATATTAACATAGTTACATTTAAAATTGTTAACACATAATCACCCACCTTACTGATCCCCAAAAAGAAAGGACCCCAAGTCTTCCTACTTATTTAATTACATCTCAATCTAATTTTTCATAGATGTTATTCCTCCATACACATCACCATCTCTCTATTACACACATTAATTAGTGCTCTCCACCTTCCCTCATAACACCATATCAAAACAGACCAGAATTAGGACCCGACCCATCTCCCACATCAATTGTTCCCCCATTTCCCTTATCTCCCTCTTCCTCCTGCTCAACCTCCCCACCCGTACCTTGCATCACATCTTTATTCCCACATATCCCCAACCCAAATACCCTTTCTCCACGTCCATCCGAGTGATAGGCATCGCCTTTGCACTTCTCTTTTCCCACATGTCCCTCCCTATCGCCACTGTTTCCCCCTTCCTCCCCCCAAATGGCCTTTGCCCCTTCAACCCCCTCTCAAATCTAAGGTCCTTTCTCTTCTGTCTCTGCTCCTCAGTCCCACTCTCCTCCCTCTCACTATCCCCACTATTCCAAACATCACTCATGTTACCCTCATCGCTCGATTGTCCTTCACTATCTCCCACCTTCTCTCCCACCTCCCTCACCACCGCGTCGTTATTCCCCTTACTCTCCTCTAACTCAATTTCGTCCTTTTAATGCCTTAATATCTTCACTCTCATAAATTCCTCCTCTCTCTGCTCCTCCTCAATCCTATCCCCCCGGATCTGCATCCTTTCTCCCTTACTTCTTCACCTCCTCCCCCCCTCAACCTCCTCCATCTCAACCTCATTTTCTCCCTCAATTCCCACCTCCTCAGCTTCTCCTCCCTCCTTCTCACTCCCCTTCATCCTCTTTTTACCCTTCCTCCCCAATCATGCTCCAACCTCTCCACGCTTCCCCCCCCCACATTGGCCGCATCATCATTCCCTTCATTCAACATCACATCATCATCATCATCACTCCCACCCTCTCGTGGTCTTTCTTCCCCTGCTTCCCCCCCCCACTCACAGTCACCTCCCCACCCGTCCCTCCTCATTCCCACTCTCCGCTCCTCCCCCGCCCTGTTCGCCACAGTTAGCTGCGCAATGCCCCATTTTCTTGCACTCATAACACATTACTTCTGGGCATTCCTTCATCATATGTCCCGCCTTATTGCATTTCCTGCAGACTCTCTCCTGGTTGTCGTGTATGACCCTGAAGTAGTCCGATCCCCCCACTGTGTTAAACTTGGTGGAATATGGGAGGGATCGGACCTCCTCATTAAATCCAACCCTCAGAAAGCGGGTTCCATCTGCTCTTCCATCTCTTCCTGTTCCCGGCAGAAAGCGCCTCATTATGTTTGATGCTGGTTTCACCCCCCACTCCCGCAATCTCTTCAGAATGACCCATCACTGATATACACCGGCAGGTGCAAAAAAGAGACAGTCACCTCATTGTCTCTTAGCTCTTGTGCTCTCACCCTTACTCCATTTATTTTGCACCGCGCCAACAGCCTCCGCTTCCCTACTAACGTTTTCATTGTCACTTCGTATCTCCCCTCCCTTCTCACCCTAGTATTGCCCCGCACAAGTTCCTTATTGCCTTAAGCAAGTCCATCATCGATACCTCTCCTCTTCGCCCCTCTACGTACACACCCAACGTCAGTTCTGCGGAGTAGCTCACCCGCTCCTCTGCCTTTTCTCCCTCTTCCTCGTCGCTCACTTCCTCTTTTTTCTCCTCTTTCCATCTTCACTTGTTCTTCTGCCGTTTCCCCCAGTCACTCCGTCGTTTGGACCATTCTTTTCCCCAGAACCTCCATTCTGCTCCGCTACCTCAACTCCACCATTTTCGCGGACGTCACTCCCGTCTTCACTCCAGCATGCCCTCTTTCCAGAGATGCAGCCCTGACAGCCTCTCCAGCCTCTGTGTCCTTCGCTGCTTTCTCTCCTTCGCCCTCACGTCTTTTCTTCTTGTTCTTAGACTTCTCCACCGTCATTTTCCCCGTCTCCCGCTCCACTTCCATCATTCTTTGTCACAGCTTCCTGCATTCCCGAATGCACGTCAATTCCCTTCATTATTTCTCCTCTTTCAGCCATCACAAACAGACACCATAAATGCTGTTAGGGGAGAGGATCGTACAAACAGCAACTTATTTGTATTCCAAAAATCGTTGTTTTCCCACTTTCCCGTACCAAGCCAAATCACAAGACGAACCAACAAAGACAGACAGAAAAACCAGAACTTAAATACACACAAGACTAATCACACAAACAAGACATAGGTGAAGAGGAAGGAGAAAAAACAGGGGCCACAGGTCAACACAATCGGGTAATCAGACACACCAGGGAAACTAATGACAGGGAACCACAGACAGATCTAGACAAGACAAAACACAACGCAGACAGATCTTAACAGATTTATGGCCAAATCCTCAATAGTGCAGACAGTCTGTTTAATTCTGTACGAATGACGAACAGTTGTGTTCTTTTCACATCAACAAATTAATGGTCATGGCTGTGCTTAGATTTATTCGAATTTACAGGTAAAATTTGCATTTAATTGCCAATCATGCTTTGTCATGAAGAAGTTGACTATTGCTCTGGAGCTTATAAATCACACACTAGATTTGATAGGGACAGACAGTTCATATTGAAGTTTGCTCTGGACTTGTAAAACTTTAGAAAATGTTATGATACAAAAAAATACACATCATCCTGTCATCATTAAGATCATTGATAAACACCCTCAGGACATTAATTATATCACTATTTACTGAGGACATGATGATGAGTAAGGGTTTGAATATTTAATGTTTTTAAATTAGTCTTCAGGGGATTGGGCTAGCTCTGGGAATTGTTCTCTTTGATACCTCAGAGCATTTCAACTAACTGAAGACAATACTTCCACAACAACTTGCCTCATTATTTGGATAGTTAGACGAAGTAAAACTTTAGTTTGCCTTAGGGACTAACTGCTGAACGGCTGTTCTCTCCACGAGACAGACACCTCATCCAAAAGCTCTGGAAAAATGTAGCTGTTTCGCCATCCTCGCAGCCTTGGGTAATTTCTTCCCTTCGTAATATGATCTGGTCAGTAGCGGGCCATGCATTTCACACCGAGGCCTTCAGTAGTTCCTACCTGAATAAATCCACCTCTAATATCACTATTATGACTTCACGGCTGGAGAACCATTTATATTATACAGAAACAAAGTCGCAGTGGTGGACAAACCCTTTCCCCGGCTGCGCAACACAGTCTCACAGCATTTCGTGTTATAGTCACAAAATTAATCTCTTGATTGGTGTTCACCAACACGATTTTCACATTGTTTTCGTGTCACACAGAATGATTTGAAAAGGAATGTAAATAATAACAAATTCGAAGGAAAAAGAGAAAAAAAAATATTCTGACAGAACGATTTTAGAAGCAATGGATTTCTATTGGTAGGCAGAGATGGGGTCGTTACTAAAAAAAAAGTAATATATTACATATTACTTTAAAAAAAAGTAATATATTACACTACTTCGTTACTCTCTACATTAAGTAACTCGTTACTTTACTCGTTACTTTACTCGCAGGGCCGGCCCGCCCCTCCCTGCAGGCAGATCACGCAGACTGCTGCAGTTTCAAATGTTCTCTTTAGTTCAGTTTCCATTGTCGCATAAGACTGATCCAGATCCTGAATGTTTTCCTATCTGACCGTGGCTGTCCTCTGTCTCCTGCTATCTGACCGTGGCTGTCCTCTGTCTCCTGCTATCTGACCGTGGCTGTCCTCTGTCTCCTGCTATCTGACCGTGGCTGTCCTCTGTCTCCTGATATCTGACCGTGGCTGTTCTCTGTCTCCTGCTATCTGACCGTGGCTGTTCTCTGTCTCCTGCTATCTGACCGTGGCTGTCCTCTGTCTCCTGCTATCTGACCATGGCTGTCCTCTGTCTCCTGCGATCGGTATATTTTGCGCAGTATATGTCTGCTCACGCTGTTGCGTCGGCATGTTCTCCTGCGTGTTGGCCATGTGTTGCACTGGAACCAGACTTCAGCCGAGCACGTACGAACTGCGCATGCGTGAGTGGCAATAACTCTCCTTACCAGCAGGCAGCGGTAGTGTATATTCGTCATTCAAAACAGGCCACAACCGGAAAACAGAGAAGAAGAACAGAATACGTGATATAAACAAACAACAAATAGCTGTGCGTTAGCTTCACCTTAGCATGTGTTCTTTGCAGATATTACTTTGTAACGCGTTACACCCAACTCTGTTGGTAGGCCTAGTATGTTTCGTGCCTGCACCAAATAGGCTAATAACAAATTAGAAGGACATTCATTTTTTTTAAATACAGATTTCAGTGTTCTGAGGCCCATTTCTTTTCCTCGGGGACGGCAAAAAAACTCTGACATTATACAATTTCAAATAAAAGGGTCAGGCTTACACCTATGATCTCGACCCCGCCCACACCAGCAACTCCATCATAAAGTCCGCTGATGGTACCACCGTGGTGGGCTGCATCTCAGGGGGTGACGAGACCGCGTACATGGACGAGGTGGAGCAACTGCTAGCGGTGTGTAAAGTAAACCTGCAGCTGAACAAGCTGAAAACCCAGGAAATGATCATTGACTTTAGGAGGAAGAAGACCATCATGCAGCCCCTGTACATTGATGGAGGCTGTGAGAGTCTCAGTGATCAAATTCCTGGGACTCTACTTCCTGAGAATACTCAGGAATTACCACCTCAGACAGGACCTGCTTGTGTCCTTCTACCGCTGCGCCGTGGAGAGCATCCTCACCTACTGCATCTGCGTGTGGTTCCTCAGCTGCACAGCCGCAGAGAGGGGTGTGCTCCAAAGGGTCATCAACTCGGCCCAGAAGATCATCGGTTGCCCCCTCCCCTCCTTGGAAGTATACTGTACAGCTCTCGTTGCCTTAAGAAGGCAGTCAAGATCCTCAAGGATCCACACTACCCGGGTAACGAGCACTTCGTACGGCTGCGCTCAGGCAGACGCTTCCGTACCATGTCTTCCCGGTCAAACAAACTCAAGTTCAGTTTTTTTCCTTGGGCCATATGTGCACTAAACGCGGCTAATATATAAATTATATAAGTCTTCCATGCAATACGAGGGGAACCGTGCAATTTCATTTATTATTTATATATGTACATATTCCCTATCATGTCTATTTAAGTCCCATTTCTTTTTTTTATAGTGTCTTGTTGTTTTTATATTGTCTTGTTGTTTTTATATTGTCTTGTTGTTGCGTGTTGGCACCTTGAGTTTATTGTAATTGTGTTGTACCTGTACAATGACAAATTAAAGATCTATCTGTTTCATGGCCTTTCCTTACAGCAATGAGGGTGAGAAGTGGAACCCCTAAAGCTAAGGCCATATGGAAAACGTGTGTGGGCCATTGGGTTGAGGTATTTCAGTATTTTGGTCAACAACTTCTTGCAGCTTAATGCAGACAAAACAAAGGTTCCCATCATTGCGTCAGACAGTATAGCTCCGAAAGTTGCAAAGAGTCTTGGGTCCCTTTCCTCAGCTGTTCGGTCCAATCTACGAAATCTTGGTGTGACATTTGATCAGGCAATGCATTTGGATCAGCATGTTAAATCACTGACCCGTACATGCTTTTCCATCTCAGAAATATTGCAAAACTCAGGTCTGTTGTGTCATTAGCGCAGCTTGAAATTACCATTCATGCTTTTATATCATCCCGGCTGGATTATTGTAACTCCATGTTCACGTGTCTCAGCAAGTCATCTCTCAACCGTCTACAAATGGTCCAGAATGCTGCTGCAAGACTGTTAACCAGGTCAAGCAGGATGACACACATTACACCCATTTTAAAATCCTGACATTGGCTCCCAACTCGTTTTAGAATGGATTTGAAGGTTCTGGTTATTACATATAGAGCCCTGCGTGGAAATGCAACGGAATATATATGTGACCTTCTCCATCCTTACATCGCCAGTAGGTCACTTAGGTCTTCAGACCAGGGCCTACTGGCTGTCCCACGGTCTCGTTTAAAAACGAAAACTGACCGTGCCTTTCAAGTGGTTGCTCCAACACTGTTGAACGCTCTCCCGACAGACATCCGCTCTGCAGTCTCTGTCGAAGCTTTTAAAAAACTACTGAAGATCTATCTTTTTACCTTGGCTTTTATTTATATTTGAAATGTGTATGATGTGTTCTGTTATTATGTTTGTTCCTTTCAGGACTCCACGTCTGTGTATTGTTTTTATGTTGACCTTACATTTCTGCCTGATGTGGTTATTGTATTCATGTTTCTGGTCTTACTTTTAACTTTTGTTCTTACTTGTTAAGCACTTTGTGAATTATATTTCTGTGAAAGGTGCTATAATAAATAAACGTATTATTATTATTACGAACATTCCCGAATCAGAAGACCAGAGGCTTGTACTACGAAGCAGGATTTTCGGTTAGCGAGGTAACTTCAGGGTTAACTCTGGGTTTCACTTCTTACCGGCGTAGATCTCCATGGTAACTTATGCTGAACGGCTAACCTGCTCCGGAGCAGGTTATGTTCCAGGTAAGAGATCAACTCAGTGAAAGCACCGCCTGCTGACCAATCAGAGCTCAGTGTGCGGAGTTTAAATCTCTCAAGTCATATTACACGAGAAAGGAAATACAGTTTAAACTGCCGAATGCAGGGAAGATGCTGACGTGTCCCACTTATCATTCATATCACATCATCAATCACATCATCGGTCATATAATATCATAATATATCATATATTTCCTTATCTGAGTCAGCTTCTCGAGCCGTATCTGGCCGTGCACTTACACTGTCACATACTGTATGCATAGTGTAGCAGGGTGAGCAGTAAATAGTGTCGTAAGGCATATTCTTTTTAGCCTATCACCGCCAGGGAAGAAGAAGCCTCTGCCTATGGGCAGAGGCTTCTAGCTGGCGACCTCTTGTTGCTGGTGCCCAGACCTACCCACTTCCGTTTTTGCCGTGTTTTGCTTCCGCCACCGGCGTAGGTATGTTGTAGTAGGGGAATAGCTGGCTTCAGGTAAAGTTTCACAATTCTCTATCAGACTTACTGCGAGAGAAACTTCTGCTCAGCAATGTTTGATGGAAGAAATGGAAGCTGGAGTCCGCTTTATATCAACACACTGAGTTTAATTGAGAGCCACGGCCTTGAGTGATTTACAAGGTATTCACACAACGTGCATTGAGAAATCCCGAGTCAACACTGAGAAATACACAGAAAACACAGGCAATTCTACCCTGAGAGAATCTAGGAGGAGCCTCTGTTCGCACCCTTTCTAATCATAATTAAATAAAGGATCTTCAGAGACAAAGAAAGTCTGTTTAAGATTATCTGCGCAGTTGGCCACACTTCCCCCTACAGGAAGGCAGGACCTTTGACCTGTGCCCTGCTCTAAGTTGCAGGCAGACACATGTGAAAACACTAAAATGCTCCCCTGCACAGACAATAGGAGAATATTCTCGAACACTTACGTGTAGTCACGTTTTGTTTTGTATAGCGGAGGGTCTTCCTGGCGATGCCCGTCAAGTCGCTGTAACATAGAGAGCATGAAACTCTCTCCTCTCTGCCTGATCGGTATGTACGGCGATTTGTTCAGTCACCACACCTTTCCTGAACATTAATATTATACTTGTGTGTTTATTGTTAATCTAGGGCCAAGCTAAGGCTTTAAAGAACCGCTGCTGTTTTGCTGCACCGAAAAGAGATGGGTTTCTGACGCAGGGTCATCACCCGTACTGCTGATCCTGTGTGCTGCTAAGTGCTAGTAGATTGTCTGCGTCTGGCTATCGTGTCTGGTCCGGTTTGGCATTGCCTACGGCAGTATCATCACCTGCCCTACTGATCCTGTGCTACTGGACACTACTTAGATTGTTCGCTTTTGGCTACTGTGTTTGGGCCGGTTTAGCGTGGCCTACTCTGCACTATAGGTCCGCTCCCCTTAGTGGGATTTTAGTGACTGGACTGCTGGGCTAACTCCTTCTGTTTAGTTATTCTTTCCTTCACCAATTCAACTATTTGGTTTACTTTTGTTCCTTTTCATTAATAGTTTATTTTTGTTTATTCCTATTTTTCTTTGTTTTGTTTTGGTTTATTTTATACTTAATTAGTGTCGATATATCTTTGCTCAATTCATTGTTTGTTTATATGATTTTGGTTTAGGTTTTCTTTCTTTGCTTTTTTGCATAGTTTTGTTTATGCCGCAGGATTGCCCGTATGGCTGCGGCTAATTTTGGTTTATTACATTTTGAGTCATTCTGTGTTTTTGTCCCCCACTTATTGTGTTTTCCCTTGTTTTCCTGTTTTAGTTACTGAGAGCTGAAGGTGGTGGTGTTGGTGTCCGAGGTGGTGGCTTCCCCCTTTCGTGTGCTGTGCTTCCCTCGAGTTTTTAGATCTTTTCTCCGAGTGATTGTGTGAGTGTGGAACACGTGTGACCGGGGTGACACGGGGTTTGTTCTTGTGAGATCCCTCTACTCATTCGTTGACCCTCTCCCCCACTGGTAAGCCTCAGCCTCCCTTGTTCGTTCTCTCCCTTTTGGATATAGCCCTGTGTGACGGTTTTTATAAATTGTATTTTTACTATTGTATAAATAAACTGTTCTATTTTTGATAATTGAACCACGTCTCTTGTTCTATGAGTAACCGAACCTGTGTGTCCTAGTGACTTAAAACTTGTCACATTTCCCTAGGTGAAATTCCCAGGGTGGCGTTGTCGGACTTAGCGGTTTAAACCAAACTGTTAAATTAATATATTTATTCTGCGGCCACTGCTACAAACTGGCGTTGTCGGCAGGATTTACTCTTTGCTTGAACAGAGACGTGTGTTTAAATTGTTCTTTGTTTTTGTGGTTGTAAGAAACAATTGTTTTACGCCTTTAAATAATTGTTTTATATCGTGTTCCGAAGCAAAACGGCAGCTGGTTTCTTGTGGACCTGTGGTAAGTCACAGTGTTTATTATCGTGTATTTCCTGTCCATTTTGTCGCCCTATCTCCCCATTTAAATTAAGAACGGTGTAGCTACGAAGAGTTACAAGAATTGAGGGATTTAGTTGCCCAGTTGAAAGCAGACAATGAGAGGCTGTGGCAGGAACAGGCTGCGGCGGTGACTGGTCCTAGTGCTGCACCTCTCCTTGCTGCTCCGCCAACTTCTGCTATTTCCCATGCTAGTGCCCCTTCAGCGGAGAGCCTGGTTTGTATGCCCCGAGACAGGAAATGTCCCATGTTTAGGGGAAGATCAGGAAAAGGTTTGAGTGAATGGATTGAGGAAATACAGGCTTGTATGAGAGCGCGCCGTTTGGCTATATCCGATCAGGCATTTTTCCTGTTTGACCATCTCGAAGGAGAGGCCCGTGATGAGATAAAATACCGTTCAAGTGCTGAGCGGGAAGACCCTGTTAAAGTCCTTGCTGTGTTACAAGAGCTGTATGGTTGTTCTGATTCTTACGTAGCTTTACAAGAGGCTTTCTTCTCCCGACGACAGCAAGAAGGGGAGACTTTGCAGGAATTCTCCCTTGCGTTGCTTAGTCTTATGTCATCTGTAAAGCAGCGGGCGCCTGACAACATGCCTAATGCAGAGGTTTTGCTGCACGACCAATTTGTAGAGCATGTCATTGACGGTGCATTGCGACGTGAGTTAAAACAGTTTGTACGTCGGCAAACTACTGCAGCATTACTTGATGCCAGGGCGGAAGCAATCAGGTGGGAGCGGGAGGGTTTGCCTGGTGCTAATAGGGGCCGAAGTCACTCTGTCCCTTCAGTTATTGGTCTGCAGTATGGAGTTCAGGGTGGTCCTCAGGTGGTGACTGGCTCCCAGGTGTCTGAACTGAGTCAGATGAGAGAGATGCTAAAACTCCAGCAAGAGCAGCTTAACACACTTATTCAAAACATTTCTCGTTTCCAGGACTCTCAGCTGCGCAGTCTCCCCCCCTATAGGGGCCCCATCATTTGCAGACGTTGCCAGCTACCCGGTCATTTAGCCAGAGAGTGCGATGGGGTATGTACTGCTCCTCGTGCTCGACCGTCCTCACCTGCTCAACAGTCTAGCGGGCAGCGTCGTTTCACTCAGCCATCGGAAAACTAGCGCCCGCCGAATTACAGAGCCACAGTTCGGGGGGTGGAGTCACAGGCTCAGGAGAGGCTTTTAAGCTTGTGTCGTCTTGTCCACATTTAGATTTCAGCATGGGAGAGTTATGGTTCCTTGCTTGGTGGATACTGGGTCCATGGTGTCCACCGTCACAGAGAGCTTTTTCCTTCAGCACTTTGAGCCCTGGGGTCAAGAGAAGCTTCAATCTTGTCACTGGCTGCAGCTCAGGGCAGCCAATGGGTTAGCCATCCCTTACATCGGCTACTTGGAGCTGGACGTTGAGCTATGTGGAAAGATAATGGCAAGCTGTGGCGTGTTGGTGATCAAGGACCCCCCCGGTGGTGTCTCTTCTGCAGTCCCTGGTATCTTGGGGATGAACATCATTCGCAGATGTTATCAAGAGCTCTTTGGACAGCATGGGTTGGCCTTGTTTTTCTTACCTCCTGTATCTGAGGCCCCCCAGTCATTCCTTGAGGCTTTGCAAAAATGCCATCAGTCCAGTGTGCAGCCCCCTCCCCCTGGCGTCTCATGAGGGGTAAAAGTGCGTGGAAGGAAGGCTTGTCGTATCCCTGGTGGCATGATGAAGATTGTTGCAGCCACATGCTCAGAGCAGTACTCAAGTGGCACTGTGTTATTTGAGCCCTTGGATTTGGGTCTTCTGGATGGATTGCTTGCCTCTCTAGCTCTGGTTCGGGTGGAAAGGGGCACCGTCTATATTCCTATTGTGAACGTAGGCTCCGTAGACGTGTTGCTCTATCCCCGCACACTGGTAGGCACACTCGATGAAGTTAGGCTGGTTAACTTGCCTGTTGGTGTCACCGAAGTACCATCTAGTGTAGCCAGAGTGGCATCCCAGGCTGCCTTTCCCTCTGTGCCTGACCAGCTGGAAACTCTGGACCTGTCTTCCTTGCCTGCTGAAGAACAGGTTAAGGTACGGTCTCTTTTGACAAAGCACACATCTGTCTTTTCTGCTCACGAAGGGGACTTGGGTTGCACCACCTTGATCTGTCATGACATCTCTCTTCTTGATGACGTCCCCGTGAAGCAACGCTATAGGCGCATTCCCCCGTCCGAGTACGAGGTAGTGAAGGAGCACATCAACCAACTTCTTGAGTCACAGATCATAAGAGAGAGTTGCAGCCCCTACGCATCGTGCTAGTGAAAAAGAAAGATGGCAGCCTGCGCATGTGCGTAGACTACAGGCAGCTGAACAGCAAAACCAGGAAAGATGCTTTTCCTCTCCCTCGAATCGAAGAGTCCCTTGATGCGCTGACCGGTGCACGCTGGTTTTCCACTATGGATTTAGCCAGTGGGTATAACCAGGTACCAGTTGCAGAAGCAGACCGGTCAAAAACTGCGTTTTGCACCCCGTTTGGCCTCTTTGAGTGGAATCGGATGCCCTTTGGACTCTGCAATGCTCCTGGCACCTTCCAAAGATTGATGCAGCAGATCTTTGGGGACCAACAATGCCAATCTTTGCTTTTATACCTTGATGACATTGTGGTATTCTCTTCCACGTGGATCAACATCTTGAGAGGTTGGAGGTCGTGCTGAGAAGGCTACAGCATGAGGGCTTAAAGGCTAAGCTATCAAAGTGTGCTTTCTTCCAGCGAGAGGTGCGTTACCTGGGCCATGTGATTTCTGACCAGGGTGCCTCTACTGATCCCAGCAAACAGGAGGTGGTAGCCTGTTGGCAGCCCCCCACTACCATCTCTGGACTGCGGTCGTTCCTTGTTTTTGCCAGTTACTACCGTAGGTTTGTCAATCAATCAATCAATGTTTATTTATATAGCCCAATATCACAAATGTTACATTTGTCTCAGTGGTCTTCACAGTGTGTACAGAATATCAGTATGACAATACGACACCCTCTGTCATTAGACCCTCACATCGTACAAGGAAAAACTTCCAAAGAAAACCCAGTTTAAAGGGGAAAATGGGAGAAACCTCAGGGAGAGCAACAGAGGAGGGATCCCTCTCCCAGGACGGACAGACGTGCAATAGATGCCGTGTGTAAATTGAAAAGATAATACATTTGCAACATAGGTAGTCCAAATGTTTGGAAATGCATGTGTGTATAATAGGAAGATGAATCCACGAGGATATCCATCCAGGACCGATGATCCAGGACCACAGCCACGACTCAAGATCCAGCGCTCGCGATCCAGGACACAAGACCGCAGGATCATCCATGACTCCGGATCCCAGCATATATAGACCCCAAAAAGAAAGACATTTGGGGAAGCTGGGTTAATCGGAACATGAGAGTACACAGGTATAGACAGAGAGAAGGAAGAAGTAAGATGTCCCCCGACAAACTAAGCCTATATCAGCAAAACTAGGGGCTGAATCTAATCAGCCCTAACTATAAGCTTTATCAAAAAGGAAGGTCTTAAGCGCACTCTTAAAAACGGATAGGGTGTCTGCCGCCCGAACACAAACTGGAAGCTGATTCCACAAATGTGGAGCTTGATAAGAAAAGGCTCTGGCTCCCATTGTACTTTTAGAGACTCTAGGAACAACCAACAACCCTGCATTCTTGGAACGCAATGCCCTAGTAGGACAGTAGGGTATAATGAGTTATTTAAGGTAAGATGGCGCCTGCCCATTAAGGGCTTTGTAGGCGAGAAGAAGAATTTTAAATTCTATCCTGTGTTCTATAGGGAGCCAGTGTAAGGCAGCCAGAACAGGAGTAATGTGGTCCCTTCTCCTAACTCTGGTTAGTACACGAGCCGCAGCATTTTGAATCAGCTGAAGCGACTTGATTGACTTTTTGGTACTCCCTGATAGTAAAGAGTTACAATAATCCAGCCTAGAAGTAACAAATGCATGGACTAGTTTCTCTGCATCGTTTTGAGGCAAGATATGCCTGATTTTTGCAATGTTACGTAGATGGAAGTAGGCGGTCCTTGAAATTGATTTTATGTGGGCGTTAAAGGATAAATCCTGATCAAATATAACACCAAGATTCCTTACAGTCTCACTGGAGGCCAAATTAATGCCATCCATAGTTAGTATATCTTTAGATAATTTGTTTCGTAGATTCTTCGGGCCAAGTACAATAACTTCAGTTTTGGTCGTGTTTAACATCAAAAAGTTTAAGGTCATCCACGTTTTTAAGTCCTTAAGGCAGTCTTGAATTTTATTTAGATGATTAATTTCATCAGGCTTAATTGATAAATATAGTTGAGTATCATCCGCATAACAATGAAAGTTTACAGAATGATTCCTTATAATATTGCCTAACGGAAGCATATATAATGTGAACAAAATAGGTCCGAGCACTGAGCCCTGTGGCACTCCATGGCTAACTTTGGTTTGCGTGGAAGATTCATCGTTGACACGTACAAACTGAGAGCGTTCAGATAGATAGGACCTAAACCAGCCTAAAGCAGTTCCCTGTATGCCAACCAAGTGCTCTAGTCTTTGCAATAGGATATCATGGTCGATAGTATCAAATGCAGCACTGAGATCGAGCAAAACAAGAATAGAGACAAGTCCCTTGTCTGAGGCTATTAGAATATCATTTGTGACTTTAACCAGAGCTGTCTCTGTGCTATGATGTGTTCTAAAGCCAGACTGAAAATCTTCAAATAAATCATTGTTTTTTAAGTAATCACACAACTGTTTTGCGACCGCTTTCTCAAGAATCTTTGAGAGGAACGGAAGATTAGAAATAGGTCTATAGTTGGCTAAAACCTCTGGATCGAGGTTGTGCTTTTTAAGAAGCGGTTTTATCACTGCTACTTTGAATGATTGTGGAACATAGCCTGATAATAAAGACATATTCATAATATTTAATAAAGAAGTGCTAATTAATGGAAAAACTTCCTTCAACAGCTTAGTTGGAATTGGGTCTAACATGCACGTTGATGGTTTAGAAGAGAGAATCATTGAATGTAATTGTTCAAGGTTAATGGCTGAAAAGCATTCTAGTTTACTATCTCGTGTAATATTAGAACTTACGATTCCAGGAGCTGTTGATAACATTATACTGGTCGAAGGCAAGAGGTCATTAATTTTGTTTCTAAGAGTAACAATTTTATCGTTAAAAAAGCACATAAAATCATTACTACTGAGTGCTATGGGAATAGAAGGCTCAATGGAGCTGTGGCTCTCTGTCAGCCTGGCTACAGTGCTGAAAAGAAATCTTGCATTATTCTTATTCTCATCTATTAATGAACAGTAGTATGCTGCTCTCGCTTTACGCAGTGCTTTCTTATATTCATTGAGAGTAATATGCCAAATTAAACGAGATTCTTCAAGTTTGGTGGAACGCCATATCCTTTCAAGTTGTCTAGACTTTTGCTTTATTTTGCGGGTTTCGGCATTATGCCATGGAGCTAATCTATGTTGCTTTATTTTCTTCTTTTTCAAAGGAGCAACAGAGTCTAATTTTATTCGCAGCGCATCTATAGCACTATCAACAACATGATCAATTTGGGGTGGTGTACATTTTGTATAAGTTTCCTCCCTTACATGCAGACATGCTATCGAGTTAAGTATTGGTGGAATCTCTTCCTTAAATGTGGCTATAGCACTAACGGATAGGTTTCTGCTGCAAGAGCTTTTGACTAATGCTTTGTAGTCTAGTAACAGTACTTCAAAAGTTACTAAGAAATGGTCGGATAAAGCAGGATTATGCGGTTCGACTAATAGTTGCTCAATTTCAATACCATAACTCAGAACAAGGTCGAGAGTGTGATTATAACAGTGGGTTGGTTTATTTACACTCTGACAGAAACCAACAGAATCTAATATAGAGTTAAATGCAACAGTAAGGCTATTTTTATCATCGTCAACATGAATATTAAAGTCACCTACGATAATTACTTTGTCTGTTTTAAGAACCAAAGTTGATAAAAACTCAGAGAATTCTGATAAGAATTCTGAATAAGGACCTGGTGCACGATACACTGTAACAAATAAGATTGGCTGCAAAGTTTTCCAGGTTGGATGCGTAAGACTAAAAACGAGGCTTTCAAAAGAGGTATAATTACATTTTGGTTTAGTATTGATAAGTAAACTTGAGTCAAAGATTGCTGCAACTCCACCTCCTCGGCCCGTGCCTCGAGCAATATGAGTGTTGACATGGCTGGGTGGAGTGGCCTCATTTATGCTGACATATTCTTCATGTCTCAACCAAGTTTCAGTGAGACAGCATATATCAATATTATAATCTGATATTAAATCATTTACCAATATTGCTTTAGATGCTAGAGATCTTATGTTTAAGAGACCACATTTAATCTTCCTGTTTTGTTGTTTTGTTAGTTGTTACATTTACTTTTATTAGGTTATTATGTATGACACCTCTATTAGGTTGTACCTTAAATTGTCCTTGGGCAGACACACACACCGCTAATATTGGGTATTTTATTGGGTTCGGGATTCCTATGGGTGACTGCCTAGGAGAGAGCGCAGAGAAGCGTGTAAGACTGCGACTCTGCCTCCTGGTCTCAACTCCAGTTTGTCATGGATTACGTCCACAAAGCCCTGAAATGTTTGCCGAAATGAGATCTGCACCTTTCAAAGTAGGGTGAATGCCGTCTCTCTTAATCAGACCAGGTTTTCCCCAGAAGGCTGTCCAATTATTTACGAAGCCCACATTGTTTGCTGGGCACCACCAAGACAACCAGCGCTGAAATGATGACATGCGGCTATACATGTCATCATTGATCAGATTGGGGAGGGGACCAGAGAAGATTACGGTGTCCGACATTGTTTTAGCATAACTACACGCCGACTCCACATTAAGTTTGGTGCATTCTGATTGGCGTAAACGAACATCATTACCACCGACGTGAATAACAATCCTACCGTATTTGTGTTTATTTTTAGCCAGCAGTTTAAGATGCGCCTCAACGTCGCCCGCTCTGGCCCCCGGAATGCATGTGACTGTGGAGGCTTCGGTCTCTAAATTCACGTGTCTCATAATAGAGCTACCAATAACCAGAGTTGGCTTCTCAGCGGGTGTCTCGCTGAGTGGGGAATATCTGTTAGATACGTGAACGGGTTGGTGGGGACCTGCGGGTTTCGCTTTATGCCCCTTCTGAACAGTCATCCAGTCTCCCTGCTGCTCGGGAGTTGCCGGGGGACGGCTAAGAGGAGCTACCTTTGGCCGGTCCGCACTGGCTAACATGGGCTTTACTTTAGCTGAGTTACTTTCTAAGATGCGGAGCCGGGCTTCTATGGCTATGATTCCCGCCTCCAACCTAACAACTATACTACATTTAACACATGTATCCTTACCAGTAAGGGAGGCCGGGAAGTAACCAAACATGAGACAGGAAGAGCAGGAAATAGCACCAGAGGGTGGAGAAAGAGCCATGGCGAGCTATCAAGCTAAAGTAGCTACCGTTAGCAAACCCGAAAAGAGTGTAGGCAACTGTGGAGTTACAGTCGCTAAGAGAAGGAGAGTTGTGAGTGCTTAAGCTGTAGTAACGTGTGATTACAACGTCAGGCAGTTGCCGTGATCAAGAGTTTTAAAACGATCGATTAAGTTTAAGTTAATAAGCTATCAGCAACAGAACAGACACACGGGTTACCCGGAGATGACAACAACAACCGGAAGTTACAACGTGCTCACCGCAATAGGTTCCTATTGCTGAATCTTCAGCCGCTCCTACTCTTGCTGTTTGTGGAGGGCTTTGCCAAATTGGCGGCCCCTCTACATACGTTGGTGGCTGAGTTGGGAGGCACCAAGTCCAAAAGGAGATCAGAGCGTGAAATCGCTGGGAACTGGACTGAGGAGTGTCATAGGAGCTTTGAGGCTCTCAAGACAACGCTCACCACGGCACCTGTGCTTGCCTATGCCGACTTCTCCCTCCCATTCATTCTGGAGGTCGACGCAAGCTTTGGTGGTCTCGGAGCTGTGCTATCACAGGAGCAAGGTGGTAAGGTCAGGCCCATAGCTTATGCCAGCAGAGGTCTCAGGCCCACTGAACGCAATTCTGCCAACTACAGCTCTATGAGGCTGGAGTTCTTGGGGCTCAAGTGGGCCATGACTGAGAAATGTAGGGAATATCTGCATGGTCATAAATGTGTTGTCTTCACTGACAACAATCCCCTTAGCCACCTGTCCACGGCAAAGCTTGGAGCCACTGAACAACGTTGGGCAACCCAACTTGCATCTTTCGATTTTGAGATTAAGTACCGCTTGGGTAGAAGTAATGGAAATGCTGATGCCCTGTCCCACCAGCACCCACCAGGGGTGCAAGATCTTGAAGCTATGCTCCCTAGCACCTCGCTCCCCTTGCCTTTACGGCTAGCCTTGCCAGTGGCACAGGCAACCCAAGCAGCTGTCATAGCCTTGCCTCATCATACACAGTCTGATATGGAGGCACTTCAGCAAGCCAACCCCGTCCTTCAGGAACTCTTGGTGTTCTGGAGAAGGAGGCAGCGTCCCAGCAATGATGAGAGGAAGCAGTTGTCCCGGCAAGCATTGGCACTGCTCCGTCAATGGGACCGGTTAGTTAAGAGGAGTGGGGTCCTCTACCGCCAGATCTTTCGTGGGGCTGAAGCAGTTCTGCAGCTGCTTTTGCCAGCTGTTTTGAGAGAGCAGGTGCTCACCGAAGTCCACCAGAGGCATGGCCACCAAGGTATTGAAAGAACCTTGGAGCTACTTAGGCAGCGGTGTTACTGGCCAGGTATGTCCTCTGAGGTGGTACATTGGTGCAGCAGTTGTGAAAGGTGTCAAATTGCCAAGGACACTCGGCCAGCAGCTCGTGCTCCCATGGGACACTTGCTGGCTTCTAGACCCAATGAAATTCTAGCCATTGACTTCACTGTCTTGGAGACCACCTATAGTAGGTTGGAAAATGTCCTTGTAATTACAGACATTTTTAGCAAGTACACTTTGGCTTTTGCCACCCGTGACCAACGAGCCTCCACTGTGGCTCAAGTTCTGGTCACAGAATGGTTTTCGAAGTTTGGTGTCCCAGCCCGTATACATTCAGACCAAGGCCGGAACTTTGAGAGCATTCTTATTCAACAACTGTGCAGCCTCTATAACATTGAAAAATCGCGCACTACTCCCTACTATCCGGCAGGCAATGGTCAATGTGAACGGTTTCAACCGAACCCTTCACAACTTGCTGCATACTCTGCCTGTGTCTCAGAAACGGGATTGGAACTCCTGCTTGCCACAACTACTGTATTCGTACAACACTACTCCCCATCAGTCAACTGGTGAATCTCCATTCTTGTTGATGTTTTGACAAGAGCCCAGGCTCCCAGTTGATTTTCTGTTGGGTAGAGTCCCTGATCCAGTCGGTGGTCCTGTCCATGAGTGGATTCAGGAGCATCAGGTAAAATTGCAAATTGCCTTTTGAAGGAGCTCAAGACAGGTTAAAAACTGCAGCAGAGCGCAGAAAAAGGTGCCATGACCAGCATGTCAAAGCTGTCCCATTGAACGAAGGCCAGTTAGTTTGGTTGCGAGATTGTTGTACAAGAGGGCGCCATAAGATCAGGGATATTTGGAGTTCTGTCAGGTATATAGTGGTGAAAGCACCAAACGGCGGTTCAGTGTACACGATTTCACCTGCAAACGACCTGACCAAAACCAAACGGGTCCACCACACTTTGTTGAAAGCTGTGATTGGCACACACTCTCCAGATGATGTCCCTGTCCCTCTCTCAATTCCTCCTGACTCACCAGAGTCAGATGATGAGCTTTCCTTTGATGGTGACCTGTGGGTTTCAAGAAATTAAGCTCCGAATCGTCCTTTTACCAGATCAGCTGTCGTGACCCAAGAAACCCCTTGGTGGCTGCCTCCACCATCGGACGAAGCCTCCATTGAGGCTGGTCCTTCGGTAGCTCTCGCTGCCATGCCAGAATTGCCTTCCCCTCGCTTGGCTATCCCTCCATCCACTTGTCCTGATTCTAACACAGTGACCTTGCGACGGACACCATGGTTAACCGCTAGGCAGCATCCTAATGTCCATCATCTCCCTAGAGCGTTGGGAGAATTGGCGCCTGTGGCTGAAAACTCTCCTGGTCTGGTGTCTAACTCTGTGTATGTCATCTTTAGACCATGGGCCTAGGTTAGCTAACCTGGGCTTGATTTGTACATCGTCGGGGCGACGATGAAAATGGGGGGGTAGATTGTAGCAGGATGAGCAGTAAATAATGTCGTAAGGCATATTCTTTTTAGCCTATCACCGCCAGGGGGCACCCTATAAAGGGGCAGAGGCTTCTAGCTGGCGGCCTCTTGTTGCTGGTGCCCAGACCTACCCACTTCCGTTTTTGCCGTGTTTTGCTTCCGCCACCGGCGTAGGTATGTTGTAGGGGAATAGCTGGCTTCAGGTAAAGTTTCACAATTCTCTATCATACTTACGTGTAGTCACGTTTTGTTTTGTATAGCGGAGGGTCTTCCTGGTGATGCCCGTCAAGTCGCTGTAACATAGAGAGCATGAAACTCCCTCCTCTGCCTGATCGGTATGTACGCGATTTGTTCAGTCCATTCACCACACCTTTCCTGAACATTAATATTATACTTGTGTGTTTATTGTTAATCTAGGGCCAAGCTAAGGCTTTAAAGAACCGCTGCTGTTTTGCTGCACTGCTACACAAGGCAGGGCAAGGACATTTTATTTATATAGCACGTTTCAGCACGTGGCGATTCAAAGTGTTTTACAGATTAAAAGCAAAAGACATTTAAGAACAAATACAGCATAAATACATACATAACACAAAACAGTTCTTTAGCCCCTCTGTCCTCAGGGTTGTCAACATGGATATTAAAATCGCCAACAATGACTAGACGGTCAAAGTCAATACACACTATAGACAACAACTCGGTAAAATCATCATAAAAGCTTGCAAAGTATTTGGGTGGTCGATAGATGTTTAGGAACAGAGCTCAAGAGGAGCATTTCAGCTGAAGGGCCACATATTCAAAAGAAGCAAAGTTTCCAAACATAGTCTGCTTGCATTGAAATAAGTCATTAAACAAAATAGCTACTCCACCCCCTTCTTATGCAGTCTTGCCTGACTCATAGAATTAAAGTTGGGAGGGGTTAATTCTATAAGAACAGCTAGGCTGTTGTTTTGGTCTAACCAAGTTTCAGTTAAAAACATAACATCTAGATTGTGCTTGGTGATAAAAATCATTGATTAAAAATGATTTACCTGCTGAAAACCTGACATTTAATAAAGTTTGAGTGTGTTTGACAGACCACCACTCTGACTGTAAACGACAGACCGTGGAGCACGTGGAATCACTACAACATTTGATACATTACATACATTCAGACGGATGCCCTTGGATCCTCTGTTCTCAGTCTGAGTCACCAGCCTGTGTAAGCACACCACAACATGCACAAGTATTATTTTAAGCAACACGTTAAGTTGAAGAAACACTCAAATGCAATTAAAGTCAGATCCACTCGTGTCTTCAGTGATATCATAAAACTGTTAATGTACGTATTCAAACACACTGTAGTTTATTTTATTTTTTTACAAGCTGTTCTGTATTCACCTTGCATGTGCAACGATGTGGTTTTTATCCTGGTTTATCTGCTTAAGTCATTGATGTTTAAAGTTTAACTTCGTCATATTTGTCTAACATGATAGTTTACTTTTCATTCATGCAGTATGACGCTGCGCTGTCAGTACGCTTCTCCATGTTTGTGATTGGTGAAATGTAGCTAACCCCGCCCCTTTCACGTGAACGCGCTCTCAGCCGGACAGAGAAACCCTGGCTTGATTTACCGAGTTGGTAACCAGCGTCGTAGGACCGCTTAGCGAGATCTTGCTTGTTAGGGTGAGTGAAGCCAGATAACTCAAACATATCCAGGGTCTGTTGAACTGGCTTCGTAGTACAGGGCACTGGAGGGGTAGCGGTCCAAGTTGTGCTAACTCTGATTTGCAATGCAAAACCAAGGAAGCTATGTATCTTCCACTTTCAATTGCTGAAGGTATTTGCCTTTGACAAACGTCTTTGAAAGAGAGTTTATACAAAACTATCTTTGATCGGTAACCCCCTTTCCCCCAGAAAAACTGATTTAATGTACGCAAGTGCAAATACTCTGCATTCCACTTGAGCATGCCATTGTGTGACTGATTTGAAGGCCTTCAACCTGTTAGAAAAATGGTGCACGAAGAATTTGCAATCTTTTTGTTTATAAAAACATTTATAAGGATTTACTTTTTCAAGATTATGGAAATATATCGTATCTTCTGTGGTCATATGTCATGTTTATTTTCATTGGCAATCCTCTGATGTCTTTGGATCACAGAAGACAGCGCCTACCTAGAATGAACTTATCAAGCAAAAAACATCTTCTTTGCCAAAGTAATAATCCCTTCGCCGGCCTTTTTGCCACAACAACATCGACTATCAGGTGCCAGTTCTCCATCACTGTCAGGGTCCCCTTGAGCAAGGCACAGCACCCCCACATATTCCCTGCACTGTATAGCATCTGCCCACTGCCCCTAATACTAGGAGAGGTGAACCAGTTAACATCCAGGGAGGGAACATCGAGATTGTGGAATAGTACCTTGGTTTCCATGGGAACAATAAACTGGACTGGTCAGACACACACAGATGGCCTCACCCATCTTCTATGGTGTGGCCTGCTGGGGCAGCAGCATCTCCGCTGCTGACAGGAAGCGCCTGAACTGACTGGTAAAGAAGGCCAGCTCTGTCCTGGGGAGTCCTCTGCACACTGTGGAGGTGGTGGGAGACAGGAGAATGGCAGCCAAGCTGTCCTCCCCGCTGGACAATGTGTCCCACCCTCTCCAGGACCCCCTGTATCCACAGTGCAGACAGGGCTTAATACTAGGATTAGTTTTATTCCTGAGATGATATTAGACTTTGCGTATGGCGCTTTGTAAATGTGTTTGACAATTGAAAGAGGATTTGTTTCGAATCTCACATTTACATGTTGGTAGTTTGAAACCTTTCAAATGTGGTCATTATTTTCTCTCTTTCTAGATGTATTGCTAACAATAATAAGAAAAGAGAGATAACTTGGCCCTTAACTATTAACAAATGTTACATGTGATGGATGACGTGAAGTGTTTGTAAGGACAACGCTCATATACAGTGTCAGGGTGTGTGAGCCTTCAGAGCAGCTCAGCTCACGTAGAGCTCACATCGATACAAGCATGGGCTCTAACCTGCTCACTGTCGGAGGAGGGGAATGCTTTTGCATGGTTTTAGATTCATCATGTGAACTCAACAGGCATCTCTGCTGAATCGATATCCTCTTTTTTGTGGGGGTACGGACTGGAATAATACTTTTTTTTAATAGGTTCATGTCTTAATTGCTTTTTGTAAATGTCGTTGGGAAATCAATATTTGACCAATATCACTGCTGATCAGTATCAGGGGTTACTGGAAAGAATTGTGATGTCCACTCTGACGACAGTGCCATGCTTTGTGTTCCTCTTCATTAATGGAGTTATGCTATTCACTTTGAGGAGTAAAGCGGTGTTTCGTGAAACCTCCCGCTATGTTCTTCTGTTTAACCTGCTCTTGGCAGACACTCTACAGATGGCAATGTGCCAAATACTGTACCTGCTCTCTACTGGCAGAATGACTCTGACATATACTGTGTGTGGCCTTCTCCTCGTAGTTGCCATTCTAACAAATGAAATTACTCCCCTCACACTGGTGGTGATGTCTCTGGAGAGATATGTAGCTGTGTGCTACCCACTGAGGCACTCTACCATCATTACCACCAGAAACACAGCAGTGGCTGTCATTGTTGTTTGGGCCGTGGGTTCACTTCATATCTTGGCACGAGTTATTCTAATGTTAGAGTTTCCATTTGAAGAGCTGGAAAGCCTGCAGATGAAAGACCTTTGCTCAGACAAAATCCTATTCCGTGGACCAAAGTCTGATGTTTATGACAAAGTCCATACTTGTCTTCTGTTTGTGGGTGCTGTTGTGGCAGTCAGCTGCTCCTATATTGGTGTGATGATAGCAGCCAGGTCGGCCTCCACAGACAAAGCTTCAATTCGTAAAGCTCGTAAAACTCTGCTGCTGCATCTGATGCAGCTGGGCCTCAGTCTCTCTTCAACCATTTATAACCCCTTGCTCATACATCTTTCAAAAATTCTGACTCGAATAGCATTTGTGCGTATGACAAATGTTTTATACGTGTGCATTTTTCTCTTCCCCAGGTGCCTTAGTTCTCTAATATATGGCATAAGAGATCAGACCATCAGACCTGTCTTCATGTACCATCTTTGTTGTCGACTGAAACTCTCAGTCGTCAGAGCCAAAGCTCAGGTAGACTTCGTGAAATAGGCTATTTTAGTTTGTATTCATATAACAACTCAAAAACAAGTATATCCCAAATTGAAAAAAGTCCTTAACAAGTTTCCCTTGAAATCTTACTGACATTGAATCCTGCATGTTCAGTGTGGCCTCAGAAACACCCACAGAAGAATCAGCGTTGCTTACAAAGGACATCCTGATGAGTGCAGATTCTGGAGATCTTAATTCTGTTATATTATTGGACTTAATGCAGTTACTATTGACTATTTCATGTAAAAGGGCTCTGGGACCAGGCGGGATTTATGGAACCTCTTTAAATAATTTGAAATATAACATATCAAACAGAATTATTCTAATAACTATTTTGTTCATTCAGTTCATATCTGCTACCAATAAGCCATATGATATATCACTTGAACACTGTGTCCTAGCCTGAATGATTCAGTATCATAACAGAATAAGAACTAAATCCTTATTTCATGTTGAACCTGGCCTGTTTATATATTTTTAGATGTATGCTTAAATACATGTTGTAGTCTTTTACAACAACACAAACACACTTGTTGTTCTTACCCGTGTATGTTATTATTGTTATTAAAAGGTGTTAAAACAATCCGACCTGTGTATGTTGTTGAGTTGTGTACTTACAATATCTCCATTTTTCAGAAATGACAGATTCTTCACATTAAAGGGGACCTTTCATGCAAAATGCACTTTGGTATGCCTGGTATACATGGACATGTGTCCCCGGTGTGTCAGGGAACTCACAAAGTGTCAGAAAATACAACCCTCTCTCTTTTCCTCCGTACCCAAATCTCTAAAAACGGGTTCCGTACAATAATTCTTCATGCTTTATGCCCAGAATCAACACTTTCGTAACAGGAAGTGGAATGGAGAGATATGAGGCATGGCTAGAATGATCTGTTTGGTATTTTGAGCAAAACACTTCATAGACATGTTTTTTATATATTTGTATATATCTGAGACCTATGCTATTGCCTAAAAATAGCACGATAGGTGACCTTTAAGGAAAATGCAAAATAAGACGAACACTTTATATTAAGGTACACAAATTAACCATCAACTAGTTGTTAATTAACATGCACATTAGCAGTATTTTGGCTCTTTGTTAGTCATTATAAAACACTTATTAATGCCTTATTCTGCATGACCATATTCTACAAGTAATAAGCCATTAGTTGAGTTTTTCCTCAATAACCCTCTAATTAGTGCTGATTTAATGCAAGTCAGGAAGTTGTTGAACATGAGTTTTGGTCTTAATATGCTCTGCTCAATATGGGCCTAATAAGGCAGTACAATAAGAATAGTAATTCTCCCATAATAACACTTAACAAATATGATCAATTCTTATGCAACAAGACATGAAACTATAAGTGTTAATTAAATAACTCAATAAAAAAACTAAATACAATTAAGTATTTCTATCTAAGAATATGTGTTGGGATATTTGCAAGGCAACTATCTGCGGACTTATAGGAAATGTTGAAAGATCATTTGGATGTAATCGAGTGGACTTGCTGGCGTGGAAACCATCAGAGAAATTCACCACATGGAAAGCTTTTGCATGACATTAGGAAAGAATATAAAGTGTGAAGCCTGTGAAAGGTAGCAGATGTTGCAGATAGCAAGTTGATATTTAGACTGTCAGTCAAAAGCTTTGACACTGTGATCTATCTTTGTGACCCTGTAGGAGACAGCTCTTTCTGCTAGAAAGACTGATAGAGAACGTCTTTGTACAGTTTTTGCTAATTTGTGTATTTCTTCTGAGCCTCGACAGTTCAGCTACCAATAGCAAGGTGATATTGACCTGTATGTTTCATATTTGCACATTTATATTTTTCAAAAATGTGTACTGACTCTTTTCAAATGTATGGCATAATTACACACACTCTTAGTCTTCTAAAAAAAAACAATAACCACCTTTCACCTATTGTGAAAGTACATACCAGCAGGTCACAGAGTATGATCCCAGATAGATAAACTCTTTTAAAAATCAGTTTTATTAAAAAGCACAGGCTGCATTATGTGTTCTCAGCCTTGGAGAAACTTGACATGTGTTGGGATGTGTCTGAACCTCTCTTTAGTGGTTCATTAATAACACAGATAGTTCAACGTGTGCCTACTCTGTTCATGTGCTGTTGAGGTTAATTTCAGTAGGTGTCATGTATTTACAAAGTGTGAAGAGGAGGAAACTTTAGAATAGGGAACCTGTTCTGGTCAATTAGAGTCAAACTACTAGGTTATTGGTTATGAACAAGACTTCACTTTAAAATAGGGAACATATTCTGAGATATAAATACCTCATTTTGAGTTATTTAGACTTAATTAACACTTACAGTTTCATGTCTTGTTACATAAGAATAGATCTTTGTTAAGTGGTATTATGGGAGAATTACTATTCTTATTGTACTGCCTTAATGGGCCCATATTGAGCAGAGCATATTAAGACCAAAACTCATGTTCAACAACTTCCTTACTTGCAATAAATCAGAACTAATTAGAGGGTTATTGAGGAAAAACTCAACTAATGGCTTATTACTTGTAGAATATGGTCATGCAGAATAAGGCATTAATAAGTGTTTTATAATGACTAATAAAGAGCCAATATATTTGCTGGCTTACAACAGCTTCTGAGGACTTGTTCCCAGTATGTATAATATTAAGTATAACGCCAAGAAGAGTAGCATCATGATTGTGAGAAGTAAAGAGGATAAAAAGGCTGTATTTCCTTGTTTTATTCTCAGTAGCAACATTCTACTTGTGTGCAGTGAGATGAAGAACCTGTCATTATATTTCTGATGATCTCACAGATGACAACGACATCCATAGACAACGCTGCAAACTGTAAGCCCAGGCAAACATATTAATGCGGAAGTTTCACAAGTACTCTGTAGATGTCAAGGTATCACTTTTTAAAGCTTTCTGTACACCATTGTACATGGCTCACCTGTGGAGTAACTACAAGGCTCACCTGTGGAGTAACTACAAGGCTCACCTGTGGAGTAACTACACGGCTCACCTGTGGAGTAACTACAAGGCTCACCTGTGGAGTAACTACAAGGCTCACCTGTGGAGTAACTACACGGCTCACTTGTGGAGTAACTACAAGGCTCACCTGTGGAGTAACTACACGGCTCACCTGTGGAGAAACTACACGGCTCACTTGTGGAGTAACTATAAGGCTCACCTGTGGAGTAACTACACGGCTCACCTGTGGAGTAACTACACGGCTCACCTGTGCAGTAACATCGGGTTATGTAGTGTAACTCTTGTCATATTAGTACTGGACTCTATGGGTACTCTCTTACCCCGCAAGCATTCTCCCACTGAGACTTCTATAGACGTAGCCGGCCCTGGGCGGGCCTACCTGAATGCGCGCGCATCACACCGTATAAAAGGCGGCCTCGCCTCCTGACTATCATCCTACACCTCTCTTCAGCGAGCGGAATAGGACAGACAGTGCCCCGAGTAGAGGGCTCCGCCTGTGCTAATATGACAAGGGTTACACTACGTAACCTGACGTTATATCTCTCACAGGCTCCGCCCTCTACTGGACTCTATGGGTACATTGGGTGGAGCCGCGATGTATACGCGCACTGTCGTCCAACAATATTCCACCCTACTGCCCCTGACCGGCTATTATGGTCAGCAGCTGCTGCCCCACCTTCTCCTTTAATCCGGTTGTAACCGAGGAGAAATCTGGGCTGTGGCTAGCAGAGCACACCCTGCTGCGCTTACCTCGCAAAAAGTGTGCTCAAAAAACAGTGCCGGGGGACCCCCCCCCACCATGGATGGGGAGAGCCCCCTCAGCCCCGAAATGGCTTACTACACGCCTGCCTCCCTGAATCCCTAAGGATAACAGGGAGAGCGCCAGAGCCCCTGCCCCACACTCAAACACTGACCCCGTGCCGAGTGTGTGGACTAAAGTGTGGAGGGCTCCCCGCCTCCTGATCTCGGCAGGAGGAGAGCAGCCCTCCAGCCCTGTAAGGGCCCAGTGCGCCCCGCCCCTCCCGGGACCCTCAGGAGGCCCGAGAACAGCGAAGGCGCATTACGTCCGGGGAGGGGGTCAGACTGACCCACAACCCCCCTCCCCCTACCAGTCCTGTGTTGCCCCCGCAAGTACAGACGAGGAGAAAGAGCCCGACATGTCCAAGAGATAAAACCTTATGAAGGGGCCTGGCGTCGACCAAGACGCCGCTGTGCATATATCCTCCACACTCACACCCTTGAATAAGGCTGTTGACGCAGCCACAGCCCGTGTGGAGTGTGCACGAACCCCCGTGGGGCAGGCTCTCCCTGCCTGTCCGTAGGCATGTGCAATGCACTCGCAGAGCCAGCCTGCCAGGCGTTTCTTGGACAGAGCTTTTCCCGATCACCCCGCCCCCGAAGCACACACCCAGCTGTTCGGTGCGTCTAAGGGCAGCCGTGCGCTCCACATAACATGCTAGCGCACGCACCGGGCAGAGGAGGTGCAGTTTAGCTTCCCTGGTCCCACCATGGGGGGGGGGAAGACTAAAACCCCCTAACTGAATAGCCCTTGACCTGAACGCACTCCTTAGGCAGGGTTGCCAACTTTGGGTACCTGGCTGGAGTGAGATTTTGATATCATGGGTTTAATTACACATATGCGCACTAAATGACTGCTATCGTGTCAGCAGCGGGACCTTAGTTAGCATATATATATAGGATATATGATATATATACAATATATACAAATACACAACATTGGACACAGACTATAAAGGGCACAAAGTGTTATTCACTAATGAAAGTCAAACACGTTTGTTTCCACTGTTTTATTGTGTGCCTGTCGCAATAAGCAATTAATTGACTTATCGTACGATAAATAAAAATGAACTCGATAAATTGCCATTTACATGAGGATGTGACTAGCAGTTCGAAAGGATGTACTTCAATTATTATTATATATTATCACTATGTCAGGGGTCTAAGATGGTCATACAACGGTGCCGACAATATTATCGTTTATCGCAATAATTTCCTGGAAAATGTATCCAACAAAGTTAATTATCGTGAGAGGCCTATACATGAAACACACACACACAAAAATCTACAGACTTACTCCAAACTGCCAAACATGGCCTAGTAGAACAATAAGCAGCAGACTTTTACTTTTTTATCATTTCTACTGGATCTTAGATCTGCGCTTGCGCAATACGGGTCGGCAGTTGCCAGAGAGTATTTGTGTTGGGTAATCTATGGTAGGGCTAACCTATACAGTGGTGGGGTGAAGTCAGTATTTGCAATGTAATTACATACACGCTCCCCTTGACAGTGAAACGCCACGCGTGAGGTTTAGATTATTTCCCTGTCTCAATCCAAATTGAACTGTATGAAATAAAAAGGCACATTTGTCTTGTAGTAAATAAAAAGGGCGACCTGGAGCCAATCCTGCATTTTAACCACAGGTGAAAGAGTTGACATTCTGAAAGCCCAACCCCTGTAGGTGGTCTGGGGGGATTCACCCCCAAGAGATTTTTTGAAATACTAACACAAAATACACATTCTGGTACTCTCTTGAGAAGAAAAATAAATACATCTATTACTACACGACATATTTAAACAAATGAATGCCATTTTAGTTTTGTGTTACTTTGTTCTGAAAGCTGAACCTGCTGCTCTTCACTGATAGAAGATGGAAGAAGCTGTGTTCATTACTTTACATTGTGGATAAGGGTTGATAGCCCCCATTGTTCTGTGTGTCAACATGAAAGACAGCCCACACACGTATCAATCATCAAACCGTGGGGTCTTATTTCATTGCGTGTTGATTTGTGTTGATTTCTATCAACACGTAATGTTTTATCGATGTATGTACTACAGCAAAAGTATTCTCCGTCAGGACTTCCTGCAACAACACCATGCCGTTATCTTGATTCTGATTGGCCAGAAGACATTATCAAAGATGTTCTATTAAGAAGACGATCACTACCTGACAAAAGTTTTCAAAACCGTTTCTAGTCTTCGGTATTCTTGTTTTTGGCGTGAGAATAGTTTGGGCAGCGTGAGAGCGTGAGATTGAGAGTGAAAGCGTGTGTCACACGCCAGATGCGTGAGAGTTGGCAACCCTGCCTTAGGCGCTTGGGCACAAAGGAGGGGTTCGGTCTGAGTGTCGCGCCGCTCCGGTCACCCCAAATCTGTAAACAGCTCGGGTGCACCTACAGAGCAGTTAACTCGGACACTCTTTTGGCTGACGTTAAGGCAAGATGCAAAGCTGTTTTCCACGACAATGCTTTCAGAGAGGAGAGCTCCAGAGGCTCAAACGGCCCCGAGGCCAGAGCCTCGAGCACTAGGGGCAGGTCCCACTGTGGGGTGGAGTTGTGCACTACTGGATGCAGCCTCCTGACCCCCTGTAAAAACCGTGACATTAGTGGTTCACTAAAGGCTGACCTGCCGCCAAATCCCTCATGGGAGGGCGAGATGGCTGCTGCATACACTTTCACTGTTGAATGCGCAAGCCCTCTGTCCACCAGTAACTGTAAGAAGGATAAAATAGAGCCTAACTCACAAGATAGGGGCACTATTTTTCGCTCCTCACACCATCGCTGGAATCCTAGCCACTTTGGCCTGTAACAGGCTGTGGAGGATCCCGCTCTAGCTGCCTGGATAGACTGAATAACACCATAAGACAATCCACCCTGTCTCAGCTTGTTCCTCTCAGGAGCCAAACCTGGAGATGACGGCCGAGAGTGGGTAACGCCCCGATTGCACCTGCCTCTTGAGACATCGCCTCCCAGAACTGGGGAACTGCCCAGGGCTGGCCCACCTTCATCTGTGTCATCTCTGAGTACCACGGCGCCCCAACGCGATCCGGAGCCACTAGGATGACTGACAGACGTTCTCGCCTCACTCTCCTCAGGAGGGGGAGAATGAGACGCAGCGGTGGAAAGGCGTATAGCAGCTTCCTTGGCCATGGCTCGTGTGCAAACGCGTCCACCCCCAAGGGTGGGTCGTCGCTCCGAGCCACGAAGAACCACAGGGCACAGTGGCTGTTTCGCCGGCTGGCGAACAGATCCACTTCCGCTCTCCCGAACTGGGCCCAGATCTGCTTCACCACCTTCGGGTGAAGCACCCACTCGCCTGGCAGGGGGCCGCCCCTCGACATGAGGTCGGCTCCACCGTTCTCCAGTCCCGGGATATAAAGGGCTCTCAGAGATAACACCACCTCTGAAGCCCATAACCACAGTTCCTCCGCTGTGGTCAACAAGGCGGCGGATCGAACTCCGCCCTGCTTGTTGATATAAGCCACTGTGGTGCTGTTTTCGCTCCTGACCATTACATGTTCCCCCTGAATTAGGGGCCTGAAATGCCAGAGGACTAACACTACCGCCCGTAGCTCTAGGAGGTTGCTGTGTCGAGACTCTGTTAGAGCCCAGCGCCCACCTATAGCCCTCTTCAGGCAGGTCCCTCCCCATCCTGTTCCGGATGCATCCGTGAACACTGTGATGTAGGAGGTCACCCGTCCCAGTGGAGACCCCCTCCGGAGGTGATCCGGGGACCCCCAAAACCGGAGGTTGCCCCTCACTGAGGGGGGTATGGTCACCAGCCGCCGCTTGTGCCTCTTGGGATCCAAGCGCAGGCTGGGGAACCACCTCTGCAGGTGGCGCATATGTAGTAACCCTAACGGGACCATCATGTGTGTTTAAAGTTGGTGAGGTCCTGATAATTTATTCCAGTAAATTACTCTGACCTACTAATTGACCTGACCGAAGTTATTGAGTCTATGTAAGTTTACTGCTTGGCTCAGATCCACCAACGTCAGAAAGATCTCACCTCTATTAACTCCCCGAAGAACCAGGTTCAATTAACTGCTGTTTCTATTCAGACAACTCTTTTTAATCTGTTTAAGCGATCCCGAAGGATTTTGATATCAGTAAATGGGGTTTGTTCCTACCTAAACATGTGTGTGGCAGGGTGCAGTCTTACCTTTGAAGCAGGAGAGGAGAGCACAGATTTTCCCTTTTATTGTCCCAATCCAAAAGGTGAGATCAGTTTATTTGAAGAAAAATAGGTCCAAACCAATACAGAGTCTTTACCTTTTAACACATTATAATCATACAAAACATATCATGCTGGGGTTATATTTTTTATCTAAAACCTTAATTCATATTCATTTTATTCCCGTGCGTACGCCTTCCGGGTAGATCTAAACATTAGTTATAAGTTCCTGTACGTCCTAACAACGTCTTCCAGGTAGAGTCTAACCATTAGTTATATGTATCCTGTACGTCCTAACAACGTCTTCCAGGTAGAGTCTAACCATTAGTTATATGTATCCTGTACGTCCTAACAATGTAGAGTCTAACCATTAGTTATATGTATCCTGTACGTCCTAACAACGTCTTCTAGGTAGAGCTAAATAGTGTTATTTATTTTATTCCTGTACGTTCTAACAATGTCTTCCAGGTATATCTTACCGAGAGCCATCTAACCCAGCTCTGAGGGTCAGAGCTTACCGGGAGAGAGTATACCAGGGGTTTCCCCCTCTCTCCCCCACGAAATCCAAACAAGCCAGTCTTTTTATGCTCAAAAAACCGGATAGAAAACCCACAAACACCTCCTCTATACCCAACCAACATATTCTATTGGCTATGGCATAAGACACACCTTCCCAAGTTTGTGTAAAAACAAAACATGACTAGACATATTCTATGGCTATGACATAACCACCCTGTTGAGGCCTCAATGTGTTTCTCCTTAAGTCGGGAGCCCTGCTCCCTGCTGTGAGAGGAGAGGAAAGAACCTGCCTACTCTCTTATCAGAGAGTAAGGCATAAATCATTTTAGGCCTTACACTCAACTTAACAAACCACTTTGTTTTGTTTATGCTGTAAATATAGAAAAACCTAAAATATGAATCATTTTCATTGTGGGTTATACAAGAATATAATTGATTATAGTTGATTATAACTAACTTTCGTTTTAAGTATTCAACATACTATGAAGCTCTCAACACCCTCTTTTTAAAACGCAAAGTTATCAAACAGCAACAACTAAAATTGTAAGCATACATACATATTCAAAAACCATCAAGAAGCATTTTCATTATGGGTTCATACAAGAATATGATTGATCATATATGATTTATAATTAACTTTCGTTTTAAGTATTTACTTCATACTATGAAGCTCTCAACACCCTCTTTTTAAAACGCAAAGTTATCAAACAGCAACAACTAAAATTGTAAGCATACATACATATTACATATGTAAAACTTTAAGCATCAATATCATGAAAAGTTCTTCAGTATGTGTAATCAGGACGACCTTTTGATGAACCTGGTGTGGAGAACACCGAAGACATAGTACCTCACTGGAATGTTCTCGGTGACACATAGGTCAGGCACCCGAGTAAAAAGAGTCATTATGATCATAGATTTGTGCGCACCCCCGGCCTGGCACTTGCAGGAGCGGGGGGCCTATCTGTGGTTCCAGTTGTCGACTCCTAAATCCATGTTGCTATCTGATGTAAATCCTTGACCCTGACCATGGAGGGGTTGAGGTTCCTCCCTGGACGACACCTCCAAACGAAAGCCAGATAACTCGGCCCACAGTTGTTATGGATTTTTTAGACCTCGTCAATAATCGCTTTGTGACAAGTTCAATGAGGCCCCACACAATGATAGCACAAACGAGAAACCAGAGGCATATGAAACAGCTTAGCTGGCACTCGCTCATGGCATCCTGTGTGTGCAGTGTGAGTGTGGTGCTGGTGGTGACTTGCCACGTCACTTGTTGTCGTCTGTTTCTACCGTCTCTCCTGGCCTGTGACAACGACCTTGTAGAGGCTGGCGTGGACCCACGTGGCTCTCTCGGTGACCTTGACCGCTGTCTGGGTGACGAGGAGCACCTGGTAGGGCCCTTGCCAACGGTTGGATTTCCAGCTCTTTCTCCGGAAGTCCTTGACCAGCACGGAGTCGTTGGAGATGATGAAGTGGACCAGTGTCAGGGGTAGGTAGAGCTGCTGCTACCTGGCGTCTGATATCTGACCATGCAGTTATCAGGTAGTCGTCGTCCTTTTTTGGGAAATCCACTGCGATCTGAGTGGCTCAGCGGGTAGAGATGCAGCCTGTCCCACAGAGCTGGAAGAAACATCATCCTCCACTGGCAGGGGTACAGGTGACTCAGCCGCTGGCTCCATGCTGCACAGGTTTCCTGGGTCCAGGACTTGGCTTCACTTGAGGCACTGTGACTGAAGTTGTCCCGCTAGGCAGGTTAAAATCCTCTTGGTAGATTGCTGAGGTATTAATCTCAACAATATAGCTAAGATCAAGTATAAATCATTTCTCTGATTCATAAAAAGTTGTTTTCAGTTTAAAAACTTCCCCAAGGGTTTTCTCAAGCACTGGGCCATAACTTACTCTTATCAGTTTAACGACCTGACAGCCCTGCACCTCCATGCTGTGTGAAAACCAGCAAAAAAGAAGAAGGAAGAAGTGCTCAAAAAAAATCTAATTTAAATGAACACTGTTGTAGGGTGTAGGCATATAACAATTAAAATAACTGAAAAGAAAACTAATAGTGTAAAATTAAAAAACAATGAGAAAAATAATACAAAGGTTATTTCCCATTCCCTCTTTGATACTGAGGTATTCTCCATTCAAGCTCCAATGATCCATATGCTAATAGACAGAGTTTCGTCTTGCCATCTTTCTTTGCATAATTCACAAACGATTCTAACAGTTCTACTGCTAAATCCTTTGCATTTGAGCTATTACTTGTTACTCAGACTTAGATTCCCTCTTTTGCTCTATAAAATATCCCTTGGTACCGAATTTACCAAGACAAATTCTAAATCATCCTCTCCTGTGGAAGAAAGCACATTAACTGCCACGGGTGTGTGCAAAACATGTCATGTGATGTGAGACTGATAGCATCAACAGTGGATGGGTAGGCCGCAGTCATATACCTATCTGGATTCTAAACTCAGTTGGCTCGGGTGAACCGGTCCTCTCTTCTGGAGTGAAACTACGTTCCCAGAGATTGACTTCACTGTCTCCAAACCTTCTGATTTAGTTTTAAGCTGACCCTTCTCTGGACTTCGCCCCTTTCTGGTCACCCATACACGATTTATGAACTTAAACGGAAAAGGTGTGATAGTTAGAAATGACCTGACCTTTGCCCTTGGTAGCTTTTCCATACATACAGTATTGGAATATATTCAGCATTGTCAAATTGATTGGAATGTCCCAATTTGTTTTACATATGTCGGCCCTAAAACTGATTAGTGGTTCTTCCTCTATTATTTTAAGATGCTCAGGATGAATTTTCTTGAACCCATCCACCTCTACACATTGAAGACATGTTGACCGTGTGTGTTGTAAGTGCAATCGCAGTTTCGGTATGAGGATTTTATTGTGGAGACAATATTTTCTCATCCGAAATAAGCCACATGGCCTAAACTGCTGTGTAGTTCACGCACAACCTGAGGAGCTTCTTCAGGGGGTATGCGAATGCTTCCACTCTTTTTCCATATTCTAAGGCAGGGGTGTCAAACTCAAGGCCCGGGGCCAAATCTGGCCCGCGACTTCATTTCATGTGGCCCGCAAGAGCTTGCAAAGAATGTTTATGATACGGTTACATGCCACTTTACAGAAGCAGGTTGCCCATAAACTACATGTCCCACAATGCATCTCGTTTTGTGACATGCACTGAAGAGACTCACAATTATTTGCCCTGGACTTCTGCTTTCAGACGTAGTTAATTGCTAAGTTATTATCCTATCCGATAATAATCAAATTCAGAGGCAATAATGTAATATATAATACATTATATATATATATATATGTATATTTATAGTTACAACCGGCCCTTTGAGTGCAACCATAATGTTAATGTGGCTCGAGATGAAATTGAGTTTGATTCCCCTGTAAGGAATATGGCAGTCAGGTGGTTAACTCGTCCCCTGCTTTAAGCAAGGCAAAAACTTCTCTATTACCCTGATAGTCTAATTTGATCTTATCTGTATGGCTACGGACATGATTCCACTCCAGGTACATGCCTGCCTTTAACTCTGCAATAAGACCCTCACTTGAAGGGCATGTGTAAGTGCTTCACCTTTCACATTGGTAAACTGCCTTTGTTCCCAGTTATTCAATCAATCAATCAATCAATGTTTATTTATATAGCCCAATATCACAAATGTTACATTTGTCTCAGTGGTCTTCACAGTGTGTACAGAATATCAGTATGACAATACGACACCCTCTGTCCTTAGACCCTCACATCGTACAAGGAAAAACTTCCAAAGAAAACCCAGTTTAAAGGGAAAAATGGGAGAAACCTCAGGGAGAGGGATCCCTCTCCCATGACGGACAGACGTGCAATAGATGCCGTGTGTAAATTGAAAAGATAATACATTTTCAACATAGGTAGTCCAAATGTTTGGAAATGCATGTGTGTAATAGGAAGATGAATCCACGAGGATATCCATCCAGGACCGATGATCCAGGACCACAGCCACGACTCAAGATCCAGCACTCGCGATCCAGGACACAAGACCGCAGGATCATCCATGACTCCGGATCCCAGCGTATATAGACACCAAAAGGAAAGACATTTGGGGAAGCTGGGTTAATCGGAACATGAGAGTACACAGGTATAGACAGCGAGAAGGAAGAAGTAAGATGTCCCCCGACAAACTAAGCCTATATCAGCAAAACTAGGGGCTGAATCTAATCAGCCCTAACTATAAGCTTTATCAAAAAGGAAGGTCTTAAGCGCACTCTTAAAAACGGATAGGGTGTCTGCCGCCCGAACACAAACTGGAAGCTGATTCCACAAATGTGGAGCTTGATAAGAAAAGGCTCTGGCTCCCATTGTACTTTTAGAGACTCTAGGAACAACCAACAACCCAGCATTGTTGGAACGCAATGCCCTAGTAGGACAGTAGGGTATAATGAGTTATTTAAGGTAAGATGGCGCCTGCCCATTAAGGGCTTTGTAGGCGAGAAGAAGAATTTTAAATTCTATCCTGTGTTCTATAGGGAGCCAGTGTAAGGCAGCCAGAACAGGAGTAATGTGGTCCCTTTTCCTAACTCTGGTTAGTACACGAGCCGCAGCATTTTGAATCAGCTGAAGCGACTTGATTGACTTCTTGGTACTCACTGATAATAAAGAGTTACAATAATCCAGCCTAGAAGTAACAAATGCATGGACAAGTTTCTCTGCATCGCTTTGAGGCAAGATATGCCTGATTTTTGCAATGTTACGTAGATGGAAGTAGGCGGTCCTTGAACTTGATTTTATGTGGGCGTTAAAGGATAAATCCTGATCAAATATAACACCAAGATTCCTTATAGTCTCACTGGAGGCCAAATTAATGCCATCCATAGTTAGTATATCTTTAGATAATTTGTTTCGTAGATTCTTCGGGCCAAGTACAATAACTTCAGTTTTGGTCGTGTTTAACATCAAAAAGTTTAAGGTCATCCACGTTTTTAAGTCCTTAAGGCAGTCTTGAATTTTATTTAGATGAATAATTTCATCAGGCTTGATTGATAAATATAGTTGAGTATCATCCGCATAACAATGAAAGTTTACAGAATGATTCCTTATAATATTGCCTAACGGAAGCATATATAATGTGAACAAAATAGGTCCGAGCACTGAGCCCTGTGGCACTCCATGGCTAACTTTGGTTTGCGTTGAAGATTCATCGCAAACACGTACAAACTGAGAGCGTTCAGATAGATAGGACCTAAACCAGCCTAAAGCAGTTCCCTGTATGCCAACTAAGTGCTCTAGTCTTTGCAATAGGATATCATGGTCGATAGTATCAAATGCAGCACTGAGATCGAGCAAAACAAGAATAGAGACAAGTCCCTTGTCTGAGGCTATTAGAATGTCAATTGTGACTTTAACCAGAGCTGTCTCTGTGCTATGATGTGTTCTAAAGCCAGACTGAAAATCTTCAAATAAATCATTGTTTTTTAAGTAATCACACAACTGTTTTGCGACCGCTTTCTCAATCATTTTTGAGAGGAACGGAAGATTAGAAATAGGTCTATAGTTGGCTAAAACCTCTGGATCGAGGTAGTGCTTTTTAAGAAGCGGTTTTATCACTGCTACTTTGAATGATTGTGGAACATAGCCTGATAATAAATACATATTCATAATATTTAATAAATAAGTGCTAATTAATGGAAAAACTTCCTTCAACAGCTTAGTTGGAATTGGGTCTAACATGCACGTTGATGGTTTAGAAGAGAGAATCATTGAATGTAATTGTTCAAGGTTAATGGCTGAAAAGCATTCTAGTTTACTATCTAGTGTAATATTAGAACTTACGATTCCGGGAGCTGTTGATAACACTATACTGGTCAAAGGCAAGAGGTCATTAATTTTGTTTCTAAGAGTAACCATTTTATCGTTAAAAAAGCACATAAAATCATTACTACTGAGTGCTGTGGTAATAGAAGGCTCAATGGAGCTGTGGCTCTCTGTCAGCCTGGCTACAGTGCTGAAAAGAAATCTTGCATTATTCTTATTCTCATCTATTAATGAAGAGTAGTAGGCTGCTCTCGCTTTACGCAGTGCTTTCTTATATTCATTGAGAGTAATATGCCAAATTAAACGAGATTCTTCAAGTTTAGTGGAACGCCATATCCTTTCAAGTTGTCTAGACTTTTGCTTTATTTTGCAGGTTTCGGCATTATGCCATGGAGCTAATCTATGTTGTTTTATTTTCTTCTTTTTGCATTTTGCATAATGCATTTTGACAGACACTTGGGGAAAATATGCTGCATTTTTAAGGTCCGATAGTCCACCATTAACACCTTAGTCCGTCTCGTCTCATCAATGAAAACTAAATATACATGACATACTTGAGAGCAAAAGGAGAATATCCGTGTGTAAGAGTGAAAATGTATGTATGTAAAATGAGAATATAGCCTATGTGTGTAAGAGTGAAAATATGCCGCATTTTGAATGTCCGAGTCCACCATTTCCACCGGAAATATCAAACATTTAATAAAAGTGAAAAACAATGAACAAGACTTAACGTATTCATCATAATTAATTGTATTTATTTCGTTTGGATTTAGGATTTTTGACTTTGTTTAGAGCAGTGATCTTCTACTATATGAACATGTTGGACCCAAAATCACAAAAAAAACGTAAAAACAGATTTTGAAAATGATTATATTTTTCATAACACAAACATACACAACGAAACCATTTAAAAGCTGGAAATATATACATGGGATGTGGCTATGATAATGTGAAAGTTTGATTGAGGTAGCATGGGATTTTGTTCTGACAAGGCAAAAGTGTTATTATAAATATAATACAAATATATATATATGCACATTATGTACAACAATCTGTTTGTTCTGTCTTTATCTGTGCCACGCTTCAAAGCGGTTTCTGTCAACTACGACACAGAGGGCAACATCACAGATTCCTCCTCCTCCATGTAAAAAAACAAGCTTAAAGCTTGACTCACGTTCAGAGTTCTCTTCATCATAGTTGAGTCTTCAAAACTCAAAATATATATAATTATATCTAAATTCTCAATGTTTGTCTGTCACTTTACTTCAATCGCAGTCTCCCGCAGCCTCTCTTCATCTCCCGCCGCCTGTCTTCGTATATCTTCGTCTCTCTCCATTTCCCGCCGTCTCTCCTCGGTTCCCGCCGTCCCTCTTCGTCTCTTTTCGTCTCGTTTCGTATCACTCCGTTTACCTGATTACCTCACCCCCTCCCTGGTAAATACATCCTGTTGAGCAGAATGTACAGTTTCCAGTATTTTCCGTTTCGTAAAATGATAAAATACGGCGAAGATATTAAAATATGTGCTTCCATTATTCATACTTCTGAAATATATATGTATTAACTTTATATCACCGTATCTCCGTATTTACTGGGTCTTTTTGCATGAAACAAAGACTGGGATATAGTTTCAAGCCAGTACTTTCGACAGAAACACACGGCAATGTTGTACGGACTGTTGTTTTTATGCGGCACCGGCTTGAACAGGTCATGTGATCTGATCACGCCGGCGTGACGGTCGACTCCAAAGGGTTAATATTAAATACAGTATTTTTCAACTTGTATTTAGAAATACTCTGTTGTAATTATTGATGCATACATGTGTTCATCCATTCAATGTGTCATCTTCTATAATGGGGTTAATGTATGATATTACTTAATAATACAATACATTACAATATATGATATGATAATTACATTTTAGTTTTATTAATTTCTTATTTCATAGTTTCTCATTATTATTATTTGTATCGCTCATCTTATTTTTGATTTTATTCATCTGTGTGAATCTGTGCTGTCCTGTTTTTCACTCTCACCCTGTTGCTGTTTGAACTACTGAATATCCCCACAGGATTAATAAAGGTCCATCTTATTTTATCTTAATGTATAAATTGATTTACTTCAATCTACTGTACAATATTACAAGAAATATACTGCATAAAGCAAACTATATACTTTATTTGATCTAAAATATTGATGTTTCTACAACACCCATTGTGTATTTTGTGAATGAAGCGCCATCTCATGGTTAAATCCTGTAATTGAACAAATCGGGAAATTGGGCAACGCCCTCTAGCAATTTGGCAACACCCCAAGCCACTGGCATCCGCTGGCCTTTTGACTGGGACACACCCATTTGAGTCTGATCTGGAGTGCTACATCTGTATGTTTTCAACGGACAAATAGAACCCCGTCACAATAGGTCATAGATTAAGAATGGTGAATCATCTTAGAAACAGGAAGCGCTCAAACGTTTGTGTGAGTTTATCTAATTTAGCAGTGATTCCATGTCAGCCACAGCTTGTTACATGACCGATAGTGTGTTTAACAAACTTAAACTAGCTTTATTAAATGTCAGGTCTTTGGCAGGAAAAACATTTTTAATCAATGATTTTATCACTGAGCACAATCTCGATTTTATGTTTTTAACGGAAACTTGGATTGAACAAAATAACAGTGCAGCTGTTGTTATCGAAAAAAACCCTCCCAACTGTAGTTTTATGAGTCAGGAAAGAATGCATAAGAAAGGGGGTGGAGTTGCTATTCTGTTCAATGATTCCCTTCAATGCAGGAAGACATCATATGGAAACTTTGATTATTTTGAATATGTAGCCCTTCAGCTGAAATGCTCCTCTCGAGCTCTGTTCCTAAATATCTATAGACCACCCAAATACGGTGGAAGCTTTTTTGATGACTTTACTGAACTGCTGTCTATAGTGTGTATTGACTTAGACCATCTAGTAATTGTTGGTGATTTTAACATCCATGTTGACAACCCCCAGGACAGAGGGGCAAAATAACTGTTTTGTGTTCTTGATAGCTATGGACTGACTCAGCATGTGACGGAGCCCACGCACAATAAGGGGCACACTCTGGACTTAATTATCTCAAAGGGTCTGAATATCTCTAAGGTTGTGGTGACTGATGTTGTACTCTCTGACCATTCCTGTGTTTTCTTTGAGAGCTCTATTTCTGTTCACAAAAATGTTCAAAAAGAGACAACCACAAAGCGATATTTAACTGAAAATACTAGGGACATGTTTACTCAGAATGTTTCTTCCACACTTGCCCCTGCTAACATCTCAGTAAATGAGCTAGTAGATCATTTTAATTCAAAAATTAAAAATGTTACAGATGACAAAATTCAGAAAATCAGACAAGCAGTCAGTGCCTCTGCATCAGGAACAGCAAATGTGTTGTCTCTGTTTCAACTTAACATCAATTCAAACACCATGACACAATTCCTTTAGATTAATGATAAAAACCTTGAGGACATTATACAACTTCTGAAATCCTCCTCCTGCTGCCTTGATATTATTCCAATAGGATTTTTCAAAGATGTTTTGCCTTGCATGGCCTCAGATCTACTTCATATAGTAAACAAATCTCTTCACTCAGGTATTTTTCCACAGGCCCTGAAAACTGCAGTCATTAAACCGCTCTTAAAAAAGAATAATCTAGATGCTTCAGTAATGAACAATTATAGGCTCATATCAAACCTCCCATTTATAGGTAAAATCATTGAAAAAGTTGTTTTTCAACAGTTGAGTAATTTCTTGCATTTAAACATTTAAACTGTTTCGATGTGTTCCAGTCAGGCTTTCGTCCAAACCACAGCACTGAGACTGCTCTTGTAAAGGTCTTGAATGACATCCACTTAAACACAGACAGTGGCAGAACTTCAGTGTTAGTATTATTAGATCTCAGTGCTGCGTTTGACACTGTTGACCACAGCATATTACTAAACCGACTGGAAAACTGGGTGGGTCTTTCGGAAACAGTTCTAAATTGGTTTGAATCCTACTTAAAGGACAGAAACAACTTTGTTTTTATAGGTAAATACACATCTGAGTTGACAAATATGACATGTGGGGTTCCTCAAGGCTCCATCTTGGGGCCTCTTCTCTTTAACATCTACATACTACCACTGGCTCAGATAATGAAAAACAACAAAATAACTTACCATAGCTATGCAGATGACACACAAATGTACGTCACCATTTCACCAGGAGACTATGCTCCAATTCAAACACTGAGTAAGTGCATTGAACAAATCAATGACTGGATGTGTCAGAACTTTCTCCAATTAAACAAAGATAAAACTAAGGTAATGGTTTTTGGAGCCAAGTCAGAACGTATAAAAGTTAGCGCTGAGCTTCAGTCTGCAATGTTCAAAACAACAGATGAAGCGATAGTTACGGCTGTAACTACGGTTCTATGAGTCCCGGATGACCGCCAGAGGCGGTGCTTTAGCACTGGATATGTCCATCGCACGCATGCGCAGCTCGAGTACCAATAACAACAAAGTCACCTGTGACCCACGTGACACCGGCTATATCAGCCGGTATTGTCAGAGGATCTGTTCCCCGAATCTTGCACACAAGAATTCTGAGTGACAGGGAACTCTGGCGGTCATCCGGGACTCATAGAACCGTAGTTACAGCCGTAACTATCGTTCTATTTCGTCCCTACTGACCGCCAGAGGCGGTGCTTTAGCACTGGATGACTTATACCAACAATGTCATGAAGAATCCAAGCCCTTGCTCATCACTGGAAGCAGCGGAGCTCGGCAAAAAGACCACGCCCAAAGAATGGGGAGTGGCGACATTGACCTGATGACAACTGGAGAATGTGCCAGAAGACGCCCACGACGCCGCGGCGCAGATGGTCTCCAGGGGCACCCCTCTCAGGGCAGCCCAATATGTTGAGATGCTCCTTGTAAAGTGGCATCTCAGCCTGATGGCAGGGGGCGGCCACTGGCCCCGTAAGCCTGTGAGATGGTATCGACAACCCAGTGGGGCAGCCACTGGTTAGAGGGCCTAACCTCCTTTAGTGCCGCCAGGGCAAACTCAAGAGTTGCTCCTACTGCCGTATGCAGGCAGTAGCCTTGATATACGCCCTTTGGGCACCCCCAGGGCACGGCAACTTCGATGTGCCGTACTCCTGAATGTCAAAGCGTGCCAGCTGGGCAGGCTAATTGAAGTGAGTTTGTGGAAGGACCCCGGGGGGACTGCCACATTTGCCCAAAGGGCAACGCCTGAGAGTCTCACCTCGGGCATGTATTGTTTATGGAGAGGACATGCAACTCCCCGACTCGCTTCCCTGAGGCTATGGCAAGCAGAAATGCTGCCTACGTAGGCAGCCACCTAAGCCCCACCTGGGCCAGGGGCTCGAAGGGAGGAGATGATAGGGCATCCGGCAGCAAGGGCAGGTCCCAAGCCGGAGCCCTCGGGGTGCAAGGGGGACGCTGCCATAAAGCTCCTCTCATAAAGAGGGGGGGCGCAACGACAGCGGCCTAAGGGCCCAGCGGACGAGGCATCTGCCAGTCTGCCCAAGGGCCGGAGGAACTGAATATAAGTCACCCTCTTGCCCGGCCCACGTGGAAGTAGGCATCCCTCGGTTGAGAACCACTCCACCTGTGCGTATGCAGTAGTCAGCATATAGAATGGCAGCACCTTCAGGAATCTGTTGATTCCTCTGAGTTCCAAGATCGGGCGAAATCCGCCGACTTTCTTACTCACGAGAAAGTATGCCGAGTAGAACCCCCTGGCTAAGCAGAGGGTCTTACTGGGTTGATTGCGTCCTTGGACAAAAGGACAGACAACTCTTGGCCCAGAGGTAGGGCCCCTGCCGGATTGCTGACGACTGTCAATTAGACCCAGCCGAAGGCTAGGGGCCGGAGCTGCGGTCCGTACCCCTGGGTTAAGGTGAAAACCACCCAAGGGACGGAAGTACAGACTGCCCAGAAACGGAGCTGCTGCTGGGAAAGCAGCCGCCAACCACCCCCGGGATTTCAGAGCCCAGCCCCCCGGACCCTGGAGCCTCTTGGGGGGTTCCGGTAAGGCTCTGGGGCACAAGGCCGCCTGGAAGGCGGGCGACATGGGGCACGAAAGTCATTGGGAGGCGGTTGAGTGGGCCGTTAAGACCTCTGCAGACCACCCCTGTAATCCGGCGGCTGAGTGCGGCTGCCTAGCTTGGGCGGCACACTCCAGTGCCTCCAGGGCAGCTGATCTAAACAGCTCCCCTGGCTCGACTGGTACGCTACGGAGGACTCTCCGTCAACCGAAGGAGGTGCGTCAGCCGAAGGAGGGGGGGGGGCGACAGGCGGCCCGCTAGCAGCCCCTACACCGGGCCCAGGCTGAAGGGCCAAGAGGCGACTTCATCATGCCCCTATCGGCCGATCCACCTTAGAGGACAGCCTGTTTCTAGTCCTTCTATTGGGGGAGCACACATAGCCATCGCTCCCTCAAGTTGCCGGGAACGGCCGAATTGATCTGGAGGAGGACGTGACAAGGAGAGGTGTCTGTTGGCTGCTGCCAGACGTTCCACCTCAGTGATTCAAGCCACTCTGAGCACCCGAGACATGCAGCTACAGCTCATGCAGGCGTTTACCGTGAGAACCTCTCTCAGATGCTCGAATTTCGTCCCCACTGACCGCCAGAAGCGGCCGAGGCAGGAGGGGCAGCGGTCGTGGCCGTCCTCGGGCTCAAGAGAAACCATACAGGCGCTACATGAATTAACCATTCTGTAGGTAGCCAGATGCAGCGTAGCCGGGAGCGGGTGCAGGAACACAGCCTTCACCAGCTACCTGCTTAATGGAAAGAGTAGAGCGTTGCTGCTACTCGCCGAACAGAAAGAGGGATGTAATTACACCCACGTTACCGGCAGAGGGAGCGGGAGCGAGAGCACTGCCGTGACCTGGCTGGATTAATAAACACGGCAGTTCAGCGTCTACCAGCAGCGGGGGCGAGAACACTGCCGGCTGAGTTAAAGACGAATGCCAGATGCAGCATAACCGGGAGCGGGTGCTCCCGGTTATGCTGCCTTCACCCTTCACCCGCTACCTGCTTAACGGAAAAACAGGGCAGTTCCGCGTCTACCAGGAGCGGGGTCGAGAACACTACCTTCACTGGTTGAGTTGAGTTGAGACGAATGCCAGATGCAGCGTAACCGGGAGCGGGTGCAGGAACACAGCCTTCACCAGCTACCTGCTTAACAGAAAGAGTAGAGCCGCGCCGCTACTCGCCCAACAGAAATAGGGATGTAATTACACCCACGTTACCGGCAGGGGGAGCGGGAGCGAGATCACTACCTTCACCTAGCTGGATTAGTAAATAAGGCAGTTTACCAAGAGCGGGGGCGAGAACACTGCCTTCACTGGCTGAGCTAGAGGCGAGTGACAGATGCAGCGTAACCGGGGAACACAGCCTTCACCAGCTACCTGCTTAACGGAAACCAGGCAGTTTAGCGTCTACCAGGAACGGGGGCGAGAACACTGCCTTCACTGGTTAAATTAAGACGAATGCCAGATGCAGCGTAACCGGGAGCGGGTGCGGAACACAGCCTTCACCAGCTACCTGCTTAACAGAAAAACAAGGCAGTTTGGCGTCTACCAGGAGCGGGGGCGAGAACTGCCTTCACTGGTTGAGTTAGAGACGAATGCCAGATGCAGTGTAACCGGGAGCGGGTGCGGGAACACAGCCTTCACCAGCTACCTGCTTAACAGAAAAACAAGGTAGTTTGGCGTCTACCAGGAGCGGGGGCGAGAACTGCCTTCACTGGTTAAGTTAGAGTCGAACGCCAGATGCAGCGTAACCGGGAGCGGGTGCGGGAACACAGCCTTCACCAGCTACCTGCTGAACGGGAAGAGTAGAGCGGTGCTACTACTCGCCGAACAGAAAAAAGGGATGTAGCTACATCCGCATTACCGGTAGAGGGAGCGGGAGCGAGAGCACTGCCTTCACCTAGCTGGGTAAAATAAAGAAGCTTAACAGTATACGCAAGACGTTAGCCGAGCGGCTGCTGCTAACGATCAAGCAAGATCAAGTAAAATAACACACATGTTTAAGACCAGATAACTAGCTTCTAAAGAAGAGAATAGCACAGAGCCGTAGTTACAGCAGTAACCATGGCCAGGGCTCACACGGCATCTAACCGTAGTTACAGTAGTAACTCTGGCCAGTACTTACACAGCATAGAGCCGTAGTTACAGTAGTAACTCTGGCCAGTACTTGCACGGTTTGGAACCGTAGTTACAGTAGTAAATATGGCCAGTACTTACATGGTTTAGTACCGTACTTTAGTACTTACACAGCATAGACGCATACACGCAGAGCACACAGCACCCGCCGTGAAGATGTTCTCTGCATATCATCCTAGTGCTAGGAGTCTAGTACTAGGAGCAGTAATACAACGATCTAGCGCTACTGCAATCAAACCCTATGCTACAGGGAGCGGGAGCACTGCCCTGAGTTAATAGTTAAGCTCAACAGCAAGGTGTTAGCCAAGCGGCTGCTGCTAACAATCAAGCGACCAAGTCAGAACACACATGTTAAGACCAGATAATAGCGTCTAAGAAATAGAAAGTACTTACCTTACTTTCTGCATCTAAACGAAAAAACGGGTTTAAAGTATGACCCTCTGGGTTTCCATACTAATTGAATGAGGGACGCAGCCAAAGCTGGGACTCAAATGCTAATGATAGCTCGGGCACAACGCCACAAGCAGAACTTTCAAAAGAGCATAAGGGCAACTTTATGGGAGAGGAAGCGGGAACACTGTCGTCACCAGAAAGTCTAAGCCACAAACAATAAGACGGTAATCAGGACAACTTGGCTGGGAGCGGGTGTGGAAACACAGCCATCACCAGCAACAAGCTGACACAAACCTATCTGTCGAGGCTCTGCACAGCCGGCACAGCTCCTGGAGGACGCGTTTAACGACCCGTAGCTCCGCCTATCAGTCGCGAAGCTTCACGCGGCCAGCTGTTTGCAGAGAAATCCCTAAGATCAAACGTTCAAACCTGAACGCTGTGGGCTACGAAAACGTAGCCACGGTACCCTCGCGCAGCGAGAAGATGAAAAGGAACAGATCCTCTGACAATACCGACTGATATAGCCGGTGTCACGTGGGTCACAGGTGACTTTGTTGTTATTGGTACTCGAGCTGTGCATTCGTGCGATGGACATATCCAGTGCTAAAGCACCGCCTCTGGCGGTCAGTAGGGACGAAATAGAACCAGAAATATAGGTGTAGTCATGGACTCTGACCTGAGTTTCAACAGTCACATTAAAACAGTTACTAAATCAGCCGACTATCACCTAAAGAATATATCTAGGATTACACAGCTGGATTTGGAAAAACTTGTCCATGCTTTTATCTTCAGGAGACGCGACTACTGCAATGGTGTCTTCACAGGTCTCACTAAAAAATCTATTAGGAAGCTGCAGCTGATTCGGAACGCTGCTGCTCGAGTCCTCACTAACACTAAGAAAGTGGATCACATCACTCCTGTTCTGAAGTCTTTACACTGGCTTCCTGTGTGTCAAAGAATAGATTTCAAAATACTGCTGCTGGTTTATAAAGCACTGAATGGTTTAGGCCCAAAATACATGTCTGACCTCCTGCCAAATTATGAACCATCCAGATCTCTCAGGTCTTCAGGGACTGGTCAGCTTTCTGTCCCCAGAGTCAGAACTAAACATGGTAATGCAGCGGTCAGTTATTATGCTCCAAATATCTGGAACAAACTCCCAGAAACCTGCAGGTCCGCTTCAACTCTGACTACTTTTATGTCCAGGCTGAAGTCTTTTCTTTTTGTCGCTGCTTTTAATTGAACTATTCATATCTTAGACTGCACTGTAACCTTTATCAATGTATTTTATAAGCTTTTCTTTTTAATGACTGATTTTAAATGCCTTTTTGTTAATGTCTTTCATTTTTTGTAAAGCACTTTGAATTGCCTTTGAAAAGTGCTATATAAATAAACTTGCCTTGCCTAAACATTAATATGGTCACTTTTTTTAATTAGTCCCCAAAAACAGGAATGAATAGATTTGCCAAGCTAAAGTAACAAGACTTTGTAAACTATCAAATTGTACCTTTAAAATATATGTACTACCATAGTAGAGGTCTGGGTACTCTATTAGAATGCAGTCTCCAGTTAGAAAACCCAATAGACAAAGTTATTAGACCATGTTTACATCTTAATGTTCAGGTCATTATATTGCCAGGACCCCATGGTAACTCCCCTTTTAAAGAAGCTACTCATGTGCAAAGGCTTTGTTGCAGCAACTGAAGTCCAAATATAAACTGGCAGACCTCCAATAAATCACCTTTATACAGCCATTACAACAAAAGCAAATGACACCCCAGAAAATAAATGCCATGGTGTAGTACCGTTTCTAGCAGCAGACAAGCCCAAGAAAAGACATGGAAGACAAATTGCAATTTTGGGTCCCCCCTAAATGTTTACCGTAATATGAAATACTTTTGCTCATTAGGAAACAATGGTTTGCATTTAATTGTTTTTAGCTGTGAGCAGATCATCAGTTTTCCTTGTTAAACATTAAAAAGCAAACAAATTAAAGTTTGAATAATTTATTATCTCTTTGGGTCCATTGTTTCAGAAAGGTCAGATTCTGTTGCAGTGGTGTTGGACAGTGTGGGCACAGCCACATTAACCACAGCAGTTGGGATGACTTCATCGAGCGCCGCTGTGTTGGTACTGTTCAACACCGCTGCCTTCAGCTGCAGGTGGGCCTCAGGAGAGGTTTTTTCTAGAAGTTCAGGAACTTCCTCAGCATCTCCATCTGTAGTCGTAGAAGAAATGTGTTAATGTAAAAGGTGCATTGCAGAGTGCCTTGTAAAAAAAAGAGTTAAGACTTTTCACATTTTACCTTTTTCTGTTCCACTTTTGTCTTCTTCGTCTTTATTCTGCTCAGAAGCTAAAGTCACAACGTCCACCTAGTTTTGGGTCGATGATGAATCAGGAAGCAGTCCTTTCCTCTGATCTTTGACAGAAAAACAAAACATTAAGATTTCATTATGGGCCATTTTAATCTCAATTTAGAGAATGTTAAAGGCTTCAAATGAACAAAGAATAATTCAATACCGGCATTGACTTACCAACTCCGTTTATTCCACTCCTCCACTGGCTGCCATACATTGTAGATCTGCTGATTTGATCAAGAATGGAAGAAGGCTCCTCTGCAGGTATGGGCCGGCTATTCTGCTTGGCTGGCAAGACCATCATCGGACCCACTCTGGCCTGATGTTCCCACACTAACACAAACCAGCACAATGCATGTTAATTCTGTTACCCAGCCATCATCACGTCTAAAACCTATTCCAAAACATGTGTCACAATTGATCATTATGACGACATCTATTCTGCAGCCAATATTCATCATGCAAGTTCCTACAAGCTCCCCACCTGTACTGGTCTTCAGTCCACTCCTCCAGAGGGGTTCACGATCTTCTGGCTTCACAAACCCTCAAGGCCTAAACTTGCCAGCGCTGCTGGGCTTACTGGGAGTTTGCGCAACTCCAATTGGTTTTTTGCATTGCCCACATACATAGTCATTACCATCAGCGGACTGCCATCTGATAAATAAAAAACATTCAGCACCAATACTTTGTTTTTTGTGAGTAATTCGACATATTTTAGACTGGATCTCACTTACCTTCCATTCACAAAAATGCACGCCTTGGTTGTTGCATCTGTGCTATTTATTGGCACAGCATTCAGATGACATGTGATGTAGAGCTATGAGAAAAGCAGGTGTTGGGAAACATGCACACACAATCATTTTTGAGGCAATTTAATAGAGCCTCACCTCCCTTCTGTCCTCATTATAAAATCTGAAGGCATCAATGGACATGTGGAGCTTGTCATCCTGTGACCTGGCTAAGAATTGAGACCTTGAGCCTGGAAGCTGAGAGTCAACAAAGCACCTATGATGAAGAAAAACAAAAAGAGCAACACTAAATTAGCACTCATTGACTACTATAACCAGAGTCTACATTACCCACAATGCAACTCCACTGCTAACATTTCTATAGCCTATAGGCAAGTTCTGGAAGTAGTTCTTTAGAGTCAGAACTGCACAAATCTGACCTGTGCATTTGCCAATAGTGGCACAGAAAGGAAGAACTAGAATAAAGATTAAAAGCAACCTGCAGCTAGCCTTAGCTAACTTGAAGACAACACTAAAGGAATGATCTTTTATTAACCCGTCACTCAATCAGCATTGCTTGTGTCTGAATTCAACCACTTGAAGAGCCTTACACATTAAACAGCTCCCTCTAGGGTCAGAAAAATATGTTTCTATTTTCCATTTAGCAATTTGCAGCCTTACCCATTTTTAAAGAAGGCATGCCTGGGGCTGGAGTGCATGTCAGGGCTCAGTGTAGCCACGCAGCTGCTCACAAACACTCGGAGCTCCACGTGATGCCCGATTCTGACCGAGGCCTCGATGCTGATGGGCTCACCGAGATGAAACACATTAGAGCCTCTTTTGTACTACCAGTCACCTGCACACGGACAGACAAAAGTACTAAGTGCAAATAGAGACATGACAACTCATAACATGAGATCATTATTTCGCGCGAATAAACGGACCTCCCCGTTAATCCCCGTGTGGCCCTTGTGTGTGTAATCCAAGATGGCTGATGGTGTGTGTCGTGGCTCGGTAGCTCCTGATTCAAACCACCGGCCTCGATTAAAACCTACAATATACAAGACTGTTGACGGCCTAGTTATTGTAGAGGATGAGTTACTCAACTTCCTGGCGGTTAAAATTAAAACTATGACCCAGGACGAGATAGTCCTTGTAGCCTCTAACACCTTTGAATCCGAATGGATCGAGACTTCTAAAAAGACGTTGTTTGAACTCTGTCCTGAAACCAAGCAGCGGTGTGTGACCTTTAAAGGCAACCAGAAGGATGCAAACAATATCAAAAGCTGTCTAAAAGTACTCAATGAATGCGGTGAAAACATCCCCCGTTTTGTCTCCCACTACCTGGATGAGCTGCCGCCGGTTACGTTTAACAACCTGGATGTGTCCAACCTGCTGAGCAAGATGGAGCGACTGCACAGCGAGGTTTGCGCATTAAGACACGTAGTGGAAGTTCAGGCAGATATCGGTGAGGACCTGCGTGCTGTGGCTGCGACCATGGACAGCAGAGTTGCTGCCGTAGAACGCCAGTTGGAGCCGAGTCATGGTGGAGGACTGGCTGTACCAAGTGACGCTGAAACTACCTGTGGGAGCGCTCAGGGTGATGGCCAGGATGGTGCGGTGTCGGTGAAGGATGCGAGCCCCTCCGGCTCTTCTACTGATGTACATCCCAACTGTGTTGACCCGCTCGCTGCGACAGGGACCGTGAGTGCCTGTGTGAGCCCTGGAGGAACTGCGGTAAATTCGCAGGTATGGAGTCAAGTTGTGAAACAGGGCCGAGGTCGGAGGAATAGGGCCGAGGGCCAGTCTGCCTTATCTAAACAGCTTGTTGGGAAACCTGAACGGAGGATGCCTAATCCTATTGTTGGCATTGCTGCACAAGGGAATATAAAAGTGATCCGTACGAAGTTGGTGAGTGTTTTTGCTACCAAATTCTCGCCAGACCTTGACGCTGAGACACTGTCCGAATATCTAACTGAACAACTCGGCCGTGATGTTAACTGTCACCGTATTGACACTGCGAGCAGCAGATATAGCTCGTTTAAAGTGTGTGCTGAGTGCAATGAAGTTGCGGAGATGTTTAACCCAGAACTCTGGCCTGAAGGCTCAGTTGTGAGGCGATACTATGAACCACGTAAAGCGGAGGTGATAGGGGCTAGCAGAGCTAGACCTTTTGCTGGTGTGAGGGTACTGAATGGGGCTACGGCTGAGCTGCTTAGCTAAACGTTATGCGGGTTGGATCATTTAACTGTCGCGGGCTGCGCCTGGGCAACAGCGCTGCTGATAGGATCCGACGTGTAGTGGTGGACAACTTGCTACAAAAATGTGACATTTTATACTTGCAAGAAACTTTCTTACCAAAGCAGGACTCGGGAAAGTTGAACTCTCTTAATGACAATTTTCACGGGGCTGGTGAGTCCACTACGGACCTATCTCTGGGAATAGTGAGAGGAAGGATAGCAGGGGGCATGGCTATCCTGTGGCACAAAAAGCTGGACGCTGTCATTAATGTCATCAGGCTTGAAGTTGACTGGTGTATTGCTGTACAGATCAAAATGAATAACAAGGAGTTTAGCATTCTCAATGTATATACACCATATGAGTCACAGCATAATGAAGATGAATACCTGAACAGACTTGCTTTTATACATTCTTTTATTGTTGATAATCATTCCTCCAGTGTTTATGTAGTGGGTGATATGAATGCTGACATATCAGACAAAAGGTCCTTGTTTGCTAAGCATATGCAACAGTTTTGTGATGATAACAATCTTATATTATCAAGCCAAATACTTCTGCCTACAGATAGCTATTCATATATAAGCGAGGCCTGGCATACAACTTCATGGCTTGACCATTGCATAAGCACTGCTAATGCCCATGACATTGTAAGATCAATTGAGATTGTGTATGAGGCATCAATGTCAGATCACATTCCTTTTATAATGTCACTAGATTGTGATAGTCTCCCTGAGATGTCTCAGGAGGTTAAAAATGCCTGTACCACTAAAGTGGACTGGTCCAAGCTCACAAATGAGGATAGGCTATTGTACGATGGGAGAACTGATGTCCTATTGAGTGATGTATATCTACCCAAAGTGGCAACTCTGTGTGTTGATGTGGGTTGTAATGAAAGCTCTCACCGTGAAGACCTCTGTAACATGTATGATTGTATTGTGGGAGCTGTATGGGAGGCCAGTAGACCGTGCTGTACCTACTCTAGGAAGAGACACAACGTCAAGCCAGGGTGGAATACACATGTGGCTGATCAATACGCTGAAGCCAAGAATGCTTTTGGGGCCTGGGTCCAGGCAAGAAGGCCCAGAGAGGGGCCTGTCCTGGATCTCAAAAAGCGTACACATGCTAGATATAAATATGCAGTTCGTTATGTCAACAAACACACAGAAACATTGAGAGCGGACTCGATGGCTGAAAAGCTCCTTCATAATGATGTGACTGGCTTCTGGAAGGAGGTGAGAGCTCTGAACAGGGCCAGTACGTCATTACCGTGTACCATAGAGGGAGTATCTGGAGCCGATAACATAGCCGAGTTGTGGAGGCAACATTACTCTACTATACTTAATTGTGTTAAAAGTGACCCCTACAAAGTTGGTAGTGTTGTGAAAAGTGACACAGTGGGAATCACAGCTAAAGAGGTTTATGGAGCAATGAACAGCTAGCTGATAACAAAGCATGCGGCTCTGACCGAATCACTGCAGAGCACCTTAAACTGGCAAGCCCGAAGGTTGCAGTTCTTCTTGCCATTTGTTTTACCGGCCTCATGGCTCATGGTATGTTGCCAGACTCCATGTTGACTGTTACCTTGGTCCCTGTCATTAAGGACAAAGCGGGCAAGGTAGGGAGCTTGGATAACTATAGACCAATTGCTCTGGCCAGTGTGTTATCCAAAGTCCTGGAAAGAATTTTGTTGGATAGACTATGTTCTTATTTATGTACCTCAGATAACCAGTTTGGCTTCAAGGCTAAGCATGGTACTGAGCTATGCATCTATGCTTTGAAGGAAATGGTAGAAACATATAGAAGACAGAATTCCACTGTTCTGATTGGTTTCATTGATGCCTCTAAGGCTTTTGACCGAGTTAACCATCAGAAACTGTTTTTAAAATTGAGACAAAGAGGTGTGCCTAACAGTATAATTAGGATCCTGGCTTATTGGTATGCCAACCAGAGCATGCGGATCAAATGGGGGAATGCAGTCTCGGCGCCATTTGGTGTTGGTAATGGAGTCCGCCAGGGGGGGCTCCTCTCACCATGCCTTTTTAATATCTATATGAATGATCTATCAGATGATTTAAGTGTCTGTAAAACAGGGTGTGTGATTGGTAATGTGATTGTAAACCATCTTATGTATGCCGATGATCTGGCAATTGTTTCTCCTAGCAGTGCTGGTTTTCAACAGTTGCTAAATGTTTGTTCTGATTACGGAGTCATATTTGACGTTAAATACAATGCTAAGAAGAGCGCTGTAATGATCTGTAGAGCAAAAGGGGATAAGAACCTTTGTTTTCCAACATTCTATCTGTCAGGACAGGTGCTGTCTGTTTGCTGTAACACGAAGTATCTGGGACACATCATCACAGATGAAATGGCTGATGATGATGACATGTATAGACTATATATATAGTCTATACATGTCATCATCATCAGCCATTTCATAGTCTTATATATAAAAGCCAACATGTTGGCTAGAAAATTATCTTGGTGTTCAGATAAGGTTAAGGTGAACCTCTTTAGAGCGTATTGCACTCCTCTCTATACTGCCCCCTTGTGGGTCAAGTATAAGAAGGCGAGCCTCCGGAAGCTCCAAGTTTGCATATAATGACTGTTTGCGTGTACTGCTTAGGAAACCAAGGTGGTGCAGTGCAAGTGAAATGTTCTGTAATGCACGAGTCAACACGTTCCATGCTCTTTTGAGAAATCTAATGTACAAATTCATCTGTCGATTGAATGTTTCTCATAACTCTGTCATTATGCTGCTTTCAAATCCCTGTCTCAGTGCTGTTCGATACCAGTCACCTCTGTGGAAACATTGGTATGGCTGCCTTTTTTTAGTTTGTATTTGAGTGTTGTATGTTTTGTAATAATGGACCAAGAGTCTCTTTAAATAAAGATGATGATGATTATCAAAACCCACTTGTCATGATTCTCAAGTTAAACTGCAACATTTCCACTGCAGCCTGGGTCGACATGAAGGGGATCCAGGTAGGCATGAGTGAAGAACTGGACAAACTGTACTTCCTAAGAAACAGAAAAAATGCATTTAAAAAAGACAGACATCATTCAAAGAGGTTTACAATGTGAGATTTAAAAACAAAAAGAGACAAAGACCTTTCGTAATGACATTCAATTGGAATTACAGCCTCCTCCATTCGAACAACACCATATGGAGAAGCCTCAGGAGAGTATATGAGGAGGTTTGTGTAGATCAGAGAGTCCTCAGTTACCTGTGGAGATTAGACATGTTTAAAAACTAGAAGCTATAATGAATAATATTTTAAATTAAATATATTTAAAGTTACCCAGTGTCTGGTGCCGCACTCCACAAGTCCAACACTGATACTGTACGCATCTGCTGAAGACGCTGTAGCTCTGCAGTACTGGTTGTTGGTCTCTACTCCAAGGCGTATCTCGTCACCATCAACAGGAGCTCCAACTGCAAATATATATCGGCTTTGATAACAATCTCCAAGGAGTCTGGATGACAGGTCACTCTGATGGTATTCACCTGCTGCGGTTCCTCAGCCGGAGACTTCTGCTGCTGCCCGATTTCTGACCTGCCTGTGTTCGCAAGGCTCTGAAACGAAGCATCTTGTGTGGGCAGAAAAGCAAAAGAGGAGCTAACACAGAGTCCTACAAGGAGGATTAGCTGAAAATGAAAGGCCTCCATAAGTGAAACTGATAACAGGAAGCTGCTCTCTGTTTTCCTGACTGACTCACAGTAGGCCTATGGTTCAGTGTGAGCGGTGGAGCTTTTTAAACTCTAGCCGATCATTATCCTCATCAGAGCAGCACACCTGCGTCCAATCAGACACGCATCAGCTTAATTGGCTGCACACTCTGAACTCTTGTAAGGCAAATGTCAGCCTCACGAGGTACCGTGGGACTTGCCCTTCAAATGTACGGGTGTCCGCTCAATGGAAATGCGATGTCAACTCCCGATGTCAAGTTCCTGCCAGCGGCTGGACCGATGTTACCAGTGTTTACCAGTGTTGCCAGGGGCCCGATAACATCCTCCACTGGAGGGTGGGTGGTGCTGCTGTGAAGAAGGCCGACTATGGGTGCCGATGAGCGGACGATAAAGCACCGCAAAATACACCTCTTTTCTGACTCACCAGGGGTATTAAGTTCTGGAGGGTGTGAACATCTGGGTTTAGTCCGTTGGGGAGTGCTTAATTCCGGGGGTCTGGGGTCTCATGTTATCGAAGTATGGATGATTCTCGAAAAACGGCTAAGTGCCAACAGGGGAGGGTGAAAGTCCTGTATACCGTGAGTAATCTTACCCGGCTTTTAGACACTAATTCCTGGGTAACAAAGTCACCCTGCTCGGGTCATCAAATGTGAATGAAATGGACAGATTCCTGTACATTTCAATCACTTTTGATGGGAGTCGTCAGGTGTGGATGAAATGCCCATATCTTCCTTAAATTCACATCAATCTTACCCAGCTTTCACACACTAATTCATGGGTAATACAGCCATGTGCACACTGTGTTTAAAGTAATCTTACCCGGCTTTCAGACACTAATTCCTGGGTAACAAAGTCCCCCTGCTCGGGTCGTCAAATGTGAATGAAATGGACAGATTCCTGTACATTTCAATCACTTTTAATGGGAGTCGTCAGTATATGGAGCTGATCCCATAAGTCCCGGAGGTTCCAGGCCGAATTTGGAAGCTCATAGGCAGCCTGCCATGCGTCCCCACCCGTGGAAAGCAAAAAAAAGTAAAGAAAACCGTCAATTATATGTTAAAATAATCAAAAATGAAGTTTTTGAAAATTCTGGAAAAACGGCTAAGTGCCAACGGGGGAGGGGGTCAAGTCTTCGGCGCTTCGGAACGAAGCCCCGGAGACTTTTGCACTCCCCAGTTGCAATTTACAACGGAGAGGGGAAACGAGACCTCCCCTCCTCCGTCCAAAAAATTCATTCATCTTTTCCAAGCTACCATCTGCACGAAATCGGAAACCCGGTTTTTGAGAGCACTTAGAAAAAAACTAGCTATAATCTCATGATGGGGAAATCATGGAGGAATGTGTCCGCCTCACAAGCACTTTGGATCGGATCAAATTGTTGCCTGGAGGACCCCTAATCATGGTTCTCAAAAAACTTAAAGTTTTTGAACTGGTCTCTGGATGAATGCAAGGGGAGTTGTCAGGGGACTCTACCCGCCTCAAGAGGCACTGTTTTCGGATACATTTTATCCATTTTCACCCCTTTTTCTGGTTCTTCCAAAAAGTTAACTTAGACTTTTCCTGACTCTGGAGAAAGGTAGGGGGAGTTGCCATGGGACTCTACCCGCCTTTTGGAACACTATTTTCGGATACAATTTATCCATTTTCACCCCTTTTTCTGGTTCTTCCAAAAAGTTAACTTGTATTTTTTCCGACTCTGGAGAAAGGTAGGGGGAGTTGCCAGGGGACTCTACCCGCCTTTTGGAACACTATTTTCGGATACAATTTATACATTTTCACCCCTTTTTCTGGTTCTTCCAAAAGTTGAGTTGTACTTTTTCCGACTCTGGAGGAATGCAATGGAAGTTGTCACGGAATAACGAGACACTATTTTCGGCTAAAATGGTTACCTAGAGGACCCCCAATCACGGTTCTCACACAACTTTAAGTTGTGAAACTGGTCTCTGGACGAACTCAAGGGGAGTTTTCACGGAATAACGAGACACTATTTTCGGCAAAAATGGTTGCCTGTATGACTCACAATCATGGTTCTCACAACACGTTAAGGGCGTTCTCCCCGGCAACCCGCCAGCAGATGGAAACACCCGCCTCTCCACCTCTTCCGAGGGACGAGGGACATCGGGGTTCTGCTGGAGGCTACTGCCGGGTCCTGCCTCCTCCGGGGGCAGGTGAGAGGGGTGCAATGCCTCCGCGGAGGATACTGTTATCCCGGCAACCCGCCAGCAGATGGAAACACCCGCCTCTCCACCTCTTCCGAGGGACGAGGGACACCGGGGGTCTGCTGGAGGCTACTGCCGGGTCCTGTGCTCCACCGGGACCCTGACTCCAGCTCGGTGTGGCAGCCTCTCCCTGGCCGTCCACCGTGCGCCCTCTGGGTACCTGACTCCCCTGCCTCCTCCGGGGGCAGGTGAGAGGGGTGCAATGCCTCCGCGGAGGATACTGTTATCCCCACGTTGTCGTACCTGAAACTGTCGGGTATCCTTTGTGAGAACCAGACTCTGGATGAACGTGAGGGGAGATTACAGGGAACACAGTCTCCAAACTAAGCAGAGTGAAGTCGTTCCTCAGTTTCATGGCTCACGGTTTCAATCGCCTGTCTGACTGGCTCTTTTTGAGGGATCTCAAGAGGATACGCGGGTGGTCCCGGAGCCTGATGAAGTCAAGCCTTCAGGTCACGACCTCCGACTTCTACATCAAGAATATATCACACTTTCTCAAGTACATGGCCGACACACCGTGCAAGGGGAGCAGGCTCAGCCAAACCGACATGATTTTAATCAAACGGGAAGTAGTTGCCATCCTGAAGTCCCTGAAGACAAAAGTACTTATCCACCAGATGCAAGTGAAGCGTGACAAGATGGAAGGTCTGCCGAGCCACAACGACCTAATGAGGTGCTTGACTTCAACCAGCACTCGCATCCCTCAGCTCCTGGATGTGATGGCCAGCAATCTGACTACCGCAACCCGGACCCTGCTCTATGGGTATATGACTCTTCATTGGAGCTGCATTTACGGCCACCGTCTGGGGGTCTACTCCAACATGACCAACGCCGAGGTCCGAAAGGCGGATACAACTGGCACTGCCTTCGGCTACCTGGTTCATGTGAGTGCTATTAAGTAATGCATTTATTCTGACAGTTATATGCATGATTGACACTGTATTGACACTCTCTAACTCTGTCATAACAGGTAAGCAACCACAAGACGGCCAACGCGTTCGGGGAAGCGCAGCTGTACCTCACCGTGGAAGAATTTGGATGGATGAAGAGGTGGCTGGAAATCAAGGGTACGCTGACCTGCACCCAGAGCTGTTACTTCTTATACACAGAGGGGAAGAACCCGTTCAGGAAGCTTGCCTACTCCCTGAGGTTGGCATGGGCTGATGTGGGGCTCCACGGTCCCATTAACTTCACCGACCTCCGCACAGTCCACGCCGATAATGCGAAGAGGTTTCAAGACAGAGGCAACCGCCAAAGAGTGAGTGATTTCATGTGTCACAACACTGCAACTGCGGACAAATTTTACGCGAATAATCCTTCTTTGAAGGAGGCTGCGGACATTCGGTTACTCTTCACAGAGTCACTGCAAGCAGCGGCCGCGGCATCGACAGCAGCAGCAGCGGGAAATGAAGACACTTTTGCGGGTATTGACATCGACAGTGACAGCTCTGGAGAGGAGCACAGCCCGGCTCCCTACCAAGACTCCCTACCAAGACATGTCAACGCTTGGCGAGCGAAGAGGGACCAGTCACTGGCCGAAAACAGCCCCTCAGACATGGGTGAAGAGAGGGTGCCATACTCTGCCCCAACTTCACCCACTCTTGCCAGTGATCAACTTGTAAATATGCAGTGTGTTGTTGTAATCACTCCCCTTTGTACATACTTTATATCCTGTGTGAATGTATTTATTACTGTCAATATTACTGTAAATAAAGTTTGTTAAAATGACTGAAGTCTTCTGTTTTTAAAGCCCACTACGCGTTTTTTTCCTTTAATATCCCCAGGGCCACGATATTCTGGTTCTGGTGGTAGCATGGAGGTGTTTAGTCCGAGTGAGGAGTGCTCAAGTGTGGGATGATTTGTAAGTTAGAAGAGGGTAAAAAAAGTTAAAGTGTGAACCTCCAGCAGGGCAGGTGGTGCTGTGAAGAAGGCCGACTATGGGTGCCGATGGGAGGACGGTAAAGCACCGCAAAGTACACCCCCTTTAAGTGTTGCCAGGGGCACAAGAAAAGTCCTCCACTGGAGGGCGGGTGCTGCTGCTGTGAAGAAGGCCGACTATGGGTGCCGATGGGCGGACGGTAAAGCACCGCAAAATACACCCCCTTTAAGTGTTGCCAGGGGCACAAGAAAAGTCCTCCACTGGAGGGCGGGTGCTGCTGCTGTGAAGAAGGCCGACTATGGGTGCCGATGGGCGGACGGTAAAGCACCGCAAAATACACCCCCTTTAAGTGTTGCCAGGGGCACGAGAAAAATCCTCCACTGGAGGGTGGGTGGTGCTGCTGTGAAGAAGGCCGACTATGGGTGTCGATGGGCGGACGGTAAAGCACCGCAAAATACACCCTCTTTAAGCTACCCACGGGCAGGAGATTCTTGAGGGTGTGATCATCTGGGTTTAGTCCGTGGGGGAGTGCTTAAGTTCAGGGGCCCGGGGACCCAAGGTGCACGAGGTTCTGGAGTTACATGGGAGGGATCCTGGAGCTCCTTAGTCCGAGTTTTGGGGTTCTTGGAGCGGCCACAGAGAGGTGCTTTCCCCCGGTGTATTTCATGAAAGTCTGAAATAGCCTGTTTGCTCATGTCAGGGAGAGATCCTGGAGCTCCTCAGTCCGTGTTTTGGGGGTCTTGGAGCGGCCCCGAAGAGGTGCCTTTGTCGGTGTACCTAATGGGTAATAAAGCCACTCTAAACAGGTCGTCAAATGTGAATGAAATGGACAGATTCCTGTACATTTCAATCACTTTTGATGGGAGTCGTCCGGTGTGATTGAAATGTACAGAGTGCTTGAGTCATCTGGTGTGTTTGAAAGGGCCACATCTACCTTAAATTGACATCAATCTTACCCAGCTTTCACACACTGATTGCTGGGTAATACAGCCATGTACACCCTGTGTTTAAAGTAATCTTACCCGGCTTTTAGACACTAAATCCGGGGTAACAAAGTCACCCTGTACGCGTCGTCAAATGTGATTGAAAAGTACAGAGTGCTTGAGTCGTCTGGTGTGTTTGAAATGCCCATATCTTCCTTAAATGCACATCAATCTTACCCAGCTTTCACACACTAATGCATGGGTAATACAGCCAAGTGCACCCTGTGTTAAAGTAATCTTACCCGGCTTTTAGACACTAAATCCGGGGTAACAAAGTCACCCTGTACGCGTCGTCAAATGTGAATGAAATGGACAGATTCCTGTACATTTCAATCACTTTTGATGGGAGTCGTCAGGTGTGGATGAAAGTGTCATATCTTCCTTAAATTCACATCAATATTACCCAGCTTTCACACACTAATGCATGGGTAATACAGCCATGTGCACCCTGTGTTTAAAGTAATCTTACCCGGCTTTTAGACACTAAATCCGGGGTAACAAAGTCACCCTGTACGCGTCGTCAAATGTGAATGAAATGGACAGATTCCTGTACATTTCAATCACTTTTGATGGGAGTATTCTGGTGTGGATGAAATGCCCATATCTTCCTTAAATTCACATTAATCTTACCCAGCTTTCACACACTAATTCATGGGTAACACAGCCATGTGCACCCTGTGTTTAAAGTATTCTTCCCCATCTTTTAGACACTAATTCCTGGGTAACAAAGTCACCCTGCTCGGGTCGTCAAATGTGAATGAAATGGACAGATTCCTGTACATTTCAATCACTTTTGATGGGAGTTGTCAGGGACCAAGCAGTAAGACAACAGGACACAGGAGTGGTTTAAATAAACTAGAGTTTTTATTTTCCCAAGAATCCACAAAACATCATATAAATAGCAAGGCCTATAAAAGAGGTCAACAGAAAATACCTCAAAGAAACATAACAGGTGTTAACTCAACAAACGGACCCCCTACAATGAAAAACCAAGGAACCTATATCGTGGCTTGGCCAAACCAAGTTGAACCCAAGGGATAATTAATAGTAACAGAAAACACAGGACACTGACAAAACCCAAATCCCCCCCTTGACATGGAAGCAGGTGGTTTGTCCCAATTGGCTCCTTGCAGTATTTATGAGCCCTCAGCGCTCGGCCACGCCCTTTGCTGAACCAGGAAGTAACCTCCACCCAATGGACATGGTAACTCAAGAGACAAAGAAGGTAATTAATACAAACAAATACTTGTGTTTTAGCTGCTCTAAAATGTTTGAAGTAATGTCAGCTTACAATCGAATAAGGAGTTTACCATGTAGAGCAAATGTGTGGTGTTATTGGCATGTTTTATTGTAGCTGCACTAAAGCAAAACTACTGAAGATGAGGATGCAGTGTAGTTGGTTTACCCTGTGTGGCTGTGGCCATCACAGGAGTCGTCAGGTGTGGATGAAAGTGCCATATCTTCCTTAAATTAACATCAATCTTACCTGGAGCTCCTTAGTCCGAGTTTTGGGGTTCTTGGAGCGGCCACAGAGAGGTGCTTTCCCCGGTGTATTTCATGAAAGTCTGAAATAGCCTGTTTGCTCATGTCAGGGAGAGATCCTGGAGCTCCTCAGTCCGTGTTTTGGGGGTCTTGGAGCGGCCCCGAAGAGGTGCCTTTGTCGGTGTACCTAATGGGTAATAAAGCCACTCTAAACAGGTCGTCACATGTGAATGAAATGGACAGATTCCTGTACATTTCAATCACTTTTGATGGGAGTCGTCAGGTGTGATTGAAATGTACAGAGTGCTTGAGTAATCTGGTGTGTTTGAAAGGGCCACATCTCCCTTAAATTCACATCAATCTTACCCAGCTTTCACACACTAATGCATGGGTAATACAGCCATGTGCACCCTGTGTTTAAAGTAATCTTACCCGGCTTTTAGACACTAAATCCGGGGTAACAAAGTCACCCTGTACGCGTCGTCAAATGTGAATGAAATGGACAGATTCCTGTACATTTCAATCACTTTTGATGGGAGTATTCTGGTGTAGATGAAATGCCCATATCTCCCATAAATTCACATTAATCTTACCCAGCTTTCACACACTAATTCATGGGTAATACAGCCATGTGCACCCTGTGTTTAAAGTAATCTTACCCGGCTTTTAGACACTAAATCCGGGGTAACAAAGTCACCCTGCTCGGGTCGTCAAATGTGAATGAAATGGACAGATTCCTGTACATTTCAATCACTTTTGATGGGAGTCGTCAGGTGTGATTGAAATGTACAGAGTGCTTGAGTCATCTGGTGTGTTTGAAAGGGCCACATCTCCCTTAAATTCACATCAATCTTACCCAGCTTTCACACACTGATTGCTGGGTAATACAGCCATGTGCACCCTGTGTTTAAAGTAATCTTACCCGGCTTTTAGACACTAAATCCGGGGTAACAAAGTCACCCTGTACGCGTCGTCAAATGTGATTGAAAAGTACAGAGTGCTAGAGTATTCTGGTGTGGATGAAATGCCCATATCTTCCTTAAATTCACATTAATCTTACCCAGCTTTCACACACTAATGCATGGGTAATACAGCCATGTGCACCCTGTGTTTAAAGTAATCTTACCCGGCTTTTAGAAACTAATTCCTGGGTAACAAAGTCACCCTGCTCGGGTCGTCAAATGTGAATGAAATGGACAGATTCCTGTACATTTCAATCACTTTTGATGGGAGTCGTCAGGTGTGATTGAAATGTACAGAGTGCTTGAGTCATCTGGTGTGTTTGAAAGGGCCACATCTCCCTTAAATTCACATCAATCTTACCCAGCTTTCACACACTAATGCATGGGTAATACAGCCATGTGCACCCTGTGTTTAAAGTAATCTTACCCGGCTTTTAGACACTAAATCCGGGGTAACAAAGTCACCCTGTACGCGTCGTCAAATGTGAATGAAATGGACAGATTCCTGTACATTTCAATCACTTTTGATGGGAGTATTCTGGTGTGGATGAAATGCCCATATCTCCCTTAAATTCACATTAATCTTACCCAGCTTTCACACACTAATTCATGGGTAACACAGCCATGTGCACCCTGTGTTTAAAGTAATCTTACCCATCTTTTAGACACTAATTCCTGGGTAACAAAGTCACCCTGCTCGGGTCATCAAATGTGAATGAAATGGACAGATTCCTGTACATTTCAATCACTTTTGATGGGAGTATTCTGGTGTGGATGAAATGCCCATATCTCCCTTAAATTCACATTAATCTTACCCAGCTTTCACACACTAATTCATGGGTAATACAGCCATGTGCACCCTGTGTTTAAAGTAATATTACCCGGCTTTTAGACACTAAATCCGGGGTAACAAAGTCACCCTGCTCGGGTCGTCAAATGTGAATGAAATCGACAGATTCCTGTACATTTCAATCACTTTTGATGGGAGTCGTCAGGTGTGATTGAAATGTACAGAGTGCTTGAGTCATCTGGTGTGTTTGAAAGGGCCACATCTCCCTTAAATTCACATCAATCTTACCCAGCTTTCACACACTGATTGCTGGGTAATACAGCCATGTGCACCCTGTGTTTAAAGTAATCTTACCCGGCTTTTAGACACTAAATCCGGGGTAACAAAGTCACCCTGTACGCGTCGTCAAATGTGATTGAAAAGTACAGAGTGCTAGAGTATTCTGGTGTGGATGAAATGCCCATATCTTCCTTAAATTCACATTAATCTTACCCAGCTTTCACACACTAATGCATGGGTAATACAGCCATGTGCACCCTGTGTTTAAAGTAATCTTACCCGGCTTTTAGAAACTAATTCCTGGGTAACAAAGTCACCCTGCTCGGGTCGTCAAATGTGAATGAAATGGACAGATTCCTGTACATTTCAATCACTTTTGATGGGATTCGTCAGGTGTGATTGAAATGTACAGAGTGCTTGAGTCATCTGGTGTGTTTGAAAGGGCCACATCTCCCTTAAATTCACATCAATCTTACCCAGCTTTCACACACTAATGCATGGGTAATACAGCCATGTGCACCCTGTGTTTAAAGTAATCTTACCCGGCTTTTAGACACTAAATCCGGGGTAACAAAGTCACCCTGTACGCGTCGTCAAATGTGAATGAAATGGACAGATTCCTGTACATTTCAATCACTTTTGATGGGAGTATTCTGGTGTGGATGAAATGCCCATATCTCCCTTAAATTCACATTAATCTTACCCAGCTTTCACACACTAATTCATGGGTAACACAGCCATGTGCATCCTGTATTTAAAGTAATCTTACCCATCTTTTAGACACTAATTCCTGGGTAACAAAGTCACCCTGCTCGGGTCGTCAAATGTGAATGAAATGGACAGATTCCTGTACATTTCAATCACTTTTGATGGGAGTCGTCAGGTGTGATTGAAATGTACAGAGTGCTTGAGTCATCTGGTGTGTTTGAAAGGGCCACATCTCCCATAAATTCACATCAATCTTACCCAGCTTTCACACACTGATTGCTGGGTAATACATCCATGTGCACCCTGTGTTTAAAGTAATCTTACCCGACTTCCATCCATCCATCTTCTCCCGCTTATCCGTGGTCGGGTCGCGGGGGTAGCAGTTCCAGCAGAGAGCCCCAAACTTTCTTTTCCCTGGCAACATCAACCAGCTCTGACTGGGGGATCCCAAGGCGCTCCCAGGCCAGCGAAGAGATATAATCCCTCCACCTGGTCCTAGGTCTACCCCTTGGTCTCTTCCCAGCTGGACGTGCCTGGAACACCTCCCTAGGGAGGCGCCCAGGTGGCATCCTAACTAGGTGCCCGAACCACCTCAACTGGCTTCTTTCGACGCGAAGGAGGAGCGGCTCAACTCCGAGCTCCTCCCTGATGGCCGAACTTCTCACCTTATCTCTAAGGGAGACACCAGCCACCCGGCGGAGGAAACCCATCTCGGCCGCTTGTATCCGCGATCTCGTTCTTTCGGTCATGACCCATCCTTCATGACCATAGGTGAGGGTAGGAACGAACATGGCCCGGTAGACAGAGAGCTTTGCCTTCCGGCTCAGCTCCCTTTTCGTCACAACGGTGCGGTAAAGCGACTGCAATACCGCTCCCGCTGCTCCGATTCTCCGGCCCATCTCACGCTCCATTGATCCCTCACTCGAGAACAAGACCCCGAGATACTTGAACTCCTTCACTTGGGTTAAGGACTCATTCCCTACTTGGAGCGGACAGTCCATCGGTTTCCTGCTGAGAACCATGGCCTCAGATTTGGAGGTGCTGATCCTCATCCCAGCCGCTTCACACTCGGTTGCGAACCGATCCAGTGAGTGCTGAAGGTCGCAGACCGATGAAGCCATCAGAACCACATCATCTGCAAAAAGCAGTGGTGCAATCCTTAGTCCACCGAACTGCAGACCCCCCCCCCACGACTACGCCTCGAAATCCGATCCATGTATATTACAAACAGGATTGGTGACAAAGCGCAGCCCTGGCGGAGGCCAACCCTCACCGGAAATGGGTCCGACTTACTGCCGAGGACCCGGACACAGCTCTCGCTTTGGGAGTACAGAGATTGGATGGCCCTGAGTAGAGACCCCCTCACCCCATACTCCCGCAGCACCTCCCACAGTACCTCCCGGGGAACCCGATCATACGCCTTCTCCAAGTCTACAAAACACATGTAGACCGGATAAGCGTACTCCCAGGCCCCCTCCAGGATCCTTGCGAGAGTAAAAAGCTGATCCGTCGTTCCACGACCAGGACGGAATCCGCATTGTTCCTCCTCAATCTGAGGTTCGACAATCGGCCTGACCCTCCTTTCGAGTACCTTGGAGTAAACTTTCCCGGGGAGGCTGAGTAGTGTGATGCCTCTGTAATTGGCACACACCCTCTGATCCCCCTTTTTGAAAAGGGGGACCACCACCCCGGTCTGCCACTCCTTCGGTACCGTTTCCGACTTCCACGCAACGTTGATGAGACGTGTCAACCATGACAGTCCCTCAACACCCAGAGCCTTCAGCATTTCCGGGCGGATCTCATCCACCCCCGGGGCTTTGCCACTGTGGAGTTGTTTGACGACCCCAGTGACCTCCCCCCGGGAGATTGGCGTTGATCCCCCGTCATACTCCAGCTCTGCCTCTAACATAGAGGGCGGAGTTGTCGGGTTCAGGAGTTCCTCAAAGTGTTCCTTCCAACGCCCTAACACTCCATCAGTTGAGGTCAACAACGTCCCATCCTTACTGTACACAGCTTGGATGGTTCCCTGCTTCCCCCTCCTGAGGTGTCGGACAGTTTTCCAGAACAACTTTGGTGCCGCCCGAAAGTCCTTCTCCATGTCTTCTCCGAACTTCTCCCACACCCGCTGCTTTGCCTCGGCCACGGATGAGGCTGCTGCCCTTCGGGCCTGTCGGTACCTTGCAACTGCCTCGGGAGTCCCCCGGGATAACAAATCCCTGAAGGCCTCCTTCTTCAGTCGGACGGCTTCCCTGACCACCGGTGTCCACCAGGAGGTTCGAGGGTTACCGCCCCTTGAGGCACCTAGGACCTTGAGACCACAGCTCCCCGCCGCGGCTTCGGCAATAGAGGCTTTGAACACCGACCACTCTGGTTCAATGTCCCCAACCTCCACAGGAATGCCCGAAAAGCTCCGCCGGAGGTGTGAGTTGAAGGCCTCCTGAACTTGGGCCTCCTCCAGACGTTCCCAGTTCACCCGAACTACACGTTTGGGCTTACCAGGTCTATCCAGAGGCTTCCCCCGCCACTCGACCCAACTCACCACCAGATGGTGATCAGTTGACAACTCCGCCCCTCTCTTTACCCGAGTGTCCAAAACATACGGCCTCAGGTCCGATGATACGATAACAAAATCGATCATGGACCTTCTGCCTAGGGTGCTCTGGTACCACGTACACTTATGAGCATCCTTATGTTCGAACATGGTGTTTGTTATGGCCAATCCATGACTAGCACAGAAGTCCAGTAACAAACCACCACTCCGGTTCAGATCAGGGGGGGCCGTTCCTCCCAATCACGCCCCTCCAAGTGTCTCCATCATTGCCCACATGTGCGTTGAAGTCTCCCAGCAAGACTAAGGAGTCCCCTTCAGGAGCCCCATACAGGACTCTTTCCAGGGTCTCCAAGAAGGCCGAATACTCTGAACTGCTGTTGGGTGCATAAGCACACACAACAGTCAGAGTTTTCCCCCCCATAACCCGCAGGCGTAGGGAGGCGACCCTCTCGTCCACTGGGGTAAACTCCAACAACGAAGCACCTAACCGGGGACTTGTGAGTATCCCCACACCCGCCCGGCGCCTCACACCGTGAGCAACTCCGGAGAAGAATAGAGTCCAACCCCTATCCAGAAGTAAGGTTCCAGAGCCGACGCTGTGCGTAGAGGTGAGCCCAACCAGATCCAACTGGTAACGCTCCACCTCCCGCACAAGCTCCGGCTCCTTCCCCCCCAGAGAGGTGACGTTCCACGTCCCCAAAGCCAGCTTCTGCCGCCCGGGTCTGGTCCGTCGAGACCCTCCGCTTTCACTGCCACCCTTCTGGCAGCGCACCCGACCCCATCGATGTTTCCCGTAGGTGGTGGGCCCGCGGGACGGAGAAGCGGAGGTGTTGCCCACGTTGCCTTTTCGGGCTGGGCCCGGCCGGGCTCCGTGGCAAGCCCGGCCACCAGACGCTCGCCGACGAGTCCTCCTTCTGGGCCTGGCTCCAGAAGGGGACCCCGGGCTTCCTCCGGGCCGGGTATCCTCACTTCTTGTTCTTGTTTCTTCCATGAGGTCTTTTGAACCAATCTTAGTCTGGCCCCTTGCCTGAGACCAATTTGCCATGGGAGACCCTACCAGGAACACAAGGTTCCAGACAACACAGCCCCCAGGTTCATCAGGGCACACAAACCTCTCTACCACGGTAAGGTGCTGGTTCTTCAGAGAGGTACCCGGCTTTTAGACACTAAATCCGGGGTAACAAAGTCACCCTGTACGCGTCGTCAAATGTGATTGAAAAGCCCATATCTTCCTTAAATTCACATCAATCTTACCCAGCATTCACACACTAATGCATGGGTAATACAGCCATGTGCACCCTGTGTTTAAAGTAATCTTACCCGGCTTTTAGACACTAATTCCTGGGTAACAAAGTCACCCTGCTCGGGTCGTCAAATGCGAATGAAATGGACAGATTCCTGTACATTTCAATCACTTTTGATGGGAGTCGTCAGGTGTGGATGAAAGTGCCATATCTTCCTTAAATTCACATCAATCTTACCCAGCTTTCACACACTAATGCATGGGTAATACAGCCATGTGCACCCTGTGTTTAAAGTAATCTTACCCGGCTTTTAGACACTAAATCCGGGGTAACAAAGTCACCCTGTGCGTGTCGTCAAATGTGAATGAAATGGACAGATTCCTGTACATTTCAATCACTTTTGATGGGAGTATTCTGGTGTGGATGAAATGCCCATATCTCCCTTAAATTCACATTAATCTTACCCAGCTTTCACACACTAATTCATGGGTAACACAGCCATGTGCACCCTGTGTTTAAAGTAATCTTACCCATCTTTTAGACACTAATTCCTGGGTAGCAAAGTCACCCTGCTCGGGTCGTCAAATGTGAATGAAATGGACAGATTCCTGTACATTTCAATCACTTTTGATGGGAGTCGTCAGGTGTGGATGAAATGCCCATATCTGCCGGTAGTAAATGTCCAACCAGTGTACCCTCTGGTCGCTAGGGTATGTAAGGGAAATGTCTGCAGTAATGGAGAGTAAGGACACAGAGAGACACGAGGAGAGTTGGAGCTTTGATGTCAAACACTGGTAGTTTATTACAAGTATCGGCCGGAGAATTTCACATCACAAGTCCCGACCAATGGGCTCACAGGGAGGGGGGGGGGTGGCAAGAGCTGCAGCGAGCCGTTTAGTGGAGAGATTGAATACACATACTTTACAGAGATGCATATGCGAAACCAATGTGAGTTTGGAAAATTGCACAGTATAAATCTATTCTAGTAGACCTCAACAATGGAATTATGATCAGTGGAAATGGCCATGACATGTGACCTTTAAATAGACATGATAGGGCATATGTACATATATAAATAATAAATGAAATTGCACGGTTCCCCTCGTATTGCATGGAAGACTTATATACTTTAAATATTAGCAGCGTTTAGTGCACACATGGCCGTGGGAAAAAAACTGAACTTGAGTTTGTTTGTCCGGGAAGACATGGTACGGAAGCGCCTGCCTGAGCGCAGCCGTACGAAGTGCTCGTTACCCGGGTGGTGTGAATCTTGAGGATCTTGACTGCCTTCTTAAGGCAACGAGAGCTGTACAGTATACCTCCATGGAGGGGAGGGGGCAACCGATGATCTTCTGGGCCGAGTTGATGACCCTTTGGAGCGCACTCCTCTCTGCGGCTGTGCAGCTGAGGAACCAGGCCCGGACGCGTCTATCGTTATTCCAACCCAGTTTAGATTTAACCACGCCCACTTCCTCATTACGCAAGAACGTAGCTCTATGCGATAGCGTCATAGACTTCTTCTTCGGCAGTTATAGCGGTCGCGGTAAAGCAGGATGAGCAGGATATTGAATAGTTGTCTTTTGTCTTTCCAAAGGATTTGTTGACTGAAAGTAAACGATCCTGTAATCAAAGCCATATCGAAGAGTCCTGAGATTGTATTACTGGTGTTTTATCATCTATAAATAGCCTGTGTGTATTCTCAAATGTCGTTTTCAGGACAAACAAAAGACGTTTTAAATATCTTATCAGCTGGTGTAAGTGCAGAATATTGAATATAACCTTGACTATTACTGTGTACTTAATTTATCTGACAGCATTATTTAATGATACTATTTTATATATACATGTATTCATATACACACACACTTATATGTACTCACACATGTATTTATTCATAAATATACACAGATGTATTCATTCATTTATACACACAGCATTATTTAATGATACTGTTTTATATATATACACAAACATTTATTCAGTTATAAACATATAAACACACACTTATATGTACTCACACATGTATTTATTCAATATTCTGCACTTACACCAGCTAATAAGATATTTAAAACGTCTTTTGTTTATCCTGAAAACGACATTTGAGAATACACACAGGCTATTTATAGATGATAAAACACCAGTAATACAATCTCAGGACTCTTCGATATGGCTTTGATTACAAGATTGTTTACTTTCAGTCAACAAATCCTTTGGAAAGACAAAAGACAACTATTCAATATCCTGCTCATCCTGCTTTACCGCGACCGCTATAACTGCCGAAGAAGAAGTCTATGACGCTATCGCGTAGAGCTACGTTCTTGCGTAATGCGGAAGTGGGCGTGGTTAAATCTAAACTAGGTTGGAATAATGATAGACGCGGCCCGGACTGGCCATCGGGAGGACCGGGAAGTTTCCCGATGGCCTGGCCTGATTTTTTTTTATGTCTTGTGAATGCAACGCTGGCATAATATGATCTGGCCTGCTGCTGACATGTCCTGTAATAAACACACAAGACTAAAATAATACTTGTTTAATTCAGCCCAGATGCAGTGACTGCAGGCCAAATCCATGAATGCGGAGACAGGTGTCCAAAATAAAGTTGCACCAGTATGAGGCGCAGTGAGAACCACGCACCTGTCAGACTAGCGATTGGGCACATTTACATTTCAGGAGAATAATGAAGATGTGACGTTTCTCACGAGACCCGCGCGCTGCCATTTGAATTAGTGTGGACTGGACCGACTGAACTGACGCCGGTGGCAAGCTTAATTGTGGAAGGATGGACCCCCATCCTGCGAAAAAAAGGAGGACAGGTGGTGCAGAGAGGGAAAGGGAGAAAGCCGGTGAGGAGGAGGCAGCGAAATGTGCTAAAATCACAAATGTATTCAGAACCCCCCGTATGTCAATCAATCAATCCATCAATCAATGTTTATTTATATAGCCCAATATCACAAATGTTACATTTGTCTCAGTGGTCTTCACAGTGTGTACAGAATATCAGTATGACAATACGACACCCTCTGTCCTTAGACCCTCACATCGTACAAGGAAAAACTTCCAAAGAAAACCCAGTTTAAAGGGAAAAATGGGAGAAACCTCAGGGAGAGCAACAGAGGAGGGATCCCTCTCCCAGGACGGACAGACGTGCAATAGATGCCGTGTGTAAATTGAAAAGATAATACATTTGCAACATAGGTAGTCCAAATGTTTGGAAATGCATGTGTGTATATGTGTATGGAACAGAATGACGAAGCCGAAAGTAAGTTAGCCAACATTATGAGCAACATTTCTTTCTATATTGTAGCCTGATGTGCACATCGACTGACTGTCAACAAAACAGTTTCTCAGTCCAATGTCATGTTAGTGGCAGACCTTGTCTGACTGAGACTGTGAGGCTACAAAAAACCCAAACATGTCCTTAATGTTACTCAAGGCAAATATATAGGCTAATATAACCGTTAGACTACAGCTAACTGGGGCTACATACCCCATACTTTGAGTGAGTAACTGCAACAAAGGGGCAGACAATAAGTATGTTATTAGGCCATGCAAATACAGGGTCAACTAACTTGAACTAACTAACTAAGTGATAAAAATAAGTGTTGTATAATTAACTATAGTACTGGATTTCCTTCAAAACCACCAACATTGGCATTGGCCTACGTGAAGTAAACTTGAATAGGCCATTATACAGTTATAATGTACTCTGACATGTGTGTCAATTGAAAATAAGTTGGGTCCTCGTTCTTTTTCCTTTGCAAAGGTGGAGATAATAGCAGTGCCGGTCCTTCACAGGGAGAACCAAGCACCAGCACAGAGGAACTGGCAGGTACAGGGCACACAGTCCACAGTGGAACATGTTAGATATTAGTGAGATTTAAACTACAGTATGAACAGTTGAAAACAACATAAATGATGACAAAAATATTCCTGAAACATGTTCTTGAACAATGTTATTTCATAGATAGTTGTTAATGTAACACTATCAGATTACGCTGATGGTGATGACCCTGAGGGAGAGATGCAGGCAGAGCTCAGTGCAAGGACAGAACTGGCAGATACAGATGAAACTGTTTCAATAGGCTATGACTGACACTGAACAAACCCAAAGGAAATGTAATGACAACAATGCAAGCTATGTTCATGTTCTCTCAATAAGTTACTGTTACATATAGTTATTGATACAAGTTTAATCCTTATGCTGGCTCTTATTCAGTACCAGCAGATGCTGAGGAGGTCGAAAAGACAAGTGAAGATTCAGGGTCCAGCAGGGAAATTGCAACTGAGGAGAAAGACAGGGAACGACAGGAAGTACAGGAAGTTGACACAGAGAGGCCTTTCGATTATTTTGCTCGCCCTCAGCCAAAAGATTTTGACTTGTTTTTTTCTTACCCACAACAAACTTCCAAGAAAGCCATTCCTAAAATATTCCACAGCAAGGATGGGACAAATAGGAAATGATTAACTTACTGTGAATCATCGCGCTCTCTGTAATGCTCGCTGTGTCTCATGTTTGCCACGCCTGCCAGTGACAATGCTTTGGTGAAAGGAGGCATGCAGGCATGGAAGCGTGTTCACCAGGGAATTGAAGAGCATGAAAGAAGCGGGTTGCATCGAGATAGTGCAAATGCATATTTCCTGAGAGCAAGCAGAGCTGATATCAGTAGCCTACTGAGAGACAAACAAATGTCAGCCCACCGAGAGGAAGTGAGGAAGAAAAGACAAGTTATGGAGCGTGTGGTTAATGTCATAAAGTTAATTCGTAAGCGTGGACTCAGCTACAGGGGTGGTAGTCATGAAGCAGCGCATAGCCTTGAAAATGTGGCATTGGATCATGGGAACTTCTTGGAAATGATTATGCTGCTGAGCAAATATGATACCACCCTTCAAGAACACGTCAATGACTGCATTAAGAAGAGCAAGAGGTTGCATGAGGCTGGAGGTGCAGGAAGGGGGTCTTTACTAACTCTGCTCTCAAAGCAAACAGTGAACAAAATCATTGATGTCATTCGTATTTTAATCCAACACACTGTTGCAAGTAAAGTTAAAAAGGCAAAGATGTTTTCGATCCAACTTGACACAACACAAGATCTGACATCCAAGGACCAGTGTGCAGTAGTCCTGAGGTATGTGACTGATGTCATCCACGAGAGGCTTATAGCTGTCATTGATCGTGAGTCTTCAACAGGAGCATTCTTTGTGGAGCTGGTGAAAAAAACTGGAGAAATTTGACATCGACATCAAGACATGTGTTGGTAACTCGACTGATGGAGCTGCTAACATGCAGGGGCAATACAAGGGATTCTCTACATTGATCACCAGAGAGTCTCCCAGCCAACTCCACATTTTGAACCTTGTTTTAACAGACACTACTGGAGTCGTCGTTTCAAGTGCATCCTTCTTCTCGTTGCTAAATGATTTAGCAGTTTTAATCAGGGAGTAGACACAGACGGCTTGCTCCGATAGGAGAAACTCGCTGGTGGTCAAAGGACCAAGCCTTACACAAAGTATTTGGCTGTTTTGGAAATCCGGGCCATGCCCTTTATATCGACTTAGTGATCACCGTGACAAGAATAGAGCTTGATGACACTATGAAGCCTACTGTGAGAGTCAAAGCCAGAGGATACATTGAGGCACTTCTGAGGTACGAAACCATACTTACAGCACAGGTTTTTCTCTGGATATTTGAACAGACTTCCCCCCTATCAAAATATCTGCAGACCAGTGGTATGGACATTCTTACTGCTCAACACTTGGTGAAGGGAACTGAAGACAGCCTGAGAAAGTGTACCAGGGACTTTGATGGTGTTAAGAAAGCTGCAGATGAGTTTGTGGCGTGGGCAAATGGCATTCTGTCCTATCTGTGTTCTAAAGAGAACATACATTGCATTTACAATTCATATTAAGGAAGTTCACAATTGATACCATTAAAGACCGTTTTGGATTAATAGGGCGTGTCTGTCAAACACTAGTGCTCAGATGGAATAAAGTGTTGAGATGTTCTCAAGAGTGGGAGTTTTCAAAACGCTTTTTAGTTTGTATTGGAACAATTAAGTGATAAGGACAAAAAACTGTTCCGTGATGATTTATTTAGGTTTTAGCTTTAGTAATGGAGATTACATTTTGTGAGGAAACCTTTCCACCAATAATAAGTGTTCAAAGATATATATTCATTAACTGTGATCAGATTACTTGTTTTTCAATTATAGCGCTAAATACAGTTAGTTTTGTATTTTTTTACAGATCTAACCTGCTTGTAACACAACTTAGATAAACAATTTCAAAAATAATAGAATAAGCAAGTGGTTAAGGGGGTTTACCTGTTTGGCTCATTTGATTTAGAACTGAAGTAAGGAAGAATAGTATTTTGTGAGAACTGTCATTCCTCATGGTTTCTAAAGATAAATCATCAGTTTGTATGGACTTTGATGTAGAGATAGGATCATGGTGGAGAAGGAAGACCTTTTTTGGTTTCAAATTAAAGAAGATTTTAAAGATGAAGTTTATTTTTTCTGAATAGAATTTTAGAAGCAGGACTTCAACTAGACAAAAGAGATTTTACAATGTGGTTTTACTACTTTTAATGAAGTAAAGAATCTGGGTAGACTACTGCCATTGGTTTGTTTTAACATTCACATGTTTCAGCATTCCTGACCATATAGACACTCAGCCGTTTTATTTTGTAACCCTTTGGGGGAGAGATTTAAAGTTGAGTTTTTCTCCAGTTGCTGATTTATTGTGATTACAGCGGCACTGGAAAGTTGTGCGCCACCTTTGGGTTGTACTGATCAGTGTGTTGGTGAAGAGTTGCTCACTACAGAAACAGAAGAACTGTTCAAAGAACGCATCTCTGAGGAGGGTTTGACATTTTGCGTGTACCTCGCTGCCAAGGCAACAGTGGTGTGAAGAGGAACAGCAGTTTTTGGGGATTCCTGCTGTGCAGAGGACAACGTGTGTCTGCTGATTGTAGCACATTGATCCAGAGGTTCCTTCCCCCTCAGGACATCCCAGTGCAAAACAAGAGTTTCATTGATCCAATTGACTACAGCTGCAGAGGACAACGCATTACTGACTGTTCACATTATGACAAGATCTTGAGACAGGCTGGTCTCAGACTGTTCAGACTCTGAAGAAATGATGCGATGATTTGACAGCATAACTGTGCAAGAGTTTTCCAGAGGGTGGTGTAAAACAATAGGGTTAGTGTTTGAGAAGGGAGGCTGATTGTTTAAACGATGGTCTGGAATACTGAAAAGATTAAAGTTTAATATCCTTGTTTGGCAAACAAGACATCTGATTATTAGGTCACACATAATAATCTAGACATATAAACTAACTATGAGTAAAGGGATGAATGGATTTCATATCCTAGGGAGGGTTAGTTATGTTGCGAATACTTCGCAGGGTATTTGCTAATGTATTTTGAAGAACAAATAACAAGGACACAAGTCCAATTTTGTTTTGTTTTTAGATTAAATTGTCCGTTACCAAAACTGTTCACCTTATGTCTAGATTTGGACTTTGATGGTAAGGGAGTATTTAGGCTTATTTTTATACATCTGACATTTTAAAATATGTTGGCTATTCACTAGATAGACATTGGTTAAGAACTTTTCTGAAGATTGAATATTTGTTCCATTTCTACATATTCCTATTTAAAAAGTAATTTTAGAGTAAAGAAGGCTGATGCTGAAATGGGAAATAATGTGGGGCCTTCAATCACCCATTGTAATGGTGCATATTATTGACGACCAATAGGGAGGAGGGGTCACTCGACCCACCCTGCAGTGGTTTTTAAAATCTTACTTGCAGCTTCACAGGAAGCGCACGGCACCAGATTATGAGTTTAGAGGACTAGCGGCACCACCTCCTAATGGACATTCATTTAGTTAGTAATTAACTGACATTTAGAGATGTTAAAAAGTAAAAACATACCTACCATGAGGGATAATTCCTAAGTTCAGCTACAAACCATTGATGAAATTACTTCTGTTTTTAGGTCCTTGATAAAGGAAGGAGTGATTGTTACATGTTCGGACACCCAGGGTTCCACGCACGGTTAAAGACGTTAACATTGTTTTTTAGGTATACCAGAATTGAAAATACATGGGTATAGTGACCGATGAAGAGCTACACAGGTCGTAGTAGAGGTTTGACTCAAGATAATAATTGTGTGCACAAGTTTCTGAAATAGATCTATTGGACATTTTGATGTGGATTATATGTGGATGAACTGCAGTGGTGTACAATGGGGAAGTGACATTTTTTGGCTAGACACTTTTCAGGGGAATGTGGGAAACAGCTGTTCCAATGAGGGGTTGGAGATATCTTGAACATTATAGTTGTAATTGTGAATTAATAAATGATGGCGCTCCATATATACAGATTTGTATAGACAACGGATACTGGCCTATGCTGAAACATAGTCTCTGCAGAGCACGACACATGGCCAAAAAGACTGAGACTAACTGACCTTTGTCCCTGACCGACAGGGTAACTTGAGAAGGCACTGTCAATGACTGACTCTGAGGTGAACCTGACCAAACTTGACTTTACAACCTGACAGTGTGAGTGTGAGTGAGTGTATATCTGCATCTGATCAGTGCAACTACATGATTTAAAACAATGACTAATCAAGCATGTTTTTGGACTAACACATTATTTTTGGGGTTCTGTGGGAAATGAGAGGTTTCCTAACATTCCACAAAAGGGGAAACCGTACAGGTGACCCGTTTCTAAACTGCTTGATGTTTCACTCCCTCAGGAGGTGGCAGTTTGCAGAATGTGAAACTCAAACTCAAACATGAAGATTCTGTTTCTTTTAGGACTGAAAGATGGAGTGAAACACTTAATTTCACTGAGGTGTTTACTGTGGAAATGATGGATGTATATTTGGGAAAAATGTTTGGTATTTTCTTATAATCCATTATTACCTGAAGGTTTTCTTCCCATACAGGATTTTGGTTACACATGAGTTAATGTGTAAAAAGGGGGAGTGTAAACTTCACAATGTACATTTTTCATTTAGTGACTGAAAGGAACCTGCTGCCCCAACTCGATTGTTCAATCTGACCATTGATTGACAGTTTTAGAATTGACCTGCTCCATATCTGGGGATAAGATACTGTTTGATGAATGTTGACATGTCTCTAATATTGATTGAGTTATAGCAGGTAACACAGATGCAGAATCAGTGGCCAAGGGCTACGAGAGAGATGTAAGTCCAGAATGGAATACTGAAGAAGTTGACCTGTGAGTAATGTTTCAACTAATGTTTCAACAGGTATTAAAGTAACTGAGGTTTGAAATGTAGAAAGAACATATTTACAGTTCAGCTAAAACATAGTAATGTAATGAGACAAAATGTAATTTAGACAACATCATGTAACTAGTCTGGTAAAGAAGTACAAGCCATAGACTTTATTGTTTAGGTCATTATGGGGATATACATTTCATCTACATTTATAATAGAAAGACATTTGATGACAGTTTGTGGGAATTCTGTATTCATTTTTTCAGCGGGATAATATCTAAGCACTGACGGGTAGAAGCAGTATCACCAGGAAGCCATTCACTTTGTTAGTATTGTGATTTTGGTTGTTTTTGAATCCATAACATTAGTGTGTTTCTTTACCAGAAACATTAGCAGTTCAAATCATATTTAGATTTGTAATGGGATCTCAAGGATTTCATTTAAAAATAAACACAGATGCTTGTCAGAAATTCAGAGCGATTGAAATATGTTATTTAGTTTACCTAAAGATGTTGGGGTTCTTATTTAGTTGGCACAGTCCAACTATTAAGATTCTGAAGCTGCACAATTAATTTAGAAAACCTGTTCACAGACGTCTGTTGTTTTAAGACACCCCACCAACAGGCTCCAAGTGGCCTACGCAGTGGTGGTTCAAACAGCCGAGGGCCCCAGAGCCCGGAGCGTAGGCTTGAGGGATTTGTATCAGATTTCTCCACACAGGTTGCTGATGCCAAAAGGGGGACCCGAGACGCAGGAGGCTGGCGGTCATCAGGACAAAGTGGATCAACCCCAGGCTCTCCGGCCCCGACCGAGTGACCCAGCAGATCTCTCATGCCGTCCGCATGGGAGGAAAGGGGGACAGCTCGTACCACGGGAGCCAGTGTACGGCGGGGAAACCACCTGCTAGGACCAGGGGACGACATCAGGACGGATCTGGCTCTCGTCATGGAGGTCGACTCGGATGCTGTCATCAGCGGACTGGAGGAGAAGGACCTCGAGGACATCCATGCAGGAGACGACTTGGAAGCGGCTGGCAGTTGGCTGGGGGACTTGTCGAGGCAGCAGAGGAGTCTACTTCTCTCTGATCAGTTCCACCCGTGAAGGGAAAGCCGCATCTCCCCCTCCCTATCAGCTGTCGTTGTGGGCTATTCCTCCCGGGGGGGGGGCAGGCGGGCTGATGATTCACCACCAGGAGACTGCTTCTTAGCACTCAGCTGCCCCCTCATGGTTCCTTCACTGCCATGGGAATTGATGTTCTGTTCCCAAAGATTTCAAGTACTTTGGGTCTCAGTTTCTGATATATTTATACGATATTGGGGGACAGACACAGTAGATATGTTTCAAAATGCCTTGTGTAAGTTTATCTCTTGAGAATGAGACAAAAAAGAAGATAGCAGAATATTATCATCTGATATTTAAGAAGTGTTACATTTGAAATGGCAGAAAGTCTTGTTGCAATTTCCAGATATTAAAAGAGGTCCCTTGAGTTTCTCTGGTAATTATCAATAGTAGCAGTTAAGTGAATACTGTTCAAACAATACCTGTGTTTGTGTTTTATATTGATTTCTCTGTTTTATCCTTTCATAAATGTGAGGACTAAAATGGCTATAAACAAGGGCTGCTAGTTGGAGTAAACAGGGTTTTATTGCTCTGTGGGGGATGTGTGGGTATGCAGGACAGGGTGCTAAGTGGATGAGAGTATATTCTGCTTAAGATCTCTAGCATGTCATGTCAGATCTTGTAGTGAAATTATAAGTACTCAGATCTTGTACTTGAGTTAAAGTAGAAGTACCAGAGTGTAATACTCTGTCACAGTAAAAGTCCTGCATTCAAAATGTCCCTCAAGTAAAAGTAGAAAAGTATTATCATCAGAATATAGTGAAAGACAGTAAAAGTAGTCATTGTGCAGATTGGTCCATTTCAGAATAATATATATGATTGATCATGAAAGTGTTCTCAAAGCTGGTAAAGGTGCAGCTAGTTTGAATGACTTTGTATACTGCAGGGTAGCTTGTGGATTTACTCCAGGTGGAACTAAAGTCTGATTTAACACTTGATTAAATTCACATCATTCATCCACATCTGTAAAGTAACTAAAGGGATTAAAAACATGTAGTGGAGTCAAAGTACACCATTTACTTCTGACTTATGTTTACTGTTTTCGGACCTATTTTGTTCACATTATATATGCTTCCGTTAGGCAATATTATAAGGAATCATTCCATAAACTTTCATTGTTATGCGGATGATACTCACCTATATTAATCAATCAAGCCTGATGAAATTAATCATCTAAATAAAATTCAAGACTGCCTTAAGGACTTAAAAACGTGGATGACCTTAAACTTTTTGATGTTAAACACGACCAAAACTGAAGTTATTGTACTTGGCCCGAAGAATCTTCAAAACAAATTATCTAAAGATATACTAACTATGGATGGCATTAATTTGGCCTCCAGTGAGACTATAAGGAATCTTGGTGTTATATTTGATCAGGATTTATCCTTTAACGCCCACATAAAATCAATTTCAAGGACCGCCTACTTCCATCTCCGTAACATTGCAAAAATCAGGCATATCTTGCCTCAAAGCGATGCAGAGAAACTAGTCCATGCATTTGTTACTTCTAGGCTGGATTATTGTAACTCTTTATTATCAGGGAGTACCAAGAAGTCAATCAAGTCGCTTCAGCTGATTCAAAATGCTGCGGCTCGTGCACTAACCAGAGTTAGGAAAAGGGACCACATTACTCCTGTTCTGGCTGCCTTACACTGGCTCCCTATAGAACACAGGATAGAATTTAAAATTCTTCTTCTCGCCTACAAAGCCCTTAATGGGCAGGTGCCATCTTACCTTAAAGAACTCATAATACCCTACTGTCCTACTAGGGCATTGCGTTCCAAGAATGCAGGGTTGTTGGTTGTTCCTAGAGTCTCTAAAAGTACAATGGGAGCCAGAGCCTTTTCTCATCAAGCTCCACATTTGTGGAATCAGCTTCCAGTTTGTGTTCGGGCGGCAGACACCCTATCCGTTTTTAAGAGTGCGCTTAAGACCTTCCTTTTTGATAAAGCTTATAGTTAGGGCTGATTAGATTCAGCCCCTAGTTTTGCTGATATAGGCTTAGTTTGTCGGGGGACATCTGACTTCTTCCTTCTCGCTGTCTATACCTGTGTACTCTCATGTTCCGATTAACCCAGCTTCCCCAAATGTCTTTCCTTTTGGTATCTATATACGCTGGTATCCGGAGTCATGGATGATCCTGCGGTCTTGTGTCCTGGATCGCGAGCGCTGGATCTTGAGTCGTGGCTGTGGTCCTGGATCATCGGTCCTGGATGGATATCCTTGTGGATTCATCTTCCTATTACACACATGCATTTCCAAACATTTGGACTACCTATGTTGCAAATGTATTATCTTCTCAATTTACACACGGCATCTATTGCACGTCTGTCCGTCCTGGGAGAGGGATCCCTCCTCTGTTGCTCTCCCTGAGGTTTCTCCCATTTTTCCCTTTAAACTGGGTTTTCTTTGGAAGTTTTTCCTTGTACGATGTGAGGGTCTAAGGACAGAGGGTGTCGTATTGTCATACTGATATTCTGTACACACTGTGAAGACCACTGAGACAAATGTAACATTTGTGATATTGGGCTATATAAATAAACATTGATTGATTGACAGCCAACCTAAAAGTACCTCAAAAATAGTAATCAATAATGTATTGAAAAGGCTGATTGTTTTTGGCTGATTGTTTTGTATTGGCTCAGGGGAGGCCTAGTATACGTACAGATAACTAATTTTGAAATATTAAACTTAGTTTTCTTTTCTTTAATTTTTCATCCTCATGTAGAATGCTATCATGAAACACACATGTGGTTGTTTATAGCATAAAGAACATCTGATTTAATGTGAGGTAGGGAAATAATCATTTGAGTATGTGTATATAATTATGTAATTTACAACAGCTGTGAGATGCTTGAAAAGCTGGAAAATGCACCTTGAAAATGCTTGAAAAGTGCTTGGCTGAAGTCGAATAGTCCATTTAGCTTAGGAACCTTCCTAAAGGAGTGAAATGACCCGGAAGTCCCTCAGTGGCAGCCATGATAAGTGCCGTTCGAATTCTCTAGAATGATGAGAATGATAGGAAAGGAGGTTTCAAACTTCCTTTATAACCTCCTTTAGCTTAGGAACCACTGAACCTCCCTAAGCGACAGGAGAAGTGAAAATGCTGCCCCACAATGCCTTGCAGCCGCAGCATGTGCCGTCACTCAACAGTCGGCCGTTCACGGAAACAACCGATTATGACGGAGAAATTATATCATGAAAGTTACGGTGCTTATTAAGCTTTTTAAAACATAGGTGGTAAGTTGCCAAAGTGCTTTGTTTTGAACGTTCATCAATTTTATAATAAAGAGAGAAATATGAACGTTAGTTTTTACTGAAATGATCAAATAAAGTCAACATCTCAGTCTTCACTGAGCTGTGTTGGGTTTGTTCAACTTTTAAAAGATGTTTGAATGGTGATATACACAGTGATAGATGTTAAGGACTAACGTTTATAATAAATACATTTGTATTTATTTTAAGATCTTTAGTTCATACAATCATACGCATTGGGATCATTTGTATTAATGTGAACCGGAGGGAGAGGGAGACGAGCAAAACTTTCACTTTCCTTTTTATTTCAATTCCAACTTTGGTCATGAAGAATATGTTTCTCTGTTGTCCACGTTCATAAAGCAAAGCAGCAGCATCTTTGCACGGTGCAGAGTCTCTAGATGAGTTTACAGTAGTCCCTCGTTCTTATTAAACATCCATGTTGTAGTCCGCTGTATAGAAAACTGTGGTTTCCATGGTTACCCCACAGCAGCAGACGCACATTCAGGACGTCCGCTGGCGCATCATAAACACGTCGGATAGTGAAAGTGCATTCGGATTCTCTAAAGTACCGCAGTCTCTTTTCCTAAGTCCTTTTGAATCCTCCTATCCACTATCCCTTAACCCCGTGACGTTTCACTCAGAGGTCAAGGAATAGACGATAGGGTTAGAACTTAGGAGCTGATTTTTAAACTATCCGACTGCAGCCCTTGAATTTGACTTTGGAAAAGGTGTAAGAACCCTGGATAGAGAGAAAAAACTTGTCAGTAGTCTAAATGTTAAACAGCTAATTAATGAGCCAACACGTATCACTCTTAGAACCCAATCTCTGCTTGACTGGATACTGGTGTCACACCCTGACAGAATCTTAAAAGCTGGTGTCATGTCGGATTGCTTCAGCGATCATTCAATTGTTTATTGCGTATGGAAAATCAAATTAATTAAACTGCTTCCAAAACTAGTCAAAATCCGACAATATAAAAAATGGAATGTTGATTTATTTATTAATGATGTCGTTGCCCTTAATTGGGAGAGATTTCAACTAATACCTTTTGTACAAGATGCTTGGGATTTTCTGCATAAAGAGCTCACTGATGTCATGAACAAACATGCACCTGTGAGAACGGTTAAGGTCAAAGGTCAACATCTCCCTTGGATCAATTCTGAACTCATCAGTCTCTTTAGGGAAAGGGATAAAGCATGGTCGATATATCGTCATTCAAGAACTATAGCCGATTGGGAAGTATACAGGCATCTCCGAAATCTGAGTAAAACCAAAACCTGAAAGGCTAAATCCAACTACTATAAAGAATCTCTCACATCGGACTTTAAGAATCCCAAGCAATTTTGGACTAAAATTAAATCTATTTAAAATAAATCAGGTAAACATTCTATTCATAAAATAAGAACTGCTGATACAATAATTCATGACCCATTATCCATTGCCCAAATATTTAATCAGCATTTGGATAATGTATGTTCCACACTACTATCTGACACCTATTTGACGACTGGTATTTCTAATAGTAACTCATACTGCAACAGTTCTTTTTCTTTTAAGAAAATTCTACCACACGAAGTTCATAATGCTATCACAGAATTAAAAGTGGATGGCAGTGCAGGACTCGATGGTATAGAAAACAGGTTCATAAAACTGGCGTCCCATATTCTCATGTACCCACTTGCTGATTTGTTCAACCTGTCTTTGTCCACCTGTGAGTTGCCGACTATTTGGAAATGTGCACGCATCATTCCACTGCATAAAGGTGGTGGTTTACTTGATACAAATAATTATAGACCCATCTCTATAATCTGCTCTATTTCCAAAGTTTTGGAGAAAATAATTTATAATCAACTGTCACATTATCTCAATACATATAATGTTTTATCTCCGGTTCAATCTGGTTTCAGGCCTAATCACTCCACAACAACTGCCCTACTTAAATTTACGAATGACTTGTACTCTGCTGCAGATGATGGTGAACTCACAGGTGCCATTTTTATTGACTTGACAAAAGCCTTTGATTTTGTTGATCGATATCTGCTCTTGGATAAACTTCACGGCATTGGCCTTTCTAATAATACAGTGTTATGGTTTAACTCGTACCTTCACAGTGGAAAGCAATGTGTGGTTGTTAATGGAAAACAGTCTGACCTGTTGATCCAACAAAAGGGTGTACCCCAAGGATCAACTCTGGGCCCACTTCTGTTCTCTATTTACATAAATGATTTATATTCTTGTCTCATTAAGTGTTGTACTCACCTTTATGCTGATGACACTGTCATATATACATCCAAATCAGATTTTTCACAAATTCAGATCTCTCTTCAATCGGATTTTAATATCTTACAGGACTGGCTGTCACACAATAAACTACTGCTTAACAAAACAAAATCTTATACCATGGTCTTTGGTACCAGGCAGAAGCTCAAATCCAAACCTAATGTAGTAATAACATGTAAGGATGGCACTTCTCTGCATAAAGTTGATAGCTTTAAATATCTTGGTGTATGGCTAGACTCTGAACTTCCATTTAAACTACATATAAAGCATGTAATACAAAAAGTCAATTACGGAATCGGTGTTTTACACCGCTCTCGCAATTGTTTTACGCTCTTTACGCTTCTCAACTTATTCTTCCGATTATGGACTATTGTGATGTTGTCTACCAAAATGCACATAAATCAGATCTTGCTCCACTCAACATAGCCTACAACAGACTATGCAGATTTGTTCTTGGTTGTCCTTTTCATACACATCACTGCACAATGTATAACCAACTTAAATGGCCTTCTTTAAAGACACATGCATTGGCTTCAGCTGATATTTAAATGAATTTATCTTAACTATCCCCCTTATTTAAAGCAGTATGTTGTACCCTACTCACCAAATCATCAAGTTAGACATTCTGTTCAGATTTATTTCTCTGTCCCCTCTGCAAAAACTGTATTGGCAGAAGAGCGTTCATGTTCAAACCCCAACTGACTGGAATACTTTACCTGCTGCTATTAGATCTTTTGCATCATTGGGTATGTTTAAACATGCATTATCATCTCACTTTCAGCTGCTCTGCACTTGTTATTAATGAAACTGATATTGATGAAACTGATTTGCTTGACTGTCTCAAATTGTAATGATTGTATGCATTGCTTGAATTTTACTTAACAGACTGTATGTGGTTTGTCTTGTGTGTCATGTTTTGCATTTTGTCTTTGTGTTTATGTATGTCTGTAAGTCGTTGCTATTGTCGGGACCCCCTTGAAAACGAGATGGTGCATCTCAAGGGGTTTATCCCAATCAATAAAAAATTCTATATAAATGACATGAAGCTGCATAATCAACATGAGACATATAGCGCTCCGCACTTATCATGCTTATGACGTCACAACGGGACGTACCATTAAACATGGAGTAAGGGTGCTATTACAAAGTAATACTTAACAGCTTACATGTTCGCATAACTTGGAAGTTTACTGACATGTACATACCTTGTTTGCCTGGCTCAAGTGGTGGCTCTGGGGTTGTTGTTTGAGCCACCACTTGAGAATTGTCGTCTTTTTTAAGAAAATGTTTTCTTATGTCCATCTTCAAAAACTTTGAGTCCGACTGACAGTTTATTTTAAACATTGTCACAGCTCACAGGATAGGTACCTGTCAGCCAATAAGACAGATGTTTATTTCCATTCAACTCTCAGGTTGGTCTGGTATCTTGCCTCTGTTGCATTCACTGAACAAGGGAAATTACAATCTTGTCGTCCTCTCTAGTGTCATGAGGAGGTTCAGGTAAAGCACGGTTAATATATTATATTATTGACTCCAGATTAGGACGCCTCACTGCAGCTCTCTCGTCTCCTCTTCACACACCACACTTTTAGTGTCTACAGTGTCACACTGCGAAAAGTAACAAAAACAATGTAAAATCCTTTTCACAGAATACAAATTGGGTTATTTACATAATTATGTTTACACTGTCGATTTTTATTTTTGGGGGACACACGACACATCAAATCACATCTACAGACCAAGACGAAGCAAATGGAAGTACTCCCATACTCCTAGCGTGTGAAAATGTTTGTGAAAAACGTGTGCAAAATCTCCGAAAACGGAGCAGTGACTGCGATGCTTGCTTTGCGGCTAGTGGTTAGCATTTTCAATGGAAATATACATCGAAATTACCGTACAGCTAATCACAATGCGTGACGTCATGACGTCATTGGTAAGAGATGGACCCCGAACACATATGGTACCGACACCGGCACCGCTGCCGCTCGGTACAGAACTAATCTGTCCATCCTCCTCATCCTGGCCTACAGGTTTAAAATAAGCTTTGACATGTTTTGTAATAGCTGCTTGTCTCGAAACTCCTTTTCCCTCAACAATTTCCTTTTCCGAGCGCCACTCTCAAACTTTTTCTTCTCCAACATTTTCTCCAAAACAACCTTCATCTGTCACTCAATCACTCGCAATTTGAATAAATCACATATTCTAATTCTGATTGGCTGTTAAGTGGTGCCCACTGACTGTTTCGGAGTCATGATTTTTGAGAAAAATCTCTGGAATCCATCGATCTCATTGATTAACGGAGCAAATGATCAAAATAGTATGGAGGGAAGATATTTGCGTTTGGATTACTGGTCTGGGGGAAGCTCACGAGTGTGTGTGTGTGTGTGTGTGTGTGTGTGTGTGTGTGTGTGTGTGTGTGTGTGTGTGTGTGTGTGTGTGTGTGTGTGTGCGTGTGTGTGTGTGTGTGTGTGTGTGTGTGTGTGTTTTTGTGTATTTTTGAGTTTGTGTGTATTGTTTTTGTTTCCCGGGGAAAACACTCACGAGAAACACCGGCTGTTTTAAGTTACTCCGTTCTCCGCTTGTAATGTAATTATGCCGTTACAAGCTTCAAAGTTGTATTTATCATCTGAATTTTCCAAAACAAGTTTAATATTCGGAAAGTCCAAACATTTTTTATTTGAAATCAGATGAAAACAAACTGTAACGGACCCTGCCGTGTTATCTATGATTACTATACGCCTTACATTAATAATTTCAGCAGAGGGAGGGGAAGCGGCGCTGTGGAACAGCAGAGTGGCGAGGGAGAGCTGTCTTCTTCCCTTTACAAGCTTCAAAAATGTATTTATCGTGTGATTTTGGAAATAAAAGTTTCATGTTCTGAAATCCAAGACTTTGTTTATTTAAAAAAAAATTAAAAACACCCGAAATAAAAAATAAAAATATTTGAATTCTTTTTTTTCTTTTTTTTTAATTGGCTCATGATAGGCCCCCGATCTCGGTAGGCCCCTGGTCTTCAGCCCAGGTCAGCCCGTGCATTAAGGCGGCCCTGCCGGTAACATCAGAGCATCTTTACCTTCGTCGAAGAACACCTTGGCGCCGTTAGCTGTAGCAGACTTCACGGAAAAGAGTTATTGGGGGGTACTATGGGATGTATAGTGCGTTCTTCAGAGTCACTTTACACCGTCGTCCCTCGCTGTCTATCAGACACATCTCTGCTTCTCCTCTGCCTTGCGCCACCCCGAAGGTGCGCCTCCCGTCTGCCAATTCCATGCTGTGTCTCTCCGGCTTGAAGGTGCTGTCAAAAATCCTAAATTTGTTCTTATCGTTGATGATGTGGGACGACGCTCCCGTGTCCACGATCAATCGTTTTCTGTGGGTCTGTTGTCTCTGTAGGCTGGTCCCTTCAGCTCGCACTTTGAGGGTGTAGTCATCTCCTCTCACAGCTTCTCCGGTACCACCTGGCATGCTCGCGCACCGAGCGGCCTCACCGCTGTCCTTCTTTGTGCACGCTTTGTCTGTGTGCCCCTTGCTTTTACAAAAGCTACACCAGACTTTCTTTCTGCAGTCATCTTTTCGATGGCCTTTCTCTCCGCATCGCAACATGTGCCGACGTGTTCTCCGTCGCCATCGGGGATGAAGCGTTTGGCGGGCTTTCTCTTTGTTGCTGCTTGGACCCTCAGCACCCTCTCGCTCGTCTTGTCTGAGGCCTCGAAGTTCCTCAACTTCGCCTTGGACTGTCCCAACGTTACTTCACTGTCACCGTGTGTCACCATTAGAGTGAACGGCTTGTATTTTTCGGGGATTACCCGGGATTACTCACTCTGTGCTTCTCCTGCGCTCCTGAGTGCCGTAATGATCTGCTCAGCTCGGATAATGTACTCTGTTACTGTCTCATTATCAGGTTTCTTTAGCGCAGTCATGGTTATATACAAGGTGACGATCCTGGGTCTGCCTTTTCCAATATAGTGCTCCCTTAATATTCTGAGACTTTCTCGGCCCTTGTCCTCGTGTCTCTGAATATCAGGCCAAAACTGGTATTGTCGAGTAGCGGCGCTAACTCACAATAGGCGTCAGCGTTGAGCTTGTCGTCTTGAGCCCTCAGTGCCGCGGTCAGCTCTCCAGCGGGTTCTCGAAGGATGGTCTCCTTCAATCCCACTCCGTGAATGCAACACAGCATCCTCTCTTCCCAGAGCTCATACTCTTCTGCTTTCCCGTCAAACGTGGGCCACTTGCTCTTCCTCGTGGTTCCATTCGCCATGGCTTTTGCGTTTGTAGCTTCAGTTGCTTAGCTTAGGTCCTTGTTAGCTTAGCTTTAGCTTCCCTCGGATCTCCCGATACTAAACTAGCTTAACACGTGGCTAACTAGCTACTCCTATGCTAACCGTGCTAACAGGCTATCTACCTATAAATAGCACTTGTGTTTCTTTGTTCCCTTGTCAGTTCGTTATGTTTCATGTCGTGAGAACCTGGGCCTTTTGAGGTTTTTATGCCCCGAGACAGGAAATGTCCCATGTTTAGGGGAAGATCAGGAATAGGTTTGAGTGAATGGATTGAGGAAATACAGGCTTGTATGAGAGCGCGCCGTTTGGCTATATCCGATCAGGCATTTTTCCTGTTTGACCATCTCGAAGGAGAGGCCCGTGATGAGATAAAATACCGTTCAAGTGCTGAGCGGGAAGACCCTGTTAAAGTCCTTGCTGTGTTACAAGAGCTGTATGGTTGTTCTGATTCTTACGTAGCTTTACAAGAGGCTTTCTTCTCCCGACGACAGCAAGAAGGGGAGACTTTGCAGGAATTCTCCCTTGCGTTGCTTAGTCTTATGTCATCTGTAAAGCAGCGGGCGCCTGACAACATGCCTAATGCAGAGGTTTTGCTGCACGACCAATTTGTAGAGCATGTCATTGACGGTGCATTGCGACGTGAGTTAAAACAGTTTGTACGTCGGCAACCTACTGCAGCATTACTTGATGCCAGGGCGGAAGCAATCAGGTGGGAGCGGGAGGGTTTGCCTGGTGCTAATAGGGGCCGAAGTCACTCTGTCCCTTCAGTTATTGGTCTGCAGTATGGAGTTCAGGGTGGTCCTCAGGTGGTGACTGGCTCCCAGGTGTCTGAACTGAGTCAGATGAGAGAGATGCTAAAACTCCAGCAAGAGCAGCTTAACACACTTACTCAAAACATTTCTCGTTTCCAGGACTCTCAGCTGCGCAGTCGCCCCCCCTATAGGGGCCCCATCATTTGCAGACGTTGCCAGCTTCCCGGTCATTTAGCCAGAGAGTGCGATGGGGTACGTACTGCTCCTCGTGCTCGACCGTCCTCACCTGCTCAACAGTCTAGCGGGCAGCGCCGTTTCACTCAGCCATCGGAAAACTAGCGCCCGCCGAATTACAGAGCCACAGTTCGGGGGGTGGAGTCACAGGCTCAGGAGAGGCTTTTAAGCTCATGTCGTCTTGTCCACATTTAGATTTCAGCATGGGTGAGTTATGGTTCCTTGCTTGGTGGATACTGGGTCCATGGTGTCCACCGTCACAGAGAGCTTTTTCCTTCAGCACTTTGAGCCCTGGGGTCAAGAGAAGCTTCAATCTTGTCACTGGCTGCAGCTCAGGGCAGCCAATGGGTTAGCCATCCCTTACATCGGCTACTTGGAGCTGGACGTTGAGCTATGTGGAAAGGTAATGGCAAGCTGTGGCGTGTTGGTGGTCAAGGACCCCCCCGGTGGTGTCTCTTCTGCAGTCCCTGGTATCTTGGGGATGAACATCATTCGCAGATGTTATCAAGAGCTCTTTGGACAGCATGGGTTGGCCTTGAGGTCTCAGGCCCACTGAATGCAATTCTGCCAACTACAGCTCTATGAGGCTGGAGTTCTTGGGGCTCAAGTGGGCCATGACTGAGAAATGTAGGGAATATCTGCTTGGTCATAAATGTGTTGTCTTCACTGACAACAATCCCCTTAGCCACCTGTCCACGGCAAAGCTTGGAGCCACTGAACAACGTTGGGCAGCCCAACTTGCATCTTTCGATTTTGAGATTAAGTACCGCTTGGGTAGAAGTAATGGAAATGCTGATGCCCTGTCCCACCAGCACCCACCAGGGGTGCAAGATCTTGAAGCTATGCTCCCTAGCACCTCGCTCCCCTTGCCTTTACGGCTAGCTTTGCCAGTGGCACAGGCAACCCAAGCAGCTGTCATAGCCTTGCCTCATCATACACAGTCTGATATGGAGGCACTTCAGCAAGCCGACCCCGTCCTTCAGGAACTCTTGGTGTTCTGGAGAAGGAGGCAGCGTCCCAGCAATGATGAGAGGAAGCAGTTGTCCCGGCAAGCATTGGCACTACTCCGTCAATGGGACCGGTTAGTTAAGAGGAGTGGGGTCCTCTACCGCCAGATCTTTCGCTCTGATGGGGCTGAAGCAGTTCTGCAGCTGCTTTTGCCAGCTGTTTTGAGAGAGCAGGTGCTCACCGAAGTCCACCAGAGGCATGGCCACCAAGGTATTGAAAGAACCTTGGAGCTACTTAGGCAGCGGTGTTACTGGCCAGGTATGTCCTCTGAGGTGGTACATTGGTGCAGCAGTTGTGAAAGGTGTCAAATTGCCAAGGACACTCGGCCAGCGGCTCGTGCTCCCATGGGACACTTGCTGGCTTCTAGACCCAATGAAATTCTAGCCATTGACTTCACTGTCTTGGAGACCACCTATAGTAGGTTGGAAAATGTCCTTGTAATTACAGACATTTTTAGCAAGTACACTTTGGCTTTTGCCACCCGTGACCAACGAGCCTCCACTGTGGCTCAAGTTCTGGTCACAGAATGGTTTTCGAAGTTTGGTGTCCCAGCCCGTATACATTCAGACCAAGGCCGGATCTTTGAGAGCATTCTTATTCAACAACTTTGCAGCCTCAATAACATTGAAAAATCGCGCACTACTCCCTACTATCCGGCAGGCAATGGTCAATGTGAACGGTTCAACCGAACCCTTCACAACTTGCTGCATACTCTGCCTGTGTCTCAGAAACGGGATTGGAACTCCTGCTTGCCACAACTACTGTATTCGTACAACACTACTCCCCATCAGTCAACTGGTGAATCTCCATTCTTGTTGATGTTTTGACAAGAGCCCAGGCTCCCAGTTGATTTTCTGTTGGGTAGAGTCCCTGATCCAGTCGGTGGTCATGTCCATGAGTGGATTCAGGAGCATCAGGTAAAATTGCAAATTGCCTTTTGAAGGAGCTCAAGACAGGTTAAAAACTGCAGCAGAGCGCAGAAAAAGGTGCCATGACCAGTATGTCAAAGATGTCCCATTGAACGAAGGCCAGTTAGTTTGGTTGCGAGATTGTGGTACAAGAGGGCGCCATAAGATCAGGGATATTTGGAGTTCTGTCAGGTATATAGTGGTGAAAGCACCAAACGGCGGTTCAGTGTACACGATTTCACCTGATGTCTTTAGATCACAGAAGACAGCGCCTACCTAGAATGAACTTAGCAAGCAAAAAACATCTTCTTTGCCAAAGTAATAATCCCTTCGCCGGCCTTTTTGCCACAACAACATCGACTATCAGGTGCCAGTTCTCCATCACTGTCAGGGTCCCCTTGAGCAAGGCACAGCACCCCCACATATTCCCTGCACTGTATAGCATCTGCCCACTGCCCCTTATACTAGGATAGGTGAACCAGTTAACATCCAGGGAGGGAACATCGAGATTGTGGAATCGTACAAGTACCTTGGTTTCCATGGGAACAATAAACTGGACTGGTCAGACACACACAGATGGCCTCACCCATCTTCTATGGTGTGGCCTGCTGGGGCAGCAGCATCTCCGCTGCTGACAGGAAGCGCCTGAACTGACTGGTAAAGAAGGCCAGCTCTGTCCTGGGGAGTCCTCTGCACACTGTGGAGGTGGTGGGAGACAGGAGAATGGCAGCCAAGCTGTCCTCCCTGCTGGACAATGTGTCCCACCCTCTCCAGGACCCCCTGTATCCACAGTGCAGACAGGGCTTAATACTAGGATTAGTTTTATTCCTGAGATGATATTAGACTTTGCGTATGGCGCTTTGTAAATGTGTTTGACAATTGAAAGAGGATTTGTTTCGAATCTCACATTTACATGTTGGTAGTTTGAAACCTTTCAAATGTGGTCATTATTTTCTCTCTTTCTAGATGTATTGCTAACAATAATAAGAAAAGAGAGATAACTTGGCCCTTAACTATTAACAAATGTTACATGTGATGGATGACGTGAAGTGTTTGTAAGGACAACGCTCATATACAGTGTCAGGGTGTGTGAGCCTTCAGAGCAGCTCAGCTCACGTAGAGCTCACATCGATACAAGCATGGGCTCTAACCTGCTCACTGTCGGAGGAGGGGAATGCTTTTGCATGGTTTTAGATTCATCATGTGAACTCAACAGGCATCTCTGCTGAATCGATATCCTCTTTTTTGTGGGAGTACGGACTGGAATAATACTTTTTTTTTAATAGGTTCATGTCTTAATTGCTTTTTGTAAATGTCGTTGGGAAATCAATATTTGACCAATATCACTGCTGATTAGTATCAGGGGTTACTGGAAAGAATTGTGATGTCCACTCTGACGACAGTGCCATGCTTTGTGTTCCTCTTCATTAATGGAGTTATGCTATTCACCTTGAGGAATAAAGCGGTGTTTCGTGAAACCTCCCGCTATGTTCTTCTGTTTAACCTGCTCTTGGCAGACACTCTACAGGTGGCAATGTGCCAAATACTGTACCTGCTCTCTACTGGCAGAATGACTCTGACATATACTGTGTGTGGCCTTCTCCTCGTATTTGCCATTCTAACAAATGAAATTTCTCCCCTCACACTGGTGGTGATGGAGAGATATGTAGCTGTGTGCTACCCACTGAGGCACTCTACCATCATTACCACCAGAAACACAGCAGTGGCTGTCATTGTTGTTTGGGCCGTGGGTTCACTTCATATCTTGGCACGAGTTATTCTAATGTTAGAGTTTCCATTTGAAGAGCTGGAAAGCCTGCAGATGAAAGACCTTTGCTCAGACAAAATCCTATTCCGTGGACCAAAGTCTGATGTTTATGACAAAGTCCATACTTGTCTTCTGTTTGTGGGTGCTGGTGTGGCAGTCAGCTGCTCCTATATTGGTGTGATGATAGCAGCCAGGTCGGCCTCCACAGACAAAGCTTCAATTCGTAAAGCTCGTAAAACTCTGCTGCTGCATCTGATGCAGCTGGGCCTCAGTCTCTCTTCAACCATTTATAACCCCTTGCTCATACATCTTTCAAAAATTCTGACTCGAATAGCATTTGTGCGTACCACTTACAGTTTCATGTCTTGTTACATAAGAATAGATCATATTTGTTAAGTGTTATTATGGGAGAATTACTATTCTTATTGTACTGCCTTATTGGGCCCATATTGAGCAGAGCATATTAAGACCAAAACTCATGTTCAACAACTTCCTTACTTGCATTAAATCAGGGTTATTGAGGAAAAACTCAACTAATGGCTTATTACTTGTAGAATATGGTCATGCAGAATAAGGCATTAATAAGTGTTTTATAATGACTAATAAAGAGCCAATATATTTGCTGGCTTACAACAGCTTCTGAGGACTTGTTCCCAGTATGTATAATATTAAGTATAACGCCAAGAAGAGTAGCATCATGATTGTGAGAAGTAAAGAGTATAAAAAGGCTGTATTTCCTAATTGTATTCTCAGTAGCAACATTCTACTTGTGTGCAGTGAGATGAAGAACCTGTCATTATATAATCTGATGATCTCACAGATGACAAAGACATCCATAGACAACGCTGCAAACTGTAAGCCCAGGCAAACATATTAATGCGGAAGTTTCACAAGTACTCTGTAGATGTCATGGTATCACTTTTTAAAGCTTTCTGTACACCATTGTACACGGCTCACCTGTGGAGTAACTACAAGGCTCACCTGTGGAGTAACTACAAGGCTCACCTGTGGTGTAACTACACGGCTCACCTGTGGAGTAACTACAAGACTCACCTGTGGAGTAACTACAAGGCTCACCTGTGGAGTAACTACAAGACTCACCTGTGCAGTAACTACAAGACTCACCTGTGGAGTAACGTCGGGTTATGTAGTGTAACCCTTGTCATATTAGCACAGGCAGAGCCCTCTACTGGACTCTATGGGTACTCTCTTACCCCGCAAGTATTCTCCCACTGAGACTTCTAAAGACGTAGCCGGCCCTGGGCGGGCCTACCTGAATGCGCGCGCATCACACCGTATAAAAGGAGGCCTTGCCTCCTGACTATCATCCTACACCTCTCTTCAGCGAGCGGAATAGGACAGACAGTGCCCCGAGTAGAGGGCTCCGCCTGTGCTAAAATGACAAGGGTTACACTACGTAACCCGACATTATATCTCTCACAGGCTCCGCCCTCTACTGGACTCTATGGGTACAGTGGGTGGAACCGCGATGTATACGCGCACTGTCGTCCAACAATATTCCACCCTACTGCCCCTGACCGGCTATTATGGTCAGCAGCTGCTGCCCCACCTTCTCCTTTAACCCGGTTGTAACCGAGGAGAAATCTGGGCTGTGGCTGACAGAGCACACCCTGCTGCGCTTACCTCGCAAAAAGTGTGCTCAAAAAACAGTGCCGGGGAACCCCCCACCCTGGATGGGGAGAGCCCCCTCGGCCCCGAAAGGGCTTACTACACGCCTGCATCCCTGAATCCCTAAGGATAACAGGGAGAGCGCCAGAGCCCCTGCCCCACACTCAAACACTGACCCCATGCCGAGTGTGTGGACTAAAGTGTGGAGGGCTCCCCCCCTCCTGCTCCCGGCAGGAGGAGAGCAGCCCTCCAGCCCTGTAACGGCCCCTACACACGACGGTGTGCGTTGCCGCTTGGCGGTGGGCGTGTCTTGAGCTTGGGGAATCAACGCGAGCAACCCGACCAACAACCAACCACATGAATGTCCCGCCCCGGACATACAAAGCAAAGCATTCATGCTACATCCATGCTGGCTAAATATACTGTCTATGCTTGCTTTCTGTCCATTCAAACGAAATACACTGGATATAAACTCCCCAAAACAAGCGAAAACCTACCAGTTTCCCCCACTGTCTTTGCCACCTCCCCCCATGCCTAGCTCCTCCGGTTTGTATCCCTGTATGTTCCCTACCGCCACGATCATTTTCTCCTCCTTTTGTTGACATATGGGAAATAACTGCGGTCTGGCTCTCCCAACATACATCCGGTTTGATTGGCTACTGCTTGTACTGTCAGATTTACATACGAGGGATTTGATTGGCTGACGCCTCCGTCGAGGCGGCAAAAGTAGAACATTGCTCTACTTTTGCAGAGCACCTCGAGAGAAGCTACGCTTTGCTCCACTGCACTGCACTGCAGTTCGGCGAATCGTGACGTCACCCCATTCAAAGTGAATGGGCAGAAGCATTGAAGCAGCAACGCACGCCGCCGTGTGTAGGGGCCGTAAGGGCCCAGTGCGCCCCCCCGCCCCTCCCGGGACCCTCAGAAGGCCCGAGAACAGCGAAGACGCATTACGTCCGGGGAGGGGGTCAGATGCCAACTGACCCACAACCCCCTTCCCCCTACCAGTCCTGTGTTGCCCCCGCAAGTACAGACGAGGAGAAAGAGCCCGACATGTCCAAGAGATAAAACCAAGCGGCAAACTCTGGGGAACAGCTGGGAAGCCAATACGGAAGTGCCACACACTGCAGTTCATATATTGGCCGATAGGCGATGGCTGCAGAAAGGAGCAATTTCCATAGACCCCCATGTTAAAATGCCCAACTTTACAGCAGAATAAAACATGTTTCTATCCCTGGCTCCATACATTTTTATTATCGATATCGTTAGATTCTACCTTCATGATTATGGATCTGTGAGTGAATTGTTTTCTAACACGACCCTTTTATTTATATTAGGTCTTAAAGTTTTTGCATTAATTAGGGCAGACACGTACATGCCTCACTGTCAGCTAACAGCAACTTGTCCACTCTGCTAGGCTACAACCATAGAGGCTACACCGTTAGTTAGTCATAGTACTGTACTTGACCCTTTAGCTTTAGCCGTGTTCGTGGTGATATACCAGACAATTAAGATGTTGTGCTGTGCGCTTGAATGTACAAACAGAACTTCCAAGAAGTCTACTCTCAGCTTTTTTCGGTGAGTAAAATGATAATATTATACATGTTAACCCCGTTAGCAGGTGTTTGTGTGCTTGTTAGCTTTGCTTGTTATGTAGCTTATTAGCCAGCTAAGGATGTAATCCTTTATACATGTGTGTGTGTGTGTGTGTGTGTGTGTGTGTGTGTGTGTGTGTGTGTGTGTGTGTGTGTGTGTGTGTGTGTGTGTGTGTGTGTGTATATATATATACACAGTTTAGTTTATGATTCAGCTTGAGTAAGACTTTTATAGTCTATGTCTATGACGCCCATAATGCTAAATGGGAGCAAATGTTAAAAGAGGACCCAATTATCCCAGTGGTGGTCGCCGGAGTCCCCCGCCGAAGCTAACCGGAGCCGTAGCTAGCACTTTGCGGCTCCGTTAGCTTCGGCCAGCAGCGGAGCCCGGTGTTATAACTGTAGATCAAGGAATGCAGTGAAACGCGGAATTGGTTCGCCTGCAGCCCGCTATAGTATTAGCTAAAGAAATGATGTTTAACAAGGCTTATTAAGCTGAACATCGCCACAATTGTTCTGCCGAACATATCTGTCGAGTCACAACATTACTCTAGGGACGTCTCCTGACGGCCCAGGCAGATTAGGATGTTGCCTGTCGAAATCCCTGATCAACTCCTGATCCACAACGTAGCGAGACGGGATCCACATCCTATTCTCTGCTCCATAGCCTTTCCAGTCAACGAGAAACTGCCTGCCACGTCCCCTTCTCCGGACTGCCAGCAGTTTCTTGACTGTATAAACAAGGCCACCATCAACCATTATGGGGGGTGGCGGAGGTTTAGTTGCGGGCACCAAACCGCTTTCCTTGACAGGCTTGATCTTCCCAACGTGGAATGTAGGGTGGACCCGCAGGGATCTGGGGAGTCGCAGGCGCACAGACACAGGGTTCACGATCTTCGTTATTGGAAAGGGACCAACAAACCTGGGGGCTAATTTTCTTGAAGCGACATGGAGGGGTAGATCTTTCGTGGACAACCACACCTTCTGCCCAGGCTGGTACTCTGGAGCTGGCCGGCGGTGTCGGTCAGCCCCCCTTTTCATTGAAGAAGAACTCCTTAGAAGGGTTCGACGGGCAGCCGCCCAGATGCGATGGCAACGTCTGACCAGGGCATGTACAGACGGGACCAATACCTCCTTTTCAGTCTCAGCAAACACGGGTGGTTGGTAGCCAAAGACGCACTGGAAGGGAGTCATACCAGTGGCAGAGGTAGGAAGAGAACTGTGGGCGTATTCCACCCAGGTTAGATGCTTGCTCCACGATGAGGGATTCTGAGCCACCAAGCACCTCAGACATGTCTCCAACACTTGGTTTAATCTCTCCGTTTGTCCATTGGACTGGGGGTGATACCCAGAGGAAAGGCTAGCGGTGGCTCCAATGAGACTGCAGAACTCCTTCCAGAACTTGGAAACAAACTGTGGGCCCCGGTCTGACACAATATCCCTGGGAAATCCATGTATCCGGAACACATTGACCATCATAATTTCCGCCGTTTCCTTGGCCGAGGGTAGCTTGGTCAATGGAATAAAATGAGTCATTTTCGAAAAACGATCTACCACTGTTAGTACAGTGGTCTTACCTTGAGACACCGGGAGTCCAGTAACAAAGTCCATGGATATGTCAGACCAGGGCCATTGGGGAATGGGCAACGGCTGCAGCAACCCAGCCCGAGGCATGGAAGAGGTTTTGCTGCAAGCACAAACAGGACAGGCATTCACATATTCACAAACATCTTTAGCCATGGACGGCCACCAGAAACGCTGCTTAAGTGCGAACATGGTTCCTCTAATCCCAGGATGACAAGTGAGCAAGGACGTGTGAGCCCAGTGAATGATCTTGGAGCGTAAGGGCACTGTAACAAACAGCCTATTAGGTGGACACTCACTAGGTGCTGGACTCTCAACATTTGCTTGCCGCACCTCTTTTTCTATCTGCCAAGTTACCGCTCCTACAACACGGTTCAGTGGTAGGATGGGTTCTGGTTCCTCGGCAGCAGGCTCAGGGTCAAACAGACGGGACAAGGCATCTGGCTTGGTGTTCTGGGAGCCAGGTCTAAATGACAAGGTAAAATCAAAACGACTGAAAAAAGTGTCCATCTAGCCTGGCGTGAATTCAGTCTCTTAGCCTTTTTCATGTATTCGAGGTTCTTATGGTCTGTCCATACCAGGAACGGCTGAGCGGCCCCCTCTAGCCAATGTCTCCACTCCTCCAAGGCTTGTTTCACTGCCAGTAGTTCACGATTGCCCACGTCGTAGTTCCTTTCCGCTGAGGACAACTTACGGGAGAGAAAAGCACAGGGATGGAGCTTATTATCCTTTGCAGTTCTCTCTCAGCAGGCAAGCCCGCTGAGAGAGAACTGCCCCCACACCGAGGTTAGAGGCATCCACCTCTACCACGAACTGTCGAAGTGGATCTGGGATGGTGAGGATGGGAGCAGAGGTGAACATCTCCTTTAGAGCTTGAAAAGCGTTAGCAGCTTTGGAGTTCCATTCAAACGGGACATGAGGAGAGGTAAGTACATGTAGCGGGGAAGCAATAGAACTGAAATTTCTGATGAAACGTCTATAAAAATGTGCAAACCCCAGAAACTGCTGTAGTTTTTTCCTGTTGACAGGAACTGGCCACTCGGCCACGGCACTGACCTTGGCAGGGTCCATCTTTAGTTGTCCGGGGGCAATGATGAAACCCAGGAACGATGTGGTTTGGACATTGAACTCGCACTTCTCTGCTTTAACATAAAGTTGGTTCTGTAGCAGGCGGTCGAGGACTTGACGGACATGCTGCTGGTGGGTTATGTTGTCAGGAGAAAAAAATCAAAATGTCATCAAGATATACAAACACAAACTTATTCAGGAAGTCCCCCAACACCTCATTTATGAGGGCCTGAAATACTGCCGGTGCGTTTGTCAAGCCAAAAGGCATCACTAGGTACTCATGGTGTCCACTAGGTGTGTTAAATCCAGTCTTCCATTCGTCCCCCTCCCTGATTCTCAGCAAATGATAAGCATTCCTTAAATCCAGTTTGGTGAAAATGTTGGCGTCTTGCAAAAGTTCAAAGGCGGAGGAGATGAGTGGGAGAGGGTACCTGTTTTTGATGGTGATTGCGTTCAGAGGGCTGTAGTCTATACAGGGCCGGAGTGATCCATCTTTTTTGTCTACGAAAAAGAAGCCTGCTCCCTCCGGTGACGAGGAAGGGTGAATGAGTCCGGCCTGCAAGGAGGTCTCAATATAATTGTTCATGGCCTCCCTTTCGGGTCCGGAAAGAGAGTAGAGGCGACCCTTGGGAATTGGGGAGCCAGGTACCAAGTTTATTGGACAGTCATTAGGCCTATGTGGTGGCAGGGCAGTGGCTCGGGCTTTACTAAAAACCTCCTTTAGGTCCCAATAGCAACTGGGCACCTTGGACTTGTCAGGGAAATCTTGCTCCTGTACTTGGATAGCCTCAGTCATTTCTGTACATGCAATCCTTCTAGCATGGGGAGTGTTGTCATCACTCTTATTGTCTCTCAAACGGAAATGCTTGCAGTCCTCTCCCCATCCCTTAACTCTCCCAGATCTCCAGTCTATGTGTGGGTTGTGCTTGACTAACCAAGAATAAGTGGATGCTGAGCAGAGTCAAATAAATGGAACGTCATGTGTTCAGTATGTGTTGCATTTACGGTTACTTCAATGGGCATAGTACAGTGGGTAACGGTAAACAATAACCGACCATCCAGAGCAGAGGCCTTTAACGGTTGCGTCAAAGGAATTACCCCACAGTTCCACTTCTTGGCCAACCCCCAATCCATTAAACTTTCATCCGCACCAGAGTCTATGAGAACCTCCTGAGTTAAAACATGTCTGTCTATTTTTACTTGTACCTGTGTCAAGGTACGAGGAGGGAATCCAGATGACAGTCGGCTCACCAGGGTCCTCCTCGTCCCTGATGAGCCCGATCTTTTGCTGTACATGAAGCCAGGAGGTGCCCCTGCTCCCCACAGTAAAAACACCTGCCCTCCTGAATGCGCCGAAGACGTTCCTCCGGAGTCAACTTAGCCCGACCCATCTGCATGGGCTCATCTGAGACACTAGGGAGCACTCTCCTCTCAGGAGGAGTATCGGTAGGAGGTCTCCAGGCGGGACGATGGCTTGGTGTGTCCCCTTTGTGTCTAGGCAGACGTGCCACACTCTTGAACCTTTCTTTTTGTCTTTCGGCCAGTCTATTGTCTATTCGAACTGCCAGTGCAATGACAGAATCCAAGTCTTCTGGGAGGTCCAGAGGTATCAACTGGTCTTTAATGGAATCCGAAAGACCAGACAAAAAGGCATCGAGCAGTGCTGCAGAATTCCAGCCACTATCTGCTGCAAGGGTCCTGAACTCAATGGCATAGTCCGATACTCTGCGCTTAATCTGCATCAGTGCTCTGGCTGCCTCCCTTCCAGGAGCCGTGCCATTAAACACCTTGGTGAGAGTGTCTGTAAATACATCCAGAGAATTACAGGTAGATGAATCTCTCGTCCATTCGGACGTAGCCCAGGCCGCTGCTCTCCCTGTTAAGTGGCTCACCATGAAGGCCACTTTGGAGTGATCAGTGGGGAATGCAGCAGGGTTATATTTATAATGGAGATCACAATGAACAATGAAAGGGCGACAGTCACCGGAATCTCCGGAGAATCGCTCTGGAGATGCCAGACGAGGCGGTGGAGCATGGAGTGGCACATGGTCAGCTGGAACAATAGGTGTGTGAGCAACAGCAGGGTGCTGAGGGGATGAACCAGCTTCCAGGTGAGCGAGGACCCGGTGCAGCTGTTCGGCAAGGTGATTCACCTGAGTATTGACTGAGGCTTGAAAGTTTTCCTGACGGCCGGTCAGGTCCCTCACCCCCAGGTTGATGGCGCCCAGCTGCTCCTCATGCTGGTGTAGTCTTGTTCCTTGAGCTCGCAGAGCTATCTTCACTGTCTCTGAATCCGCTGGGTCCATATTTTGGTCAGTTCGTACTGTTATGAACCGAGATACAGGACGCAGGACCCAAAAGCAGGATTCGGAGACAGATGTTCAAAAATAGAATGTTCTTTAATTACAAACTAAATAGTACTTTCACAAAAAATAGAAAGTAGATAAAAAGCCAAAACAAAGTTGGACAACAACACAAAAACTCACTTGACAAAAGGTCTAAATATCAAGGTCGGTATCAGGAGTCAAAAGGCCTGGGTGCTCACGACATGAAACATAACGAACTGACAAAGAAACACCAGGGCTATATATAGGTGAGGGGGATGGGCACAGGTGAAAACAATCAGGGCAGGGCCAAGCAATCTCACAGGCGGGAAACACACAAAGGCAGGAACTGTGGGATCTGAAATGACAGGAAACATTACTTTCAAAATAAAAACATAACTAAACCTAACATATCTGTCGAGTCACAACATCCGGAGGAATACATGGACCCCCAACGTTTCTTCTCGCCTGTGCAGTGCACACTTTGAGAGTCATCCCTTCAGCACGGACTCATGGGTACAGATCCTTTTTTTTTAAATAACTTGGTTCCATTTGTGAGTGTAAATTGTTGTTACTAATTAAATACATGTTATACATCATACAATGCTAAATATTTGTTATGGCACAGCTTGCATCAGTGATGAGTAATGTTCTTTTGATTAAAGGCCAAATTAAGATTTTGCCAGTTAAGTAAAGAAATATAGAAATCGATTTTTTTTGCAAACCATCACATTTCTCTTCAATTTATGCAAAGACTCTTTATCATAGATAGAGAATTGCCATTTCCCCCACATACTCTATGTTAAAAACAGATGAATTATATTGCCTTTTTTTACATTATTTTAATAGCAACATTCATTCATCTGTTGTCATCTTATAACTTATTTATCTAAACAGCTATCACTGTAAAAAAAATGATTTAATTTAATTTGACTATACAATATTTATCTTTACATTCTGTTCTTGCATATGTCTTATTATATTTACGTGTATATAGATTTCTGCCTGCACTAATTTATTATTCTTAATTTAATTTTTTATTTATTTTGTTGTTTTATGTCTTATATAACTTTGTTGCATTGTTGGAGGAGCTCGAGGCAGATGATTTTCATTGCCATTCCCACACTGTAGCCTATGTGCTATGACATAAATCCTTTGAATCTGAATCTTGGAAACACGTAATTGTTAAATTAATAGATTAACTGCATAGTTAACATGTTGGCCCTCTATTGTCTTTTATAATGCACTCTTACATTTAAAACAACATTATTCAAAAGAAAGTTGAATATCTACAGACCTCAAAAAGTTATTTTATGTGTTTTTGTTTATTATTTTTATTAGGGAAGGAGATGCCTGAACAACACTGCAGTGCCCACCATTTTGTATTTCACCAAAGAACAACAGCCTAGAAGGAAAAGCAGGGTGAGTAGCAATGACGAGGTAAGTCACAGTCCTAGTTCGACTGTTAACAGCAAGGAGGAGGAGGTTGCAGATGTAGACCATGGTAGTGGTGAAAACAGTCTTGCTGCTGATCAGAGCAATATCATTATGATACAAGACACACCTGAGGAAGCCTTTGTTGTTCCACGTGTGGAGCGTAATGACATTCCAACAGCCAATGCTTGTGAGAAGAATGTTGGTTTGGGGAGCAGCAGCCAACAAACAGACTCCGCCTCTGTTCACTCTTACACTTGGGCTTTAAACTAAGACGGATCATACTGAATAGTTTGTGCACACATTTCTAACATGTGATCTTTCTTTCATGTAGGACGCTTGAGGGAAGTTGCAACGCCTCGGCCAATGGGATGTCTTCTCCACGTGAAAGAGATTGAAGGCATCATTTATAACTTGAGACAATTTCCCAAAAGTTATAACTTGTATTGGCTTAGGTAGTAATGGATTACATCGAACACGAATCAAGATCGTATAGAAAAAAAGGGAAGCGTGATCCTTAGTTACACAGGAAAAGATGTAATCGCATTAGTTTGACTTTTTTTTAATAATAGGGAAACTCAGGATTACAATCTTATTCAAAACCTAAAAAGAGCATATATATGTAAAATTATCAAATGGTATCTCTTCTCTGGAAGCCGTACTGTTCTGTAGGATAATACTTTCATTGTGAACCTATACACCTACTGCCTGAATCTGCTTTATGGTATTATATTCTACATTTAAGTAAAAAAATCATATTAATATTTCTTCTCTCCTGTGTTTATTTGCATTGCATTTGATATTGAGGTAATCCAAAACAAAAATAAAGTTATCACGTTACATTACTTTTATATCTTGATACTCACATACTGGTTGTGTTGTTGGCAAGTAGCCCTCCCAACCCTGTACATAAGTTATATCATTTTAATTAGATACAGTTGTTGCACATCTTTAATTTATTTCTAGTGTACTTAAGTCATAAAATGATTCGAAACCTTTACTTTTCATAAAATGCAAGATGTAACTTTCAATGTGGCTTTATCACATTTTCAATGTGAAATAGATCTGATTACATAAAGAGTAAAAGCACAATCTTAAATGTTGACATTTATCATGTTCCTATTCTTATTGTTAATGTAGTGGTGTTATGAACAAAATGTTGTCCTAAAGGAAATTAAGATGGTTTTTATTTGTTGACAAAAGATTTTAAGTTGATGCTCACAACATGTGGGAACATTTATGGAGAAAAATGTTTCTATTGTAAAACAAATATTTATCTGCATACTGAACAATTTAGAAACTCTCTAAAAGGTATTATCTTCTACAGGGAAGTTTATACAAATAAAATAACAAAAAACATCATAACAAATACAAAATAAAAGGTTTGACAGACAACCATGCCCAGCATGGGCCTGGAGAGCTGCAGAGTCCATTGGGGGAAGAGGGGTGTGGGGAAGAGGAAGAGCAGCCATGTCAACAGTGTCATGGCTACAGATGTAATATCTAACTCAACATTAGCCGTGACAGTCTGGGCTTAGCAAGGGCCTTAGAATACATACTCTAAAGGCCAAATCCAAAAACAGTGATACTGACATTTTAGCAGTTCACAGTCTTTGGAGGTGGTCTTTCAGGCAATTGGCTGGTGACTTTAAAAAAATATCATTTCCCCTAGGGGTGAAATGAACTCCATCTCGCAAAAACAGCCCAGGACTGTCATGTCTAATGTTGGAGTGGTCAACAATGACAGCATTTAGGCTATGAACAAAAGTAGCCATAACACTGTTAACAAACTTCCGGGCCTTGTCAATTTTGACAGGATTTGCACCAGCCCTCCACCGGCGCCTCTGGGAGAGCATGATCTTCATGCCAGGGTGCCGATGGTGAAGCTGGTGCAGGTCCTCCTTCATCTGGTTCAGCAACTGAACACTGGACACATCCCCCAAGTCATTGCCGCCACAGTGGATGAGGAGGACATCCGGGACTGCTCTTCTTCGCGGGGAGTAGGAAAAGAAAGGGAGGACACCTCTCCAGCGCAGTCCACCCCAACTGAACCAGCACACCCTCAGGTCGAGGCCAAGGTTGCTGCTGATGGTCTCTGTAGCTCTCTGGGCTACACGCCGGATATAGCTGTCACCGATTATCCATACAGTCACTATGGGAGGAAAATAATTCAGATAATGAGGAATATCAAATTAAGTATAAAGGGTTGCTCATTCTGTTCCTTTGACAATAACATGCAAAATAACTATGAAATCACACCTGTATGGTTAAAAGTAACAAGAGAGCAAAACCTCAAAAAACAGATTAACAGCACACAGTGTATATATATATATATATATATATATATATATATATATCTATATATATATGTATATACTGTGTGCTGTTTATCTACAATTGTGCACACATGTATATGTATAGTATGTTTGTGTGTAATGTCAACCATCTGAAGTCATGTAAAGTAAGCCAGGACCATCAACTTACAGGTTGTGCAGTTTGGCGTGGAGGAGGTTGCCATCTTCTTTTTTCTTAATGCTGAAATAAATAAAAATGGTTTAATAAATATAAAAGCACCTTTCTTTTTCTACAGTCATATTTCATTAATCACATTTAATTCACGCAACACTGGCCATATCTCTGCTAGTTTACAAAGTTTAGTTACAAATTACATTTATATTTGAAAAATGGTGAAGCACTTTAAAAACAATTGTATGGTGTAGGTTCAAGAACATTTAAATCAAAAGGACAAGTTTTGTAAAGTTACAGGGTATCTTACCTTCAGAATATGCCGGGAACGAGGAGCAGTGACCGCAAGCTGGGTTGTTAGCATAGGTTGTTGTTAGCTTAATACTGAGAGCATGTTAGCTTAGCTCCTTAGCCTGAGCTAGGTCTGGAACGTCACGCTCGGTGGCAGCAGGTCCCACCCTGTTCCGCCTCGGCCTCAGCACCGCCTCTTTGCCCTTATTTGGAGCAGGCGGGAGAAGGGGGGAGTTAGACTCTGACGTCACTGTCGAGCCGTTAGTGGGCGACTCCGCCTACTAAGGGCTTCACGGCAACTCTGCAGAATCCTATGGGTGACGTCACAGACCCTACGTCGATTTATATATACAGTCTATGGATAAAACCTTATGAAGGGGCCTGGCGTCGACCAAGACGCCGCTGTGCATATATCCTCCACACTCACACCCTTGAATAAGGCTGTTGACGCAGCCACGTGTGGAGTGTGCACGAACCCCCGTGGGGCAGGCTCTCCCTGCCTGTCCGTAGGCATGTGCAATGCACTCGCAGAGCCAGCCTGCCAGGCGTTTCTTGGACAGAGCTTTCCCGATCACCCCGCCCCCGAAGCACACGAACAGCTGTTCGGTGCGTCTGGGCAGCCGTGCACTCCACATAACATGCTAGCGCACGCACCGGGCAGAGGAGGTGCAGTTTAGCTTCCCTGGTCCCACCATGGGGGGGAAGACTAAAACCCCCTAACTAAATAGCCCTTGACCTGAACGCACTCCTACCCCCTAAACGCACCAGGAGCGCCTGCGCTGTGTTACGGCCGCGCCGCGGCGTTCGCAAAGATCGCGGCCACTCTAGTCAATGGGTGCTATTCCACCAGCTCGAAGCGTCCCAGAAGCTCCTCGCCGCAAGGAATTTCTAAAATATAGGATGAATCCTATTTTTGACGCGGCGCAGCGCGGCGCAGGTAGGAAGTGATGAAAATCACCTTGTTGTCTGCTTTGCCAACACACTATCACTCCCTAAGCGTCCAATAGCGACGTTTGGTCAGTGTCCGTGGCGTCCAATTGTGACGCTCCTAGGCTCCTTCAGCGTCATAAAGGGACGCAAATAGCTTTCAACTGATTGCAATGTATTCCCATCTGCGTCGGGATTTGACGCTCATGGAAGCACGGCATTCGTTTGTGTCGGCTGCCCTTAACGGTAATGTGAGCGTCCATTCCCAGGAGGAAAGGATGGCAGAAGACACTACACTACCCAGAATCCCCAGCCATCGTTTGGACTAGCCATGTGCTCTGTTTGACAAACCCCGTGATAGTCCTCAAGCTCGGTGATTGGAGAGTGTGCTCCGAGGGTTAAGCCGATTCTCGAACAGCACTTGAAATGGGATGGAACCACGGCAGACTGTCCAAAACTGGATTTGAACGGGTCCACCGCATCCCCCCTCCCCCACCCCGTCCCCAGAACTACACATGCTGGCTATTCTGTTTCGCAACATGTTCTCTATGGCACTCTACTGGGAGTTGTAGTTTGAAAAGACGTTTTCGTATTTCCCATAATAAGAAGTTGCCAGTATTAAACTGTGTACATCCCTGGAGGTTTAGGGGACAGGAAACACTCACATTTAAAACATATAATTAATAAATGGGTGGAAATTGCTTGTGCCCATTATGGGCAGTATTAATATATATACCCACTTGCCAGCAGAAGAGCTTTATTTAACAGCTGGTTTTATGTTTTATTTTATTTAACCAGATAAAAGCATTGAGATAGACTCTAATTTGCAATGCTGACCTGGCCAAGAAGGCAGCAACGTTACACATAACACATAACACAAACATATAAAATACAGAGAACATAACTAAGAAAACAAAAGATAAAAAAGCAGTCACTACATACACGTACATACATACACTATTATGTGTGTGACCCCTGTGATAACATTACATTACATTAATTGATAAGCCTGAAACATGCACTTGTCAAGGTTCAGAGGCACATTTTGCAACTATGGCAGTAGCCATCAATCAGCTTAAGATAAGATATACTTTATTGATCCCAAGTTGGAACATTTGCGTTACATCAGCATGTGTAACAGTTAAATATGCAGTTGTGTTTATTTGTAAATCATTTAGTATAATCACACAAATTCTGTGTTTTATATTCAACAATTCTGTGTTCTTTATTTATTGATTGTTCAATACCTGACAAGGCCGGAGATGAAATATCTACATACATCTTATAAGAGTATAATACATTATGTATAATATCAGTTAAAATAAGTAGGGATGCACGATAATTATCGGCCCGATAATTATCGGCCCGATATTAGGAATTATGACGTCATCCCGATAAACCGATAACAGTATTAATAGCCCCGATAATATTCAATATATTTTTTGGGTAAAAAAAGAAAAAAATACTGCGGTGTGGGTGGATTGGGATGAGGGGCGCTTGTTTTTCACTCGGCTCCTCCCGTTTTGCCAGTACTGTGGTGTTAGTGGTTTAGGAAGAGGGGAGTTCTTCACAAATCCAACACTCCCTAATACTTCGAACCTGATCAGTCACCTGAAACATCGCCATCGCTACGATGGTGTGTTAAAAGCGTACGAAGACAATAATACAATACAGTGTGTGTGTGTGTGTGTGTGTGTGTGTGTGTGTGTCTGCGCGCGTTGGAGCTATGTGCAACTCAAGGCATATGCTCGAACCGGAGCTGCCTGGACGCTGCAATCATGTTGCTGAGTGTGCTGACTTCTCCTACAATGTCCCGCTGTCTGCTTCCTGCATCAAGTCAGGTGCTCGGCGCAGTTGTGTGGATAGAGCGCTCCTCTGTTTTCATTTAAACAGCTCCTTATATCCGTTAGCGCAGCTAGCTAGCACTAGATGCTAACAACAACAATGCACGTAAGGTCTCTCTCTTTCTCGCTCGGACCACACGCACACACACCCTCCCGGTCCTCCAGATGGCCAGTCGGTGCCTGCCGGTGAGCGTGGAAGTATGGTCTGCCACAAGCGGGCGGCAGGAGCGGGGCTGTCAGCATCAGCTTGTAGATGGTATTTTAAACTCGATGCGCTCTGAAGCTACGGGGCGGCCGAGGAAAAAAAATACACATGCGTTAATCGCGTTAAAATAATTAGTGGCGTAATTTTTATTTTTATTATCGGTTATCGGTATCGGTATCGGTCTTGAGAAGCAGGAAGTTATCGGTATCGGTATCGGTTTCAAAAAACCAATATCGTGCATCCCTAAAAATAAGTGCTTCAACATAGTTAACATTGCTGGAGGTATGCACAAATATTGATAGATGTCTTGTAATGCACTATTGAGGAACCTGCAACCCAAGTATTTCATTCAGTGCAGAACTACACCACAGTTGTGTAGGCCTATATGATATGTCAATAAACCTTAGAAAATCTTGAAATCTTGAAAGGGATGTGCAAACTAGTCATTACATACAGTCTTTAATTAACTATTAGTAGAGAATAACGAGAAATGAATATACTTTATAGCAGGGATGGGCAAATAGCGGCCCGCGGGCCGCATGCGGCCTCCACCTCCTCTTTTTGCGGCCCTCAGATTCATTTATAAACAACATAATTAATTAAATTATTTGTATTTATGTTTTACATGTAGTACTGATACCGTCCACTAGACTCCTAGTTATTTCGCGAGCTGCGTACATGATTTCAAATACCGCAAAATAATCTGTGACACATTTGTGTGTATTGTGTTTGTTTCCCGGGGAAACCCTCACAAGAAACACCGGCTGTTGTTATGCCTGCTGTGACGTTAAATTGCCTCTTGTAATTATGCCTTTACAAGCTTAACATTTGTATTTATCATCTGAATTTGGCGAAAAAAGTTTAATATTCTTAAAAAGACTTTGTTTATTTGAAATCAGAGGAAAACAAACTGTCATAGACCCTGCCGTGTTATCTATGATTACTACGCTTTTCATTCATAATTTCAGCGGGAGGGAGGGGGAGTGGCGCTGAGGAACAGCAAAGTGCGGGCGTGTTGACATTCCCCTTATTGTGGAAAAAGGGGAATGCAGAGACTGGCTACAAGTGTTTTAGGTTCAAGTTAGACAACTAATGTCTGGGTTAGTGTTCATGACTTTATGTTTATGTCATCTTAATGGTTAATCTCAAGACACACACAATTTCCGTGCTAGTGCTAGTGTAGTGTCTTCTGCCATCCTTTACTCAGAAAAAATATTTGTTTCTCCTAATCGAAGGGGAAAAATACAAAAGCATTGCACACAATTTAAACCAATCAATGTTGTGTAATTAACAAGGATAATCTGGTGTTTTTTAGTCGATGAGTAGTGCAGATATCACTGTAAATGAATCGACAGTAAGAGGAATACTTACTTCCGGGTGTACAATTCTCCGTTATCCAATGGGAATGGACGCTCACATTGCCTTTAAGGGCAGCCGGCATAAACGAATGCCGTGCTTCCATGAGCGTCAAATCCCGACGCAGATGGGAATACATTGCAATCAGTTGAAAGCTATTTGCGTCCCTTTATGACACTGAAGGAGCCTAGGAGCGTCACAATTGGACGCCACGGACACTGACCAAACGTCGCTATTGGAAGCTTAGAGAGTGAGAGTGTGTTGGCTTTGCTGGTTGAGGGGGTGCACCCAAAACCGGCTCCTTCTCCTCCCCCCCACCACCGTCTTTCAAGTAGGAGAATACATGCCAGCGTTCTCCTCCGGTTTACAGGCACTGTAAATTATATATATATATATATATATATACAATAATTATGATTATGAATGCATATTTTTTTACCACTAAAATACAGCAACACATCTTTGATTCATGTCGTTTATAACTGGAATATTACAATTATTATTAACTGTGTCTGTAGTCTATAACACAACAACATAGGAAATAACAACAACAAACACAATTTAAACAGACACAAACATAAACCATTTAACTACATAGCCTACTACTTGTAGAAGTACAAATATGCAGGAAATATTCCAAAATCAACAACAACTGCGAGGCTGCACACACGACGCTCCGCTTCCGCAACGTTTTGAAACGCGCCTGGTGTGTTAGGTCGCAGGAGGAGGTCGCAGTGTGGCGCAGCCGCAGCACAGCTCCTGGTGCGTTTAGGGGGGTAATGTGTCGCGTCGCTCCGGTCACCCCGAATCTGTAAACAGCTCGGGTGCACCGACAGAGCAGTTAACTCGGACACTCTTTTGGCTGACGTTAAGGCAAAAGCTGTTTTCCACGACAATGCTTTCAGAGAGGAGAGCTCCAGAGGCTCCAACGGCCCCGAGGCCAGAGCCTCGAGCACAAGGGGCAGGTCTCACTGTGGGGTGGAGGCGTGCACTACTGGATGCAGCCTCCTGACCCGCGACATCAGTGGTTGACTAAATGCTGACCTGCCGCCAAATCCCTCATGGCAGGACGAGATGGCTGCTGCATACACCTTCACTGTTAAAGGTGCATGTCCACCAGTAAGAAGGATAAAATAGAGCCTAACTCACAAGATAGGGGCTCTATTTTCCCCTCCTCACACCATCGCTGGAATCCTAGCCACTTTGGCCTGTAACAGGCTGTGGAGGATCCCGCTCTAGCTGCCTGGATAGACTGAATAACGCTATCAGACAATCCAGCCTGTCTCAGCCTGTCCCTCTCAGGAGCCAAGCCTGGAGAGGACGGCCGAGAGGGGGTAACGCCCCGATTGCACCTGCCTCTTGAGACATCGCCCCCCAGAACTGGGGAACCGCCCAGGGCTGGCCCACCTTCATCTGTGTCATCTCTGAGTACCACGGCGCCCCGACGCGATCCGGAGCCACTAGGATGACTGACAGACGTTCTCGCCTCACTCTCCTCAGGAGGGGGAGAATGAGACGCAGCGGTGGAAAGGCGTATAGCAGCTTCCTTGGCCATGGCTTGGGTGCAAACGCGTCCACTCCCAAGGGCGGGTCGTCGCTCCGAGCCACGGAGAACCACAGGGCACAGTGGCTGTTTCGCCGGCTGGCGAACAGATCCCCTTCCGCTCTCCCGAACTGGGCCCAGATCTGCTTCACCACCTTCGGGTGAAGCACCCACTCGCCTGGCAGGGGGCCGCCCCTCGACATGAGGTCGGCTCCCCCGTTCTCCAGTCCCGGCATATGGAGGGCTCTCAGAGATAACACCATCTCTGAAGCCCATAACCACAGTTCCTCCGCTGTGGTCAACAAGGCGGCGGATCGAACTCCGCCCTGCCTGTTGATATAAGCCACTGTGGTGCTGTTGTCGCTCCTGACCATTACATGTTCCCCCTGAATTAGGGGCCTGAAATGCCGGAGGACTAACACTACCGTCCGTAGCTCTAGGAGGTTGCTGTGTCGAGACTCTGTTAGAGCCCAGCGCCCACCTATAGCCCTCTTCAGGCAGGTCCCTCCCCATCCTGTTCCGGATGCATCTGTGAACACTGTGATGTAGGAGGTCACCCGTCCCAGTGGAGACCCCCTCCGGAGGTGATCCGGGGACCCCCAAAACCGGAGGTTGCCCCTCACTGAGGGGGGTATGGTCACCAGCCACCGCTTATGCCTCTTGGGATCCAAGCGCAGGCTGGAGAACCACCTCTGCAGGCGGCGCATATGTAGTAACCCTAACGGGACCATCATGTGAGCAGCCGCCATGAGACCCAGCGTCTGCATGACAGTAAAAGCTGTCACTGTTGCCCCCTGTCGCAGTCTGCGTACCCCCTGAAGAAGGGACGCACGTCTGCTCTCTGACAGGGTGGCGCCCAACGTGCCTGCATCGAGCACCACACCCAAATACAACGCCCATTGGTGAGGTATGGGGGTGCTCTTTTTCCAATTGATCGCGAAGCCTAATCTGGTCAGGTTTGTGATCAATTGTGCTGTGCAAAGCATTGCCTGTTCCCGTGACCCAGCCATGACTATGAGGTCGTCTATTTAAAAGAAAACTCTCATGCCGTGTGCGCGCAGCGGTTGAAGCGCTGTGGCCACACATTTGCTGAATGTGCGTGGGGATAGGGAATAGCCGACTGGCAGCCTGTTGTACTCGTAGGCTATTCCCTGGAAGGTGAAACGCAGATACTTTCTGTGCTCCGGAGCAATTTCTACATGAAAGTACGCGTCTTTCAGGTTGATGGTGGTGAACCAATCGCCTGGCCGCACCAGCCCCAGTAACTGTTTCATAGTTAGCATGCAGAATTTCCTGCGGGAAATGTGGCGAATAGGTCTGAATTCCCCTGTCTTATTTGCTGAGGACCCTGAACGCACCGCCGCACGCTCATGTGTGAGCGCGCGCTCCCTCAAAATGCTGTTTTCACCCTTACGGTGAACATCATTAATCGGAGTCCTCATAGGAGTAGTGCGGTCTACTAAGGTCCCTGAACTCACCGCCACACGCTCTCCTATGAGTGCGAGCGCTGCCATAATGCAACTCTGGTAACCTGCATTCATTGGAGTCTTAACCCCAGGCTTAGTGTGTTCCCCAACAGCAATATGCCGGCCATAATGCCTCTGTACCCGTATAACATTACGATAGCTTTGTTTACGTTTCATCACTCTCATCTGCGCACTCCCACTAGCCTCCTCCCCTACAGGAGCTATGGCTGGGGCGGCGAGTGGGGAATCTGTACAGACATCATGTGTAAGTGTAGCATTGTGGAAACAAAGGACACTTAGACTTGGATACTGAAATCGTCCTTTAGGCTATTTAGTTGACCGCAGGTCATGGAGAATAATGAGGTATCCGTAGACCTTTGTATGATGCATCTTTATTGCTTGACAGCCATGACACACATCGATCACTCCTAGATGCGGGCTTGCATACACACCTATCACTCCGCCGCCGCACCCCATCACTAACGTCCTGATGGTATATGTGCGCGGCACTATATACTACATCCTCCTTTCTTACAATGAAAGTTGCATATAACATTTGCTGTAGTAAACATTCTATAACGGTCTCAATATTAACATTGTTCACTTGTTAACATGCGAATATATGAAATTATATTTTGTATGAACATTAACATGTCAACTTAGAATCAGTGAATATCACTCCAGCATCCTCATATAAACAACACACCTTACTTTTCTCTTTTTTTTTCTTTCTTTTTTTTTAGCAAATAGAGTAAGGATTTTAACATATAAACTCTGTCTTAGCACAACCTTTAGCCTGAGCTAATTAGGAAATCTTTGTATCTCTCAGGTGGTCGAATAAGTCGGCCACATCTGGTTCTTCTTGTGCTCTGCGGTGATGACATTTCACATTCAACAGTCTCTGACGTGTCTGCATCTGGCGTGCATAGTTGATTGTCTTCAGGTAAGTCAGGTTCTGGGTCCATTTGGGCGTTGTGTGGTGTTTTCCTCAGATGTCTCCTGTTGCCCCTGTAGTGCTGACCTGAAGATGTGACAACATCATAGGAACGTGGCTCACCTCTCTGTGCAGTGACCAAAGCTGGACGCCAACCCTGTTCAGTTTCCATGTGAACAGTACTTCCTGGTTGCAGCTCAGGAAGCGGCCTCGTTCCTCTGTCATAATACTGCTGCTGCCTCCTCTGTAGATTCTCGAGAGTCGAGTGAACATCCTTAGGCACAGCAGGCTGAAGCATCACGGTGGAGCTCGGTAAGGTGCTCCTTAGCACTCTCCCTATGAGCATTTGTGCGGGTGAGTATTGCGTGCCTGTTACAGGTGTGTTTCTCAGGATGAGCAGGGCAAGATGAGGGTCTGTGTTCGTTAGTTGTGCTTTTTTAAGAACATGTTTAACAGTTTGTACGGTCCTTTCAGCCAGACCATGCATGCGTGCATAGCCTGGGCTGGAATGAGTGAGTTTTATGCCCCATGATTCTGCAAAGTTCCTCATTTCTTGACTCACGAATGGGACATGGTCACACACTATCTCTTTTGGTATTCCTATCCTGGAGAAGACTGATTTCATTTTCTTAATGACAGTATGTGATGTCTTGTCATTAATGTTAAGCACCTCAGGATATTTCGACAGGTAGTCGACCATCAATCGGAATGATTGTCCTTTTATTTCAAAGATGTCAGCCCCTATTTTGAGCCAAGGAAGCTCAGGAATGTCGTGTGAGATCAGAGGCTCCCTCTGGTTTCTGGGCTGGAACTGCTGACATGTCCCACAATTCTCCACCATTTGTTCTATCTCTCTTGACATACCTGGCCAGTACCAGTGCCTTCTGGCAAGTGCTTTTGTCCGCTGCATTCCTTGATGAGCCACATGTAATGTTTGCAGCATGTCACTTCTCATCGAGCTCGGGAGGATTATCGTGTCACCTGCAAACATTATCTCATCCATTACTGACAGAGTATGTCTGATAGGCCAGTATTGAACCAGTTTAGTGTGTACTTGTTTTCTGTGTCGTGGCCAGCCCTGTCTGTGTGTTTCCTGCAGCAGCTGTAGTATTTCATCATTAGCTGTTCCACTTTTGAGCTTTTGCAGCATCTCAGTGCTGAAAGCATCTGTTGGCTCCAGAGCATAGACAACTTTCTCATCTGTGATATCATCAACTGTTGAGTGTTCATCATGTGTGACAGCTCGTGAGAGTGTGTCTGCAATCAGTAGGTCTTCACCTGGTGTGTAGATGACATTTCAAGTCATATCGCTGCAGCTGGAGGAGCATCCGTTGGAGTCTGGAAGGAGCTGCTCCAAGCGGCTTTCTCAGAATGCTTTCCAGAGGTTTGTGGTCTGACTGCACATCCACTTTCAATCCATACACGTACTGATGGAACCTCTTAACAGAGAAGACAATTGCTAACAGTTCCTTTTCTATTTGAGCATAGTTATTTTCTGTTTGTGTAAGTGCTCTTGATGCATAGGCAATTGGGTGGCCCTCGTGCATTAGACATGCTCCCAAACCATCTTTGGATGCATCTGCCTGTATGATGAGCTGTTTCTTTGGGTCATAGTAACTGAGTACAGGAGCTGTAATGAGAGAATCTTTCAGTTGTTTGACTGCTTCATCGTGTTCGTGCTGCCACAGCCACACACTGTCTTTTCTCAACAACTGTCTCAGTGGTGCTGATATGGTGGCTTCACCTGGGATGTACTGAGCTAGGTATTTCACCATGCCCAGCAATCGCTGCAGTCCTGTTTTGTCAGTTGGTGTTGGCATGCCTGTGATAGCCTTGATCTTAGCGTTGTCTGCGTTGTTAACACCCTCTGAAGTGACAGTATGGCCCATGTAGTTGACAATGCTCACCTTGTACTGTATCTTGTCTTTGTTGAACTTTACATTAGCCTCCTTTGCTCTGGCTATCACTTTCTGTAATATCTCATCGTGTTCTTTCTCTGACGATGCAGCAATTATCATGTCATCTGCAATGATGTGGATCCCTTGGATATCTCCAAATGTCTCACAGTTGCGTTGCTGGAAAACCTCACTTGCTGACTTGATCCCAAATGGAAGACGTTTAAAGCGGTATCTCCCCCACAGTAGGGAGGACTCTTTATCTAGCTTTATTTGCCAATATCCATCTTTTTCATCCAGCACTGTGAAAAGTTTCTTACCAGCTAGTTTGCACAGAACTTCATCGGTCGTTGGAATTGGAGTAGTGCTGCCTGAGAATAGCTTTGTTTAAGTCACTGGGATCCAAGTCTTTCTTTTCTGTGATCACCAGGCTATTAACCCATGGTGTGGGCTCAGTTACCTGTACAATAACATCAGCTTGTAACAAGTCATCGAGAGTGTCTCTCAGTCTGTCCATTACTGCCAGTGGTATCTTCCTACAGCCATGTATGACAGGCGTGGCCTTGGGGTCAGTGTGGATGTGATATTCTCCAGCAAACTCACCTAAACCCTGAAAGACAGTTGGGTGCTGAGCTACGAGCTCCTCTTCTGTTGTGGGATGTTTCACTTCTATCGAGTCAATGTCCACTCTTTTCACCGGGCGCAGTTCTTCACATGCCTCGTTTCCTAATATGGGAATTGATGAGTGCCTGGAAACATAAAATCTCAGACTTGCCTGTGTTTTGGGAGTGGAGCATTTGAGTGTTACCACCCCTTCCGGCTTCAATCCCCTCCCTCCATATGCCACCAGCACTGTCTTTGTAGGCTGTAGTTTGAGGTGTGTTCTTCTTTCACGTCTGGCTTTTCGGGTCATCGCTGTGAATACTTTCAGTGGCAGGACGTTGGCCTCTGCTCCTGTGTCCAACTTAAACTTCACACACATGCAGTCAACATTTACATTAGAATGCCACGACTTGTCAGCTTTAGACTTCAGCTGATCGATGTTCATTGTCCCAACATATAGGGTGTCTATTTCCGGAGAAACATCTTGTACTGTCTCGTGATGTTGGGCTTTAGCTGACCTACACATTGTTGCATAGTGATTCTGTTTTCCACAATTACGGCAGGATACTCCGTATGCTGGACACTGTCTTGGCTGGTGTGATTTACCACATTGTGTGCATGTTTCATGCCTTTGTCCCATGTCTTGTGTACGTTGTACAGGCAGTGTGTGTGTCTTTTGTCCTTGTCGACTGTTCTTGTGCACTGCAAGTACAGACATCTCCTGGGCTGCTGCATTCATAGCTAGCATTTGAACTTTGGCCGTCTCAGCAGCTCTGCAGGTGTCTATGGCCCTTTCTAATGTGAGCAGGGCCGCCTTAATGCACGGGTTGACCTGGGCTGAAGCCCAGGGGCCTACGGAGATCAGGGGCCTATCATGAGCCAATAAAAAAGTTTAAAAAAAAATTATTAAAAAAAAATTGTTTTTGATTTCGGATGTTTTTACAAAACATTTAAAGAAACAAAGTCTTGGCTTTCAGAATATGAAACTTTTATTTCCAAAATCACACGATAAATACATTTTTGAAGCTTGTAAATGATGTCCGCTGAAATGATGGCTTTCAGAATATTAAAATTGTTTCGGCAAATTCAGATAAATATAACTTTGAAGCTTCGGCATAATTACAAGCGGAGAACGGAGTAACTTGACGTCACAGCAGGCATAACAACAGCCTGTGTTTCTCATGAGTGTTTTCCCCGGGAAACAAACACAATACACACAAACGCAAAAATACACACACACACACACTCGCAAGCTTCCCCGAGAAAAGTAATCAAAACGAAAATATCTTCCCTCCGTAGTATTTTGATCATTTGCTCCGCTAATCAATCAGATCGATGGATTCCAGAGATGACTCCGTAACAGTCCGTGGGCACCACTTAACAGCCAATCAGAATGAGAATATGGTTCACATGTGACTTATTCAAATTGCGAGTGATTGAGTGACAGATGAAGGTTGTTTAGGAGAAAAAGTTTGAGAAGAAAAAGTTTGAGAGTGGCGCTCGGGAAAGGAAATTGTTGAGGGAAAAGGAGTTTCGAGACCAGCAGCTATTACAAAAAATGCCGAAGCTTCCAGGTGATTTTAAACCTGTAGGCCGGGATGAGGAGGAAGGACAGATGAGTTCTGTACCGAGCGGTAGCGGTGCCGGCTGCGGGGCCTCGGAGCCAAGTAGGCCGTCTGGTTCTGATAGCGATGGAGTAGCGGGAGAGGAAAAACAGATAGGAGGGACATTATCTGTTGGAGGAGATGAGAGGACGACGAGGACTTGTTACGTGGAGGGGAGCCAACGGCAACCGGACAAATACATGAGGGAGGCCCGATACGTCACTCATCTGGAGGAGAGGACCAGGCGCGCGTAGAGCAGAGTGGAGAAGTGCGATCACAGAGCCTGCCGAGGCTATAAAGGACTTTCATTTGTTGTTTAAATAGGGGGCCTACAAAACCTATCAGCCCCAGGGCCTGATGGCAGGTTAAGGCGGGCCTGAATGTGAGATTAGGTTCTCTTAAAAGTCTCTCTTTCAGTCTCTGGTCATTCATACTAAACACAATCTTGTCTCTGATCATGTCATTTTCTGTGGTATGAAATTCACAATCCTTGCTCTTTTGCTTGAGCTCTGTCACATATCGTGGTGTTACCTGACATAGGATGTGCCCAAAACTGATGTCTCTCAAACACTGTGTTCTTCTTAGGCAGACAATAGGCTCTGAATGCTGCTAGAATATCCTTAACAGTCTGTTCATCTTCTTCTTCACCTTCATCTTCACCATGTGCGATGTCTAGCGTGTTGTAAACTTCAAGAGCCTCCTCTCCTAGTGCATGCAGCAGTATGGCCACTTTAATCTTCCTGTCCTTACCGTCTGCACCACTCGCGGTCATGTAGATTTGGAAGCGTTGTTCCCATCGTCGCCAGTTTTCTCCCAAGTTGCCACTGAGTACCAGTGGAGATGGTAATTCGAATCGATCCATCTCTCTTTTTTTCTTTCTTCCAAAAAAAATTGCTACTCCCGCTCTCTGGGGACCGCACCTGTTAGCTTTAGGCTAACCAAAACTTTCATCTGTTTAGCTCCGGCAAAGTGACGAACTGGAACGACTTCTGACACCATGTAATAGTCCTTTAGGCTATTTAGTTGACCGCAGCTCATGGAGAATAATGAGGTATCCGTAAACCTTTGTATGATGCATCTTTATTGCTTGACAGGTCTACAGCAATGACACACATCGATCACTCCTTGATGCGGGCTTGCATACACACCTATCACTCCGCCGCAGCACCCCATCACTAACGTCCTGATGGTATATGTGCGCGGCACTATATACTACAGATACAGATGAACTTCTTCTTTATTTTTAAAATGTTTCAAAGGAATCTGTGCATCGAATAGGGAGGAGGCGGGATTCACCCTCGCGTCCCGGGCGAATTGATTTCCTCCCCCCGCCGAGACGCTACCTCCCCCCGCCAGTCAGCTTCGGGCAGACGGCGCACCCCACCCGGCCGCTCTCTGCTGCTGATGAGCCTGCCGGGGTCGGGTAGCTCTTCGCCGTGGCTGACGATATGCCGGTACCACGTGATGGGCCGTAGAGGTGCAGGGCGCCGCAGCTACGGGACCCCCGTGCTGGCGCACTGCGCTCCCTCGCCTGTATGGAAACGCGTGGAGGAGACGCTGCTGCGTCTGTAAAGCCGGTGTGTCCTTGGGCAAGACACTTCACCTGAACCTGCTCCTGTGAGTATTGTCCACAGTTTCTGACCATTGCAATGATCAGAGGCGGCGCTAGGGGGTGGCTACTTGGGCTCAAGCCCCGGATGTTTTCTGAAAAGCCCCGGATGTTTCACTTATGTCCCGGGAGTAATGTGCAGTACCGGAGTCCACCAGAGAGGCAGCCGCTGCGGGACATTAGCCTGCGTCCTGCGTAGCCTTCCCTGTCCTGAAGAAGAAGTGATCCTTTCTAGTGCCTGACAAGTTTTAAGCTAATAGCCTATAAAGTTATGGATATTAGAAAGTTATTTTCATCGAAGCAGGTGCCACAAGCTGCAGCAGCAGCAGCAGCAGTGAAGAAATGGATGTTTCAGGTTTGTGAATCTAATGGTGATATCTGCACTCTGGCTGACTGAGTAAGAAGTGAAAAAGAGTGATGTACTGTAACGTTAATCTTATAGCTAGTAAACATGGAGTAACCAAGGCAATGCAAGTTTATTTATATAGCACCTTTCAACACAAGGCAATTCAAGGTGCTTTACAAAAATGAAAGACATTCAGACAAAGGCATTTAAAAACAGTAAAAGATAATAAAATAAACTTTAAAAGAAAAAATACATGAAAAAAAGGTTACAGTGCAGTTTAAGATATGAATAGTTCACACAGAAGTTCCACTTTACTGATGAACACAACAGCTCAGTTTAAATTAAAAGCAGCGACAAAAAGATAAACCACACTAAGTCAATACCCTTATATGTTAGTATGTATACAGAACATGACTAAAAAATATTCTAAGATGTAACGTTAACCCTTCATACCTCAGTCTACTTTTAAGACACTAAAATAACGTATTCCAATTTTTATTTTGTTTTCGCGCGTGGAATTATACCGACTCTCGCTTCAGTACACATAACAACGGAACCATAGCAACGGAACTGACAAGCAACGGAACTGACAACACTCTGAATCCGATTGGCTGTGACTGCATCCACTCAGAGTGCCCGATTCAGAAACGTGACTCTTACACTCCTTACGTCACAAACAAAGATGGTGGATGAGAATAGATCTATAAAACGATAAGCAATGCGCAGTGGATCGGAAGAGGACGGTGTGTCGGCGTTGTTCGATAGCGGTGCGGTATTGCTAATTGACATCAGCCATTATACTATGGCCATCTGAGTGTGTGTGGTACTGTGTATGGTTTGTTTTTAACTGTTTAATACAGTTAATTATTCAAAATGTCAGAGTTCCTTATTTTTAAACTGAAACTTGCACGACTGTTCAAAAGTAAATAACAACAAACCTGGAATTATGCATTTGGGACTTTTTTTGCTTTTTCTTGTTGTACCGAACCGTACCGAACCGTGACCCCCAAACCGAGGTACGAACCGAACCGTGACTTCTGTGAACCGTTACACCCCTAGTCCCCGGTGTTCCAGGGAACTCACCAAGTGTCAGAAAACACAACCCTCTCTCTTTTCCTCCATACCCAAATCTCTAAAAACGGGGCTGCAACGGATCTGATACAGACTGATCTTGAATTATTTTCTACGTCACAGAAGTGGTGCTCCGCTTATTGGTGAATTATCCACCTATCAAGGGAATGTGGGGTTGGGCCACGGCCGGCCATTGCGCTGGAGACGCTTTAGTACATATGCCAGGCCTGTAAGTGGCGCTGCAGTCTGCCACAAAAGCAGCGAAGAAGACTTCCCGCACGCATGGTTGCCCTTCTGTTTATACTCTGCTCTGGCTCTTTTTCTCCCTCCCCGAGGCAAGCGTTTGCTACCGTAATTCAATGCAATTCCTCCCTCGCTGTAATTCTCTCCGGTAGTCCACCAGCAGATGACAAACACCCTCCTCTCCGGCTCTTCCAAGGAACGAGGGGACCGTGCGGCAGAGTTTCAGTTAGATTTTTATTTCGCCGGTCAACATGTCCGTTAAAGTTTAAATCTTCCGGACAAAATTAGAAAAGTGCCGGTCAAAGGTCTTCTTTGTTATTTATTGAGCTTTAAAATAAATGAATAACGACGCTATATAATAATATAAGAATAAAACACGGAGGACGGAGATCTCTTTTTCTCCCCCTCTTCTCCCTGCTGCAGCCCAGCAGCTGATCTCAGAGCACACGCCCCTCTCCTGCAGGGGGGCGTGAAGCAGCTCACAGAATCAGCCCCCTGCAAAAACAGCGCTGGAAAGAGCAAATAGAGCGAAATGAGGCATGGCTAAAATGCAGGATCTGTTTGGTATTTGGTAAAGAAAATCTATTTATATACTTTATATAGGTGTGGCCCTACAATATATTGTTCAAATATAGCATGATATGTCCCCTTTAAGGTATTATTAAGGTAGGGTTAATGTTGCTCTCAAAGTGCACCAGATTGATGCTCTTAACTTCAATATTTAAAAAAAAATCTTCCCGGGAGGAGCATGCCCCCGGACCCTCCTAGAGGAGGCGACGACCCCCCTAAAGGATGTTTGGTCCACCCCCCACTTGTAAAACAAATAGCACTTTACCCCTACACCCCCTCCCCCCCAACAACTCCTGGGCTAAGCCCCGGATCTCCTACAATCCTAAATCCGCCTCTGGCAATGATATATGTGTAATGTGTGCATATGTAAAGCGCTTTGAGTCATTGAAAAAGCGCTATAATAAATGTAAGGAATTATTATTATTATTACCTGTGGAGTAACTACACGGCTCACCTGTGGAGTAACTACAAGGCTCACCTGTGGAGTAACTACACGGCTCACCTGTGGAGTAACTACAAGGCTCACCTGTGGAGTAACTACACGGCTCACCTGTGGAGTAACTACAAGGCTCACCTGTGGAGTAACTACACGGCTCACCTGTGGAGTAACTACATGACTCACCTGTGGAGTAACTACACGGCTCACCTGTGGAGTAACTACACGGCTCACCTGTGGAGTAACTACACGGCTCACCTGTGGAGTAACTACAAGGCTCACCTGTGGAGTAACTACACGGCTCACCTGTGGAGTAACTACACGGCTCACCTGTGGAGTAACTACACGGCTCACCTGTGGAGTAACTACAAGGCTCACCTGTGGAGTAACTACAAGGCTCACCTGTGGAGTAACTACAAGGCTCACCTGTGGAGTAACTACACGGCTCACCTGTGGAGTAACTACAAGGCTCACCTGTGGAGTAACTACACGGCTCACCTGTGGAGTAACTACAAGGCTCACCTGTGGAGTAACTACACGGCTCACCTGTGGAGTAACAAGGCTCACCTGTGGAGTAACAAGGCTCACCTGTGGAGTAACTACACGGCTCACCTGTGGAGTAACTACAAGGCTAACCTGTGGAGTAACAAGACTCACCTGTGGAGTAACTACAAGGCTCACCTGTGGAGTAACTACAAGGCTCACCTGTGGAGTAACCACACGGCTCACCTGTGGAGTAACCACAAGGCTCACCTGTGGAGTAACCACACGGCTCACCTGTGGAGTAACTACACGGCTCACCTGTGGAGTAACTACACGGCTCACCTGTGGAGTAACTACAAGGCTCACCTGTGTAGTAACTACACGGCTCACCTGTGGAGTAACTACAAGGCTCACCTGTGTAGTAACTACAAGGCTCACCTGTGGAGTAACTACACGGCTCACCTGTGGAGTAACTACAAGGCTCACCTGTGGAGTAACTACACGGCTCACCTGTGGAGTAACTACACGGCTCACCTGTGGAGTAACTACACGGCTCACCTGTGGAGTAACTACAAGGCTCACCTGTGGAGTAACTACAAGGCTCACCTGTGGAGTAACTACACGGCTCACCTGTGGAGTAACTACAAGGCTCACCTGTGGAGTAACTACAAGGCCCCTGTGGAGTAACTACAAGGCTCACCTGTGGAGTAACTACAAGGCTCACCTGTGGAGCAACTACAAGGCTCACATGTGGAGCAACTACAAGGCTCACCTGTGGAGCAACTACACGGCTCACCTGTGGAGTAACTACACGGCTCACCTGTGGAGTAACTACAAGGCTAACCTGTGGAGTAACTACAAGGCTCACTTGTGGAGTAACTACACGGCTCACCTGTGGAGTAACTACAAGGCTCACCTGTGGAGTAACTACACGGCTCACCTGTGCAGTAATGTTGGGTTATGTAGTGTAACCCTTGTTATATTAGCACAGGCGGAGCACTCTACTGGACTCTATGGGTACTCTCTTACCCCGCTGAGACTCTCCCACTGAGACTTCTATAGACGTAGCCGGCCCTGGACGGGCCTACCTGAATGCGCGCGCATCACACCGTATAAAAGGAGGCCTCGCCACCTGACTATCATCCTACACCTCTCTTCAGCAAGTGGAATAGGACAGACAGTGCCCCGAGTAGAGGGCTCCGCCTGTGCTAACATGACAAGGGTTACACTACGTAACCCGACGTTATATCTCTCACAGGCTCCGCCCTCTACTGGACTCTATGGGTACAGTGGGTGGTGCCGCGATGTATACGCTCACTGTCGTCCAACATCATTCCACCCTACTGCCCATGACCGGCTATTATGGTCAGCAGCTGCTGCCCCACCTTCTCCTTTAACCCGGTTGTAACCGAGGAGAAATCTGGGCTGTGGCTGACAGAGCACACCCTGCTGCGCTTACCTCGCAAAAAGTGTGCTCAAAAAACAGTGCCGGGGGAACCTCCCACCCTGGATGGGGAGAGCCCCCTCGGCCCCGAAAGGGCTTACTTCACGCCTGCCTCCCTGAATCCCTAAGGATTCTCCCTAAGGAGAGCGCCAGAGCCCCTGCCCCACACTTAAACACTGACCCCGTGCCGAGTGTGTGGACTAAAGTGTGGAGGGCTCCCCCCCTCATGCTCTCGGCAGGAGGAGAGCAGCCCTCCAGCCCTGTAAGGGCCCAGTGCGCCCCCCCCCGCCCCTCCCAGGACCCTCAGAAGGCCCGAGAACAGCGAAGGCGCATTACGTCCGGGGAGGGGGTCAGATGCCAACTGACCCACAACCCCCCTCCCCCCTACCAGTCCTGTGTTGCCCCCGCAAGTACAGACGAGGAGAAAGAGCCCGACATGTCCAAGAGATGAAACCTTATGAAGGGGCCTGGCGTCGACCATGCATATCCTGTGCATATATCCTCCACACTCACACCCTTGAATAAGGCTGTTGACGCAGCCACAGCCCGTGTGGAGTGTGCACGAACCCCCGTGGGGCAGGCTCTCCCTGCCTGTCCGTAGGCATGTGCAATGCACTCGCAGAGCCAGCCTGCCAGGCGTTTCTTGGACAGAGCTTTCCCGATCACCCCGCCCCCGAAGCACACGAACAGCTGTTTGGTGCGTCTAAGGGCAGCCGTGCGCTCCACATAACATGCTAGTGCACGCACTGGGCAGAGGAGGTGCAGTTTAGCTTCCCTGTCCCCACCATGGGGGGGGAGACTAAAACCCCATAACTGAATAGCCCTTGACCTGAACGCACTCCTTAGGCTCTTGGGCACAAAGGAGGGGTTCGGTCTGAGTGTCGCGCCGCTCCGGTCACCCCGAATCAGTAAACAGCTCGGGTGCACCGACAGAGCAGTTAACTCGGACACTCTTTTGGCTGACGTTAAGGCAAGAAGCAAAGCTCTTTTTCCACGACAGTGCTTTCAGGGAGGAGAGCTCCAGAGGCTCAAACGGCCCCGAGGCCAGAGCCTCGAGCACTAGGGGCAGGTCCCACTGTGGGGTGGAGGCGTGCACTACTGGGCGCAGCCTCCTGACCCCCTGTAAAAACCGCGACATCAGTGGTTGACTAAAGGCTGACCTGCCGCCAAATCCCTCATGGCAGGACGAGATGGCTGCTGCATACACCTTCACTGTTGAATGCGCAAGCCCTCTGTCCACCAGTAACTGTAAGAAGGATAAAATAGAGCCTAACTCACAAGATAGGGGCTCTATTCTCCGCTCCTCACACCATCGCTGGAATCCTAGCCACTTTGGCCTGTAACAGGCTGTGGTGGATCCAGCTCTAGCTGCCTGGATAGACTGAATAACGCTGTCAGACAATCCACCCTGTGTCAGCTTGTCCCTCTCAGGAGCCAAGCCTGGAGAGGACAGCCGAGAGTGGGTAACGCCCCGATTGCACCTGCCTCTTGAGACATCGCCCCCCAGAACTGGGGAACCGCCCAGGGCTGGCCCACCTTCATCTGTGTCATCTCTGAGTACCACAGCGCCCCAAGGCGATCCGGAGCCACTAGGATGACTGACAGACGTTCTCGCCTCACTCTCCTCAGGAGGGGGAGAATGAGACGCAGCGGTGGAAAGGCGTATAGCAGCTTCCTTGGCCATGGCTCGTGTGCAAACGCGTCCACCCCCAAGGGCGGGTCGTCGCTCCGAGCCACGGAGAACCACAGGGCACAGTGGCTGTTTCGCCGGCTGGCGAACAGATCCACTTCCGCTCTCCCGAACTGGGCCCAGATCTGCTTCACCACCTTCGGGTGAAGCACCCACTCGCCTGGCAGGGGGCCTCCCCTCGACATGAGGTCGGCTCCCCCGTTCTCCAGTCCCGGGATATGGAGGGCTCTCAGAGATAACACCACCTCTGAAGCCCATAACCACAGCCTCTCCGCTGTGGTCAACAAGGCGGCGGAGCGGACTCCGCCCTGCTTGTTGATATAAGCCACTGTGGTGCTGTTGTCGCTCTTGACCATTATATGTTCCCCCTGAATTAGGGGCCTGAAATGCCGGAGGACTAACACTACCGCCCGTAGCTCTAGGAGGTTGCTGTGTCCTGTTTCCATTAGAGACCAGCGCCCACCTATAGCCCTCTTCAGGCAGGTCCCTCCCCATCCTGTTCCGGATGCATCCGTGAACACTGTGATGTAGGAGGTCACCCGTCCCAGTGGAGACCCCCTCCGGAGGTGATCCGGGGACCCCCAAAACCGGAGGTTGCCCCTCACTGAGGGGGGTATGGTCACCAGCCGCCACTTGTGCCTCTTGGGATCCAAGTGTAGGCTGGAGAACCACCTCTGCAGGCGGCGCATATGTAGTAACCCTAACGGGACCATCATGTGAGCAGCCGACATGAGACCCAGCGTCTGCATGACAGTAAAAGCTGTCACTGTTGCCCCCTGTCGCAGTCTGCGTACCCCCTGAAGAAGGGACCCACGTCTGCTCTCTGACAGGGTGGCGGGCAACGTTACTGCATCGAGCACCACAACCAAATACAACGCCCATTGGTGAGGTATGGGGGTGCTCTTTTTCCAATTGATCGCGAAGCCTAATCTGGTTAGGTGTGTGATCAATTGTGCTGTGCAAAGCATTGCCTGTTCCAGTGACCCAGCCATGACTATGAGGTCGTCTATTTAAAATAAAACTCTCATACCGTGTGCGCGCAGCGGTTGAAGCGCTGTGGCCACACATTTGCTGAATGTGCGTGGGGATAGGGAATAGCCGACCGGCAGCCTGTTGTACTCGTAGGCTATTCCCTGGAAGGCGAAACGCAGATACTTTCTGTGCTCCGGAGCAATTTCTACATGAAAGTACGCGTCTTTCAGGTCGATGGTGGTGAACCAATCGCCTGGCTGCACAAGCCCCAGTAACTGTTTCATAGTTAGCATGCAGAATTTCCTGCGGGAAATGTGGCGATTCAGGCCACGGAGATCTAGAATAGGTCTGAATTCCCCTGTCTTCTTGGGAACCAGGAAGTATATGGAATAAAGACCCTCTTCCCCGCGCTGAGGGTGCACAACAGACACAGCCTGTTTCTGCACCAGAGCCTGAATCTCTGCTGAGAGGAAACTCATCCCCTCTCGAGAGGATAGCTTCACCTCTCGCATGCCCATAAAAGGGGGTGGGACGCTGCAGAACTGGAGTGAATAGCCCCGTTTCAGCGTCCTGTCCATCCACTTTGATAATACACAGCTGAGTCTCCATTCCCCAGAACATTGTGTTAATGGACAGGCCCTCAGCTGTGGGGCAGCAGCTATGAAGCTGTGATACTCTCTGGTGACCCGTTCCACCGCAAAAACTCCCCGCGAAGGGAAGATTTGCCCATGGAGGGTTGACACAGAAAGGGCCGATTATTTACTGAGGACCCTGAACGCACCGCCGCGCGCTCTTGTGTGAGCGCGTGCTCCACCCTAATGCTGTTCTCACCACTACGGTAAACAGCATTAATCGGAGTCTTTATAGGCGTAGTTCCTTTTACTACGGTCCCTGAACGCACCGCCACGCGCTCTTGTGTGAGTGCAGACTCCGCCATAATGCAGCCTTTACCACTACGGGTAAACTGCATTGGAGTCTTTGCTCTAGGGTTAGTGTGTTCTCTGACAGTTATACGCCGGCCATAATGTCCCTGTAACCGCATAGTGCTCTCCTTTAGATAGCACTCCCTGCGGTTCATCCCTCTCTGCGCATGCCCATTAGCCACCTCCTTTACAGGAGCTACAGCTGGGGCAGCGAATGGGGAATTTGTACGGTTAACATTGTGTGTAGGCCTAAGTGTAGCCTTTGTGGAAACAAAATACACTTAGATTTGGATACAGATCAACCTCATTCTTATTAGAAAACGTAGTGATCTGTGCATTATACAGGGAGGAGGCGGGATTCGCCCCCCGTCCCGGGCGGAGAGATGTTCTCCCCCCGCCAGCCAGATCCGTAAAGACGGAAAACCCGTCCCCGTGAGAGCTGGCATACCGGCACGCCGGTTCCACGGGGTGGGCCGAAGAGATGGAGGGCGCCGCGGGCACGGGATCTCCGTGCCTGCACCTCTCCCTTCGTCTAACCTCTCTACTGAGATCTTTGAACGCCCTCGGGGGAGGGGGGACGCGCACGCCGTCACAATGCCGTCTCTTTGAAACGGACATTATGGGGGAAAGTGGGAAAGTGGAATTGTGGAGAGGAATGACTCTTACTCTGGGATAAATGCAAGTCTTTACTGAATGCATTTTTCCCACACACACACACACACACACCTCACTCCAGAACTAGAGTTTACAAACATAAACCACCGTTCTCCTGCGGGGGTCCCTGAATGCACCGCGGCCACTCTCACGAGGGCCGCGCGCCCATGTATTAACGCTGTATTTCCCATTGCAACGGTGAAATGCATTAATCGGAGCCATTATACCAGGCAAGGTGTGTTTTCTGACAACAGCATGCCGGCAATAGCGTCTCTTGAACCCGCACAGTGCTTTGACAGCACTCGGGTTTATTCCACTCACGTGCACACGCCCACCTGCTGGCTCCATATACTGGGGTTTACAGCAGGGGCGGGGAGTGTAGGACAGTGTTTCTTCCTCTGGGAATGGGCAAAAGGAGCTACGCTGCGACTAATCCTCATCCCGTGAGCAAGGAGATCGATCCAAAGAGCCCTTCGGTAAACATGGGGGCTCCCAGGAGATCAACACAATCCTCTTTGGAAAGTGCCACGCGGCGTGATATCCCAGGGACATCACACGGCGGGCAGCGGTGGCGGCCTGTGATGAAGTAGGGGCGACCCTATATCACGTGAAGCCACGAGCACCGGTCCCTGGGGAAACCAGGCCTGGGGCAAGGCCCGTGGACCAAGCTACTTATTCGGCCTTGCGGCCCAATAATCGCTCTGATCTGGTGAGGCGGGGGCATCTCTCGCAATAAGTGAGTAGCCCACACATCCGCCGCCACGATCATCAACCAGGGAGAGTACAGCCCTGGGCGGTGGACTTCCATGGACGCCAGACCCGGAAGGAATAGCGAACGTGAATGGCACTGCCTCAGCCATATCCTGGTCCCCCAACCACTCGAAGCAAGGTGGTGGGGATCGGCGCCCCCGAAATTTCAACCAGGGCACGAAGGACAGGCCCGGGTCTCTAGCAGTGGCGACTCCCTGGAGGTATGATAACTCGTTCTTCTTCTTTCAAACGTTGCAGTCTCTCGTGGAATCACTTCCGCTGCTGAAGAGAAAAGGATGATAGTCAGGATGCGAGGCCTCCTTTTATACGGTGTGATGCGCGCGCATTCAGGTAGGCCCGCCCAGGGCCAGCTACGTCTATAGAAGTCTCAGTGGGAGAATGCTTGCGGGGTAAGAGAGTACCCATAGAGTCCAGTAGAGGGCGGAGCCTGTGAGAGATATAACCATATACAATGAAACAGTGTGCCTTTTCCTTCCCCACATCTGGTGCACGTGTCTGGGTTATTAGCGTTACATTTATTCAGTTTTTCTGGTGGAATATACACTTTCATTAGCCACTTGTATTGCAGAAGCTTTTGACGCGTATTATCCGTCTGTGTTTGGGCCGCCTTACAAGCTGTGCTCCACTGTTCCAGTGTTAGATTTTCCTGTAAGTCATTTTTCCAGGCATTGAGTCTAGAGTTCGAGGATTCTGAGGAGAACGCCAGCAGGAGGTCATAGAATTCAGATATGATGCCCTTCCCAAAGGGTTTTTTAATTAAAACCCCTTTGGTATTTGGTATTTGCTATTGAACGATATAGTCGGATTATAGTTAGAGTTCACAATATCGTAGTAAGTGAAAGTATTTACTGTTGTAAAATTGCCAGCATGTTTGGGTGGATTAGACCTTTCCTCCGAGTTAAGGAGCATGATGGAGGATTTTGAATTATTTACTTTGTAACCCAATATTTGGCTGAACCCTTTAATCAGATCCATAAGAGCCGGTATAGAATCCTCCAGATATCTAAGGAAGAGAATCACGTCATCAGCGTAAAGAGCTATTCGATGGTCAAACCCTCTCACATGTATGCCTGTAATCATTGTGTGCTCTCTCACAGCAATAGCAAATGGTTCAATTGCGATTAAGAAAAGAAGGGGGGATTGAGGACAACCTTGTCTACAGCCCCTACCGATCCTTTTCGGCTTTGATATGATTGGTAATTATTTCTGCATACGGGTCGTTGTATAACAGTTTTACCCAATTACAAAAATTCTCCCCAAAGCCAAAGCGGACAAGAAGTTCAAACAAATAGGACCATTCCACCCTGTCAAAAGCTTTTTCAGCATCTAATGCCAAGAGAGCTGTATCCGGCGACCCCCTTTGGTTATGTAGAATGTTCAAAACCCGTCTCACATTGTGAAATCCCTGACGGCCAACCATGAACCCATTTTGATCCTCTTTTATAATTTTCGGCAGCATGCCTTCCAGTCTTCTTGCCAAGATCTTACAAAGTATCTTCAAGTCTGAGTTTAGGAGGCTTATAGGGCGCATGTTTTCGCACTTGTCATTTGATTTCCCAGGTTTTGGCAGAAGTGTGATCAGCGCCCCTCTCAGGGTGGGAGGAAGTATTCCATTTTGAATAGATTCAATAAACATTTCCAAAAGGGGTGCATTTAATTTCGCTTCAATATTTTCATAGATATCAATGGGCAGGCCATCCGGTCCTGCTGCTTTCCCCGATGTCATGCTCTTCACTGCCTCGGAAATCTCCTCCAAAGACAATACATTCTCTAATTTCAAACTTTCCTCATCCGATAATTTGGGAATCGTGAGGCTATCTAAGAATGGACTCTGGAGCATTGTCCCCTCGTCTATTTCAGAGCTGTATAATCTTTCATAATAATCCCTGAAAGCCCCATTTATTGCCACAGGGTCTGCAACGGTCTCCCCCTTGTCATTATTCAGCACAGTAATAGTTCTTTCAATTTGAAGTTGTTTTATACCATGCCAGGATTTTACCTGACTTTTCCCCTTGATCGAAGATGGATTGTTTAAACTTCAGTAAGTTAGCTGCTGCTTTAGAGGCTGACATTTCATTATATTGTGCTCTTAATAGTAACAGTTCTTGGTGTAATTTAGGACAGGGATTTCTAAAATAGGTGTTTTCCATGGCTTTAATTTTGGACTCTAATAATAGTATTTTTTGTTTGGCTTTTTTAGATTTGGAGCTCGTAAAGTTATTAATCTGACCCCTAATATAAGCCTTAAACGCTTCCCACCTAGTACTTGCAGAAGTTTCAGAGGTGTTAAGTGTAAAATATAGATCAATTTGTTTTCCCAAAAAGGCTATTAGGTCTGAGTCCTGTCACCATTTGTGCTGGAATTTCCATTTGGGGGGGATCCCTCAACAGCCCTGGGTCTACATGCACAATACTATTCGGGGCATGATCCGAAATCAGAATGCTGTCATACATACAATCCTTAACTTTGCATACCAAACATGCAGAAACTAAAAAGTAATCAATTCGGGAATATGTTTTATTATTAGAAAAACAGGAATACATTGATAATCCAGGGTATCTGTCCCTCCATATGTCCCTCAAATTTAGCTCTTTAATGGACTGGGGAATAATGTTCCTACTTTTGTTATGAGTCTTGTCTAAATGTGAAGCTCTATCCTTACCGGGGTCTAGAGTACAGTTAAAATCTCCAGCTATAATGTATTGACCTTCGAGAGATGCCAAGATAAAGAACAAGTCATTGAAAAAACGTGTGTCGTCCTTATTTGGTGCATAGATATTAACCAGATTAAGACGTTCTGTATACAGAGTACCCTGAATTATCAAATACCTTCCCATTTTATCTGCGATTACCTTTGTGACATTTAATGGAATGGACCTATGTATAAGAGTCATGACCCCTCTCGTCTGGGTAGTAAAAGGAGCTGAAAACACCTCGCCCGCCATCTCCTCCTTATTCTGATGTCTTCATGACCTGCTTCATCTTTTTAATCTTTTGCATCCCTCTACAATTCCAGGATGTAAATTTAATTTCTAGTCCGCTGGTCATAACTATCCACTCCAAATGGACTCTTCATGTAGCAACATATTAGAGTACCCCTAAACAACAGTAACACAAATAATAACAACATATACAACATGGATGCTTCTAAGTGCATCAACCCCAAAACGCATACCCCGAAGCCCATAACCCAGGCTTCTTCCCCCCTCCTTAGTGTACACTCCAGTATAGCTTGATACCACTCCACACTTGGTGAGGAGTAGTCAAACAACGCCATCCACCCCAACGTGTAATCTTTCCCTCCTGTATTTCAGGTATAACCAAACTCTTTTCCTTTTTTTTTCAGTGCACAATTGAGCAGAGATGTCAAGGCACATCCGGCTATAGCTAAGATTGTTCTTAAACAAAATTATAAGTGTTCATGTTTATGCCTTAGAACAAAGAGTAACGAGGGTTGTAAACGCCACTCTGAATCACAGAACACCACTGTGTCATGATTGTACTTGTATAATTGATCCTTCAGTCGTCAGACTGACCCGGAACTTAACAAAGGGATCTAGCGCGAAGTGCTTCATGGGGTACCGGTTTAAAACAAAACAAATAACCAATGTTCAGCTAGAACTTTACTTACATAATGTTTTCCCAATCATTCTAGTGATTATACCGTTGCAACGTGTGCATAACCCTTTAAACATAAGAAAACAAAGTTGTCACAATTATATGCCTAACGGCTACCTGCATTGAGGTGAAGCAAAAACAAAGAGATATCAAAGATTAGTTTAGCCTTTAGCTATCTGTAGCATTAGCCCCCAGTCTGGGAGCTCCGCTGGTGTCCTTTCCCACACGAACCATAGCATATCAATAAATCCGTATTTCATGTATATCAAGGCATAAGTTTGTAAAATAATATAGAAATATTCAGTATTTTAGCGATTACCTTGCTCAACTCAAATCAGAACGTAGCAGCAAAGAAAAGGTGGCCGTTTTTAAATGTTCCGTTCCTTGTAGCCCGTACGCTAACGGGAGCTATGCTGGCAAGCTAGCCATTTCTTTGGCCTCATAGCCCTGTTCGACCCGGCATCTCCTCCTCGGTTCGCCTGATAAAGGCCTCTACGTCCGCTGGAGTCTCGAAAGTTTGAGTTTTGTCTTTATATGTCACCAGCAATTTGGCAGGAAGAAGCATGCCGTATCAAATCCCCATGGTGCAAAGTTTCTGCCTCGCGGCGTCGAATTCCTTCCTGCTTCTTGTGTATCCCGGCCGCCAGGTCTGGGTAGAACCGGACCGGCCTGTCTTTGTAGAATAGTTGCTTTTTAGCTCTGACCGCTTTCAGCACCGTCATCTCTGTCATTCAGGAATTTCACGATCAATGTCCTCGGAGGGGCATTTGGATCGCTTCTCTGACCAATTCTGTGTGCGCCTACTAGGGTTAGCTTCGAGTTTAGCGAGGGGATATCAAGGGCCTCCGGGATCCACTTTTCCAGAAATAAGCAGGCATCGTCGCCTTCCGCTTTTTCCGGCATATTTACCAGCCTTAGGTTAGAGCTTCTGGACCTTGCTTCCAAGTCGATAAAAAAGATGGACTTTTATTAATCAACTTTGTCCTCCATTACTTTGTTTTTACTCTCGAGACTCTGTACCTTAGCTGTAGGTGGATGATGGTGTCCTCTGTGCCAGAAATGCGCAACTCTACATTGTTAACACGTTCCATACATTCTCCAACCTCCTTCCTCATTCCAGCAATTGCAGCCAATACTCCATCCTGTCTGATGGAGAAGTCTGTTTTTACGTCTTTGATAGCCTCGAGAATTGGCAAGTTTCCAATTACTTTATCTTCGGCGTTCCCAACATTCCCATCTGCCATTGTGTTAGCATTAGCTGTAGGTTCTTCACCCTGTATGGATGGGCCAAAATCAATTTTAGATTGGGCTTTTCCTTTTCCGCGACCTCTAACGTTTTTGTGGGCATCATGGTCTTCTTTAGCAACTATATTGTTCACTTTGTCGTAGTTTGTTGGTTTTATATCAGGATTAGTAAGATTGTGCGGAGGAGAAAGAAACACGTCTGTCTAGCGCGCCGCCATCTTGGAAGTCCTTTATGGCTATTTTTGGAGATTAACAGAGAAATATACTCTGCTTTGGCTGCTTTGACTGCCGTCTGATTATCGGATAGGCAAGCACGAAGAATTTCTAAGGAGACATGAAGTTTATCCTTTTTCCATTTTCTCTCTGCACGCCTACAAGCGCGTCTAAAAGCGCGAGTACAATCATTGAGCCACGGCTCTGAGAGAACTTTGTTGCGTCTAAGCGTAAAAGGAGCAACAGAATCCAGTATTAGTGTGCACGTCGAATCAAACAAAGAGATGAGCTCATCCGCACTAAAAGCACAGTTCACCTCTAATTTACAAATCGGATAAGTATTAAAAGCATCTGAAAACTGTGAGGCAGTCAAGGGGTTAATTGAACGCAGACAACGCGCAGTTATAAAATCATTATTGTACTTTGGCGGACGATACATGACTGCGCAGAGTATAGGCGAGGCTGGGTTCAATTCATAAAGCTGCAACTCAAAGCTTGCATAGGTAGTGACTGGGTGAAGCAAACAGCATTGGAGATTAGCTCTAAACACTGAAGCTATGCCCCCACCACGGCCGGTGGTACGGGGGGGAGCTGAACAAAGTACAGTCGGGAGGAAGAAGTTCAGAAAATGGTACATACTTGCCGGTGTGGACCCAGGTCTCCGTCAGGAACATTGAATCCAGATCATGAGAGGTGAAGAAGTCGTTTAACAGGAACGTCTTGTTTGCTATTGACCTAGCATTTAGCAAAGCCATGCAGAGGTTTATCTCCGGGCTGGCCGAAGGTGTAGTGCGTCTCTTAGCTGACGAAGATGTGCGTGTTGAACGCCGCGCGGACCGGGAGCAGTCAGTCGGGCAGGAGGAGCTGCCAGCGGGCCCAGCAGAGGCCGCAGCTCCGGAAAGACAGGGCGAATCCACCGAACCCTCGGATGGCGTGCAGCGGGAGGGCCATGACATCTGATGCGTGGATAAGTCACGGAAGAAGCCGTCAGGTGTGCTTTTTGATGGACAAGCGCGCCACCACGCTTTCCCCTTCGCCTAAAGCGCTTTCGGTGAGGCAGGATGCAGGAAAAACCGGCGCAGGTAGGTGGGAATATCTGACAGTAGAGGGGGGGGGGAGTCGATTTACGGTTGCCAGATATAGGTTTGGGCAGCAGTATAAACTCCAGGGAGGATCTTAGGTGGAGGAGAGCTTGGCGATCATAGACAAGCAGAGCAGGGACATTCTGACAAACATAAAACAAAAACAGGATAGCTAAAGGCAGAGAGCGGAGGGACCGGCATGCCGACACAGGCGCCATCTTGAAATCCTTCTCACGTGACTTTACCAATAAAATACCATTGAAATACCATTAAGAGTGTCCATGTGACTTCCAGTGACAATCACTTCAATTACATATGGACCTTCTACTTTAGGTTCTCAATGGTGTTTATGTTCTTATTGCTGTGTGTTTTATTTCAGTTGTTTCAGTTTTTTTTAAGGTGACCCATCCCCCCTTTCCCTCCCTTCCTCTCCCTCACCCTTCGGACAGGGGGCTAGATTACTGTCTAAGGTCCCACAATGACCCAGGCAAACAGGGCACCGAGTGTGGGTAAGGCGGCAACTACTTTGGTTAGCTGGAATGTTAGAAGTCTCAATCATCCAGTAAAGCGCAGCAAGGTGTTTTCCCACCTCTAGAAGCTAAAGGCAGACATAGTTTATCTCCAGGAAACTTATTTACGTACTTCTGATCACTCTAGACCAGTGGTTCTCAAAGTGGGGGGCACGCCCACCCCCCCCCCAGAGGGAGGCAGATGCATGACAGGAAGAAAAAAGGGTTATCCAAAAAAAAATCATATAATACCATACAGTACAGTACTATTAGAACTATCTCTTTTGTTTTCTCCAGGTTGAGGAAGAGGTTGTTATTTTGGCACCACAGGGCCAGCTGGTTCACTTCCTTCCTGTAGTTAATCTCATCGTTGTGGCTGATGAGACCCACCACAGTAGTATTGTCTGCAAACCTCACAATGTGGTTGGAGCTGAAGTTGGGCTTGTAGTCGTGGGTCAGCAGAGTGAAGAGAAGGGGGCTGAGCACACATCCTTGGGGGGCCCCCGTACTCAGTATGAGGGTGTTTGAGGTGTTGTTGTTGACCCGTACAGCTTGTGGTCTCTCTGTGAGGAAGTCCGGCAACCAGTTGCAGAGAGAGGGGCTGAGGCCCAGGTCTGTACGTTTTTGTACAAGCTGCTGGGGGATGATGGTGTTGAATGCTGAGCTGAAGTCTATAAATAGCATTCTAACATATGAGTCCTTAATGTCCAGGTGTGTGAGGGCTGGGTGGAGAGCGGAGGAGATTGCATCCTCTGTGGACCGTTTAGCTCGGTAGGCAAACTGAAACGGGTCCAGCGATGGGTGGAGGGTGGATTTGATCTGCTTCATGACCAGCCTTTCGAAGCACTTCATGATGGTAGAAGTTAGTGCAACGGGGCGGTAGTCGTTGAAGCCGGATGGAGATGACTTATTTGGCACTGGAATGATGGTGGTTTCCTTGAAGCACGAGGGAACAACAGGGAGATGTTAAAAATGTCTGTGAGGACATCTGTGAGCCCTTCCGTGCAGTCCCTCAGCACATGACCAGGAATGTTTTCAGGTCCTGCAGCCTTGCGGGGGTTAATCTTCAGCTGGCTGGTGAAAGACGCAAAGCATGGTCGTCAGTGGGGGGGGGGCTGGTTTTCTGCGCAGGTGTGTTGTTCTGTGCTTCAAAGCGTGCAAAGAAGCAGTTGAAGTGGTTGAGCAGGGAGGTGTGACTGTCACAGGTCTGTGGCGGTAGTTTGTAGTCCGTTAGGGTCCTTATGCCCTGCCACAGGCTCTGTGAGTCCCTGCTATCCTTGAAATGTCCTGTAATCTTTCGGGTGTATTCTTGTTTTGCTTTCCTGATGCCACGGGACAGGTCAACCCTGGCTGCTTTCAGCCCAGCTGGAGCTCCAGCTCTGAAGTCGATGTTGCGGGCCTTCAGCAGCATGTGGACCTCCCCTGTCAGCCATGGCTTCTGGTTAGCCTGGATAGTGATGGCTCTGTTTTGGGTCAATCAATCAATCAATCAATGTTTATTTATATAGCCCAATATCACAAATGTTACATTTGTCTCAGTGGTCTTCACAGTGTGTACAGAATATCAGTATGACAATACGACACCCTCTGTCCTTAGACCCTCACATCGTACAAGGAAAAACTTCCAAAGAAAACCCAGTTTAAAGGGAAAAATGGGAGAAACCTCAGGGAGAGCAACAGAGGAGGGATCCCTCTCCCAGGACGGACAGACGTGCAATAGATGCCGTGTGTAAATTGAAAAGATAATACATTTGCAACATAGGTAGTCCAAATGTTTGGAAATGCATGTGTGTATAATAGGAAGATGAATCCACGAGGATATCCATCCAGGACCGATGATCCAGGACCACAGCCACGACTCAAGATCCAGCGCTCGCGATCCAGGACACAAGACCGCAGGATCATCCATGACTCCGGATCCCAGCATATATAGACCCCAAAAAGAAAGACATTTGGGGAAGCTGGGTTAATCGGAACATGAGAGTACACAGGTATAGACAGAGAGAAGGAAGAAGTAAGATGTCCCCCGACAAACTAAGCCTATATCAGCAAAACTAGGGGCTGAATCTAATCAGCCCTAACTATAAGCTTTATCAAAAAGGAAGGTCTTAAGCGCACTCTTAAAAACGGATAGGGTGTCTGCCGCCCGAACACAAACTGGAAGCTGATTCCACAAATGTGGAGCTTGATAAGAAAAGGCTCTGGCTCCCATTGTACTTTTAGAGACTCTAGGAACAACCAACAACCCTGCATTCTTGGAACGCAATGCCCTAGTAGGACAGTAGGGTATAATGAGTTCTTTAAGGTAAGATGGCGCCTGCCCATTAAGGGCTTTGTAGGCGAGAAGAAGAATTTTAAATTCTATCCTGTGTTCTATAGGGAGCCAGTGTAAGGCAGCCAGAACAGGAGTAATGTGGTCCCTTCTCCTAACTCTGGTTAGTACACGAGCCGCAGCATTTTGAATCAGCTGAAGCGACTTGATTGACTTTTTGGTACTCCCTGATAGTAAAGAGTTACAATAATCCAGCCTAGAAGTAACAAATGCATGGACTAGTTTCTCTGCATCGTTTTGAGGCAAGATATGCCTGATTTTTGCAATGTTACGTAGATGGAAGTAGGCGGTCCTTGAAATTGATTTTATGTGGGCGTTAAAGGATAAATCCTGATCAAATATAACACCAAGATTCCTTACGGTCTCACTGGAGGCCAAATTAATGCCATCCATAGTTAGTATATCTTTAGATAATTTGTTTCGTAGATTCTTCGGGCCAAGTACAATAACTTCAGTTTTGGTCGTGTTTAACATCAAAAAGTTTAAGGTCATCCACGTTTTTAAGTCCTTAAGGCAGTCTTGAATTTTATTTAGATGATTAATTTCATCAGGCTTAATTGATAAATATAGTTGAGTATCATCCGCATAACAATGAAAGTTTACAGAATGATTCCTTATAATATTGCCTAACGGAAGCATATATAATGTGAACAAAATAGGTCCGAGCACTGAGCCCTGTGGCACTCCATGGCTAACTTTGGTTTGCGTGGAAGATTCATCGTTGACACGTACAAACTGAGAGCGTTCAGATAGATAGGACCTAAACCAGCCTAAAGCAGTTCCCTGTATGCCAACTAAGTGCTCTAGTCTTTGCAATAGGATATCATGGTCGATAGTATCAAATGCAGCACTGAGATCGAGCAAAACAAGAATAGAGACAAGTCCCTTGTCTGAGGCTATTAGAATATCATTTGTGACTTTAACCAGAGCTGTCTCTGTGCTATGATGTGTTCTAAAGCCAGACTGAAAATCTTCAAATAAATCATTGTTTTTTAAGTAATCACACAACTGTTTTGCGACCGCTTTCTCAAGAATCTTTGAGAGGAACGGAAGATTAGAAATAGGTCTATAGTTGGCTAAAACCTCTGGATCGAGGTTGTGCTTTTTAAGAAGCGGTTTTATCACTGCTACTTTGAATGATTGTGGAACATAGCCTGATAATAAAGACATATTCATAATATTTAATAAAGAAGTGCTAATTAATGGAAAAACTTCCTTCAACAGCTTAGTTGGAATTGGGTCTAACATGCACGTTGATGGTTTAGAAGAGAGAATCATTGAATGTAATTGTTCAAGGTTAATGGCTGAAAAGCATTCTAGTTTACTATCTCGTGTAATATTAGAACTTACGATTCCAGGAGCTGTTGATAACATTATACTGGTCGAAGGCAAGAGGTCATTAATTTTGTTTCTAAGAGTAACAATTTTATCGTTAAAAAAGCACATAAAATCATTACTACTGAGTGCTATGGGAATAGAAGGCTCAATGGAGCTGTGGCTCTCTGTCAGCCTGGCTACAGTGCTGAAAAGAAATCTTGCATTATTCTTATTCTCATCTATTAATGAAGAGTAGTATGCTGCTCTCGCTTTACGCAGTGCTTTCTTATATTCATTGAGAGTAATATGCCAAATTAAACGAGATTCTTCAAGTTTGGTGGAACGCCATATCCTTTCAAGTTGTCTAGACTTTTGCTTTATTTTGCGGGTTTCGGCATTATGCCATGGAGCTAATCTATGTTGCTTTATTTTCTTCTTTTTCAAAGGAGCAACAGAGTCTAATTTTATTCGCAGCGCATCTATAGCACTATCAACAACATGATCAATTTGGGGTGGTGTACATTTTGTATAAGTTTCCTCCCTACAAGCAGACATGTTATCGAGTTAAGTATTGGTGGAATCTCTTCCTTAAATGTGGCTATAGCACTAACGGATAGGTTTCTGCTGCAAGAGCTTTTGACTAATGCTTTGTAGTCTAGTAACAGTACTTCAAAAGTTACTAAGAAATGGTCGGATAAAGCAGGATTATGCGGTTCGACTAATAGTTGCTCAATTTCAATACCATAAGTCAGAACAAGGTCGAGAGTGTGATTATAGCAGTGGGTTGGTTTATTTACACTCTGACAGAAACCAACAGAATCTAATATAGAGTTAAATGCAACAGTAAGGCTATTTTTATCATCGTCAACATGAATATTAAAGTCACCTACGATAATTACTTTGTCTGTTTTAAGAACCAAAGTTGATAAAAACTCAGAGAATTCTGATAAGAATTCTGAATAAGGACCTGGTGCACGATACACTGTAACAAATAAAATTGGCTGCAAAGTTTTCCAGGTCGGATGCGTAAGACTAAAAACGAGGCTTTCAAAAGAGGTATAATTACATTTTGGTTTAGTATTGATCAGTAAACTTGAGTCAAAGATTGCTGCAACTCCACCTCCTCGGCCCGTGCCTCGAGCAATATGAGTGTTGACATGGCTGGGTGGAGTGGCCTCATTTATGCTGACATATTCTTCATGTCTCAACCAAGTTTCAGTGAGACAGCATATATCAATATTATAATCTGATATTAAATCATTTACCAATATTGCTTTAGATGCTAGAGATCTTATGTTTAAGAGACCACATTTAATCTTCCTGTTTTGTTGCACTGTAGTAGTTGTTACATTTACTTTTATTAGGTTATTATGTATGACACCTCTATTAGGTTTTACCTTAAATTGTCCTTGGGCAGACACACACACCGCTAATATTGGGTATTTTATTGGGTTCGGGATTCCTATGGGTGACTGCCTAGGAGAGAGCGCAGAGAAGCGTGTAAGACTGCGACTCTGCCTCCTGGTCTCAACTCCAGTTTGTCATGGATTACGTCCACAAAGCCCTGCAATGTTTGCCGAAATGAGATCTGCACCTTTCAAAGTAGGGTGAATGCCGTCTCTCTTAATCAGACCAGGTATTCCCCAGAAGGCTGTCCAATTATTTACGAAGCCCACATTGTTTGCTGGGCACCACCAAGACAACCAGCGCTGAAATGATGACATGCGGCTATACATGTCATCATTGATCAGATTGGGGAGGGGACCAGAGAAGATTACGGTGTCCGACATTGTTTTAGCATAACTACACACCGACTCCACATTAAGTTTGGTGCATTCTGATTGGCGTAAACGAACATCATTACCACCGACGTGAATAACAATCCTACCGTATTTGTGTTTATTTTTAGCCAGCAGTTTAAGATGCGCCTCAACGTCGCCCGCTCTGGCCCCCGGAATGCATGTGACTGTGGAGGCTTCGGTCTCTAAATTCACGTGTCTCATAATAGAGCTACCAATAACCAGAGTTGGCTTCTCAGCGGGTGTCTCGCTGAGTGGGGAATATCTGTTAGATACGTGAACGGGTTGGTGGGGACCTGCGGGTTTCGCTTTATGCCCCTTCTGAACAGTCACCCAGTCTCCCTGCTGCTCGGGAGTTGCCGGGGGACGGCTAAGAGGAGCTACCTTTGGCCGGTCCGCACTGGCTAACATGGGCTTTACTTTAGCTGAGTTACTTTCTAAGATGCGGAGCCGGGCTTCTATGGCTATGATTCCCGCCTCCAACCTAACAACTATACTACATTTAACACATGTATCCTTACCAGTAAGGGAGGCCGGGAAGTAACCAAACATGAGACAGGAAGAGCAGGAAATAGCACCAGAGGGTGGAGAAAGAGCCATGGCTAGCTATCAAGCTAAAGTAGCTACCGTTAGCAAACCCGAAAAGAGTGTAGGCAACTGTGGAGTTACAGTCGCTAAGAGAAGGAGAGTTGTGAGTGCTTAAGCTGTAGTAACGTGTGATTACAACGTCAGGCAGTTGCCGTGATCAAGAGTTTTAAAACGATCGATTAAGTTTAAGTTAATAAGCTATCAGCAACAGAACAGACACACGGGTTACCCGGCAGATGACAACAACAACCGGAAGTTACAACGTGCTCACCGCAATAGGTTCCTCTTTTGGGTCACATCGTCAATGCATTTGGTAATGTAGCCCATGACTGTCTCTGTGAATTACTGTATGTTGGTGTGATGGTTGTATGTGGCTACCTGCTTGAACATGTCCCAGTCTGTTGTGTCAAAGCATGCTCTGAGTGCAGCGGTGCTGTCCTCTGACCACAAAATAGTTTAAATCCTCCGCCGTGAGGCTCCACTGCCGTGTGGATGCTGTGTTTTGAGAACAATTAAGAATAGGGCAAGTGATTAGATTTAAAGTAAGATAGGTATAGTAAGTGAAAACTTTCTGGGAAAGCCCGTCAGGGACGGCGTATGTTTAAAAAGGGTGATTACGCCAAGTCAGTGACGGCTATTTAGTTGTCTCATTCTTCCTATGAACTATACTATAATATCCTAAAAGTGGCAGGGACAACTTAGCACTGTTGAACAGAAAATATAGCATTTGGTTGCTAAAAGTCTAAGATGTGGATGTTGTTTTGGTGTAAACTAACAGAAAAAATAGATGAGAACGTTTGAAAAAAGTTGATGTGAGTAAAAAAAGGAAGTCAGAGATATTGTGGGTGAAGTGAAGCTTATTCCTGGTCAGGTGCTGACATCTGGTGGCCAACCGGGTGTGGCACATAGAGTGATTAAAGATACATTAAGGTTTGGTTCCATCTAGTGCACAACTCAAGTCATTATAGTTAAACATTGAAATGACTAATTTACGCCTCTGGCGGACAAACACATAGGCCCTTCTAGGACGCCATCTTGTGGACATAGTACTGCATTTCAAGCCATAGCCTTAGGGAATATAATTGAACACACACATAATCATAACTCAGAGACCCAAGAGCAAGGCACATTTAACAGTTAAATATTTCAGAGCATTGATAAAAAATTAAATAACTGATATTTGTTTAGACATTTAGCACAAACACAGAGATAATTGACACACATGATATGACAACTTGGGACGTGGGTACGGACTCATTGGGCGAAGACGAACAGTCAACAATAGAGGTACTACTGGCCATAATTGACCCACCTGTGAGAGAAACAACAACAGAGCAAGTGGCTACAGTACAAAGGACTGTGAAGTGTAATACAATTGTATCAAGCCTAATGCTGACAGTGGTGCTCCTACTATTGTTAGGAGTAATCAGTTACATCACTGTCATTTTCTTTGAGCTTTCATAGAAGAAAAGTGAACACCATGGCCACATTACCAGAACCACACAACACAGAATGGTTATACGATCAGATCCTCAACAAAATGGAAGAAGCAGCTCCTGCAAAAGACAAAAAATAAATAAAAAGGCAATTCACCAAATTATGGGAGGATTAGACAACTGAGGGCTACTGTCACGGCTGCTGCTGCTGCTGTCTGCTCGTTAACCTGTCTGGGATTGTTTTCAGCTGTGTATGTTATATGTATATGAGATGTGCCGTTGCCCGGACGCCATTGGATACCAGTTTCCTGTCCCTCCTCCGGTAAGCGTGACCGAAGATCTGGATTGGAGCAGGTCGGGCCCGATTCACCGATCCCTGCCCACACCTTCCGGGGACTCTTACAAGAGTGTGTGCATCTCAGTTAGACGGGAGAGGTCTGAATCTGTGTCAGATGTCTCTCTGTGCTCTCCTTACGTTCTGTGTCAGTTCTGTGTAGCTCTGTGCCAGTTCTGCTACAGTGGTTAGTTAAGGTGTGTGTTCTGTGATTTGTGACGGCGTCAAACTTGTGCGAGACGCCTCACTATTTTAGCCTTAAGTGCCCATAGTGTGCTATGACTGTGATAATCTGTGGCCTTCGTTTTGTGTAGCGTTATTGTGAACAGATAGCTGGTTTTAAGAGCCTGTTTTTTTTGGTTATATCATCTTTATTTTGAGTTTATTATTAAAACCAACCTCTTACTAAGAACACCTGGTTTCGTGTTGCTTCCCTTTTACCCTAAGCGAGCTGGGGACGTAACACTACGTTCCTAAACCTGGAGAGGCCGCACCCTCCCTGGCTGCACGCAACGCCATCATGAATTACGAGAAGGGCAGACTAGCAGAGAGGAAGAGTGTGTGGGAAAAAGCGGGATAGTCTAACTAGGGCCCGCCAAGGCAAAGTATGACAAAGCACTAGACAGGAAGGAACATGTTAACAGCATAGCAGTGACCCTGATGAAAAGGCTCACTGCAGCACCTGTCCCAGCCTCTTGGTATCACTGTGCCTTTGTGTCACCTTGCTCTTCATTACAGGGCCATATTTTAAACATTGTTATCGCGGACTGTTCGATTAATCTCTGTTTAGTTATTTCATTGAGTTAAGTTTGTTTTGTTTATTTAATTCAAGATTAAGTAGACTGTTAGGTTGATTTTCGTTTATTTGGTTTAGTTTTCGACCCTGTTGCTTTACATTTGTTTTGTTTATTTCAGTTAATATAAGTTACTTGAAATCAGTATTTCGTAGGATTCTTGACTTTTTATTGTCTTATACTTATCTTATGTGTTGGTCTGTGTATTAATTTGTGTTGACTGTTTATCCCAGTAATTGTGTCTTGGTTGCCCCTCTTAGTTGCTGAGAGCCAACAGTGTGGTGCTGGTGTCCCCGGTGGTGGCTTCACCCTTTGTGTGTCGTGCTGTGCTCCCCCTGATTTGTGTTCCTTCGTGTGAGTGTGTAGTGATCACGGGTGCCTTCATTTACTTTGTGATCCCTCTCACCCCTCGTCACCTCCATCCACTAGTGAGCCTCAGCATCCCTGAATTAAGAGTTCCCCCCTTTATTTCCAGCGTGTATGTTGTTCTTAATGTGTTTTAATGATATGGTAATGCCAGAAATAAAACATTTGATAAATTGGAACCACGTCTCCTGCCCCTCAGTATCACGAACCTGAGTGCCTTGTTGGTACTTGGAATAATTATTTCCTTGGGTGCAATTCCCAAGGTGGCGTTGTCTGGCTTTTAGTTGAATAGGATATCCAACAAACACCCCCCATGTGCCGCCACAATATGATAAGTATGGCCAACCGCCTGGAAGACTCGCTAGTGCTCACCAGACTGCCATCACTAGTGGTCACCCAGAACGAAACTATTGCCCCCGACAATTATGCATTACATTACATTACATTGCATTTAGCTGACGCTTTTATCCAAAGCGACTTACAATAAGTACATTCGACCAGGAAGACACAACCTTGAAGAAAACAGAATCATATAAGAACATCAGGTTTCAAAGAGCCAATCGTTTCAAGTGATACTCAACTGGCTATAGATAAGCCAGTCCTTTATTAGTATATAAGTGCTCTGTTAGCAGTTCTTTGTTAGTAATTATTTCGCTCAAGGTGGCGTCGAAAGAGATGAGTTTTCAGTCTGCGCCGGAAGGTGTGTAAGCTTTCTGCGGTCCTGATTTCAATGGGGAGCTCATTCCACCATTTTGGGGCCAGGATAGCAAACCCACGTGTTTTAGCTGATGGGAACTTGGGTCCCCCTCGCAGCGAGGGTGCAGCGAGCCGTTTGGCTGATGCAGAGCGTAGAGCACGTGCTGGGGTGCACGGTTTAACCATGTCCTGGATATAGGAAGGGCCAGATCCATTCGCAGCTTGGTACGCAAGTACCAGTGTTCTAATCTGTCAAAGTGATGGACTGCTTTCAGATTTTTCCATCATTGTTAAAAAAAAACAACAAAGGTGGACGGAAAATATTCGATTAACGCGTCCTCTGGTGAGGGCCAACATGCCTTCAACCAGTTCCTCGATACCGCTCAAGTCACAAATAGGTCCCACACTCCAGCCTTATCCCAGTGCCGTACTGCCATGTGGGCCGCCTTGAGACACCATTACCCTTCTCCACGCAACCTCAGGGCCCTAAAAGATCTTACCAAAACACCAACCAGTGCATGACATTAAGGATTTTGACAGATGGCCCTGAGCCCAATAGAGATTGCCTAGCAATATTGCCGATTAGTTCCGCAACCCGACCCGACGTGGCCTTGCAACCTAGTGTCAGCAGAAAGTATTCAAATAATGATTACAACAAAATGCAAAAAATAAATTAAAAAATATATAAAATATATTTTAAGATCATGTTTAATCATCTGATTCGTCTGTACATTGCTGTTTTAGTCTGTGTTCTTCTAATTAGTGTCTACAGTGTGTGCCTATTGAGCTGTTTAGAGCCATGTGGGACAAAACCTGATCCTGCCCCTCCCTCTGACTGTCTAAGTCAGGGGTGTCAAACTCAAGGCCCGGGGAGCCAAATTCGGCCCGTGACTTCATTTTCTGTGGCCCCATAAGAGCTTGCAAAGAATATGATATGTATATTATACGGTTACATGCCGATTTGCCCATAAACTACATGTCCCACAATGCATCTCAAATGTGCCTTTTCCCCCAGAATTTTACTATTTTTCTTCAAAATATTCAATTTTGAAGAACCGGTCATTTATTTTTAATTTCATTTTGACTTTTTTTCTTCAGAATTTGGCTTTTCTTTTTAAATCATTTCGTGACATGCTCACTGAAGAGACTTGCAATGATTTGCCCTAGACTTCTGCTTTCAGACATAGTTAATTGTGAAGTTATTCCCCTATCAGATAATAATCCAATGCAGAGGCAATCATGTAATATAATACATTATTTTATATATATTAAATAAATAATAAATGTATTTTATATAGTCTTAAAAACTGGCAACCATGATGCTAATGTGGCCCGAGATGAAATTGAGTTTGACACCCCTGGTCTAAGTGAACGGTGACTCCAAAAACTACACTGCGCATGCTCAGAGTATTTTCCTATTTAATGTGTGTGGCAAAAAATAATGACCATAGGGGCAAAGTGCTGCCATCCCCACCATAGGTCATCTCACATAATTCAGAGCTAATTGGCTGTAAGTACGTGTGCCGCGAAAAGTGTGGTGTGTGAAGAGGAGGAGAGAGAGCTGCAGTGAGGCGTCCTAAAACCAGGAAGTAAACTGCGCATGGCTTCCCTCCACAAAAAAGCAACGAGATTTCTCCATAGGATTTTAGAAAATAGCTCAAAATAAGATCTGTGGGAAACGTAGCTGTTAGATAAATGCACGTTTTGTTCAGCCGGATAATATCCACATGTCTACCCTACTTTTATCATTTTCTAATCATAAATCTATTGATTAGATTATATTTATGATAGACTTTTGAAACTACAAGAAGATAAGGAGGACTTTTACAAAAAAGTAATAGTGGACTTAATGGACTTAATCTTCAAGTCAAGGTAAGACTGCAATTTTATTGAAAATGGGATCTTACTAAGAGAGAACAATTCAATATTTAAATGATAAAATAAAATGTTTGTGGGTATCCTTCTGTTGAACTGTCTGGTTAAAAGTAATTGAAGCATCAGACAAAAAAAGCTTTTGAAAATAATATTATATTTTGATTTTATATATTTGTAAACCTGAAGAGTCAGTGCCAGTGCCTCACCAGCCATGAACCTCTCTGCAGAAGCTTATATATAGACGTCTGAGTTTTTTGTGCCCCACCACTTTTGTACATATAGAAACGCCACTGGCTATTTAGCTTAAGCTAGTTAGCAGCAAAATGCCTCCGTTCTCTACAGATGACTTCCACAAACTTTTACAGAAGATGGCCGTGTTGGAAATGAAAATGCAACGGTTGGAAATTAACGTGGAAGTGAATGGACTTGGTTGGAATAACACCACTTTACCAGTGTTGCAAAATAATGGACAAAGGCATGCTAACTCAAAGCTAGTTAGCAGCTACAAGGATTCCAAGGAACAGGAGGGCTATGTACCGGGTAATAAATCTACAAGTGGTAGTCCTCCCTCGAACTCTCTGGGTGCAAAGCCTAAGAGTAAATCATTTCCATGGGATTTGGGAAGACGAACAACAGGCAGAGCCCAGCACTCTGAAATCTGTGATGCGACCGGCTGGCCTGCATTGTTATCACCCAGGAAGAGCGCCTCTTCAACCCCTATTCATACTAGGAAACAGCCGTGGACAGCTGCTAAAGGGAGAATTACAAAAAATCCTCCTAAACCACCAAGTGTGCCAATCCAGAACAGATACGCTCTGCTGACCGAAAACCGGAGATCTCTTTCTGATGACCTGGATAACCTGTCCTCTTCACACAGCAGGGTAAGGACCAATAGCTACTCCAAAAGTAAACGGCTAGAGGGAAAGCTAACGACTGGGCCTGAAACTCTGAATGTGGGTGACTCTGCTGTAAGAGATGTAAAAGGTCTGTGTAGTAAGAACAACACCAAAGTACTCTGTTTTCCCAAGGATGTGGTCTCTGACTTGGCTGAGAAGATCCTGCATATTGGGGCTGAACATCCGACTGTGAAGAATGTGGTACTACACATTGAAACAAATGATGTTGTGAAACAAGAGTCAGAAGTGCTGAAAGAAGAATGTTTGTTGGAAACTGCCAGCTCTCTAATGGCGCGTTTCCACTGCAGCGGGTAGCTCGCTTTAAGCGCGCCGAGCCGTGCGGGGCCCGTTTTTGGTTGCGTTTCCACTTGGCCTAGTTTTGGCCCGAGGCTACTTTTTCACCCTTTTTCTGGCCCGACTAAATCGTGGTTCTATCGAGGCCAACAAGCGGGGCCAACAACCGGGCGGAATATGCTAAACTAGTGACGACTGCTGATTGGTCAGAGAAAATCGTCACAATTCTCGCGCGACTTAATCCCTAGTGTCGCATATATTAAGGGACGCTTGCAGCATTTTTGTAAACCTAAGAAAATGACAAAGAAAAGCATACCGTGGTCGATTGACGAAGTTGCGACATTCCTCCAGCTGATTGCAGATGATAAAATCCAGCGGGAGCTCGACGGCACAACTCGCAACCTAAACGTTTTTCAGGAGGTCTCTGCACTGTTGTCCGAACGCGGATTCTCAAGGACTTTCCAGCAGTGTCGGGAAAAACTGAAAAAGCTTAAGAGTGAGTATAGAGCCGTGAAGGACCACAACGGCCGGAGTGGTTCCAATAGGAAAAGCTGGAAGTGGTTCGACCTGTTGGACGCTATTTATGGCCATAGACCGGCCAACGTTGGGAGGGAGGGAGGCCTGGACTCTGCAACCGCGTTACTGGAGTCCCTGCAAGGTAAGTTTTTGCTAACGCTCTGTTATTGGCTTGAAAGCGTTGTGTCCCTATCTATTCTAAAGCTCACTTCTAACAAACAAGTATTTTATCCTTACATTTATGTTCGACAACCCATGCTTTTATGGAGCCCCGAAGAGCTACATAGCTAGCTAAGGCAGATAGCATTAGCTAGAGCTATTGTTTGCTAACACCACATGCGCCATTGTTTAGGTTCTTCTTTTCTACAGTTGTTGTTGCTATTTAGTATTGTGCTACAGTAGTTCGTGGAATTAACAAGTCATGTTGCTGTTCTAGATGATGCCATTGTGACTAGTGAGGAGGAACAGTCCCGAACACCGGGTGGTGGCAGTGTTCCGTCCTCAACATCAGAACGGACCTCAACTCGACCACAGACACCAGCCGAGGAGGAAGCGACACCAACGCCGAGTGCCATCACGACACCACAGCGTGTGGTTCTAGGTAAGAAATAGGCATGGCAAAACGACTAGAATTGTGACTTTTTTTTAAACTTTAGATCATCCATCGTCATTAAGTAAAATAAGCTATACCACTGTGTGGAAATGCTCTGTTACAAACTAGCTAGTACGCAGCTAGTACAATTGTGTGTGACATCCTATTATATACATATATTTATAATAATTATCAACAGGCTAGACATAATGTAATTCACTTTCACAATCATTGTAAACATCTAGGGCATAACTGTCTTTAGTTCATCCTTCCTGTTGTTCTGCTTATACATTTTATTATATCCTTGTGTGACCTGTACCTGTCCTGTGTTTTTTATTGTTATTGCTAATTCTTATTGCTATAATTATCTTATCGTCATACAGGCAAGAGGAAACGAGGAGGAGACGAGCACCTAGCACAGCAGGCACGGCACCATGAACAGAGCCTGGCCCAGGTGGATCGGCACTGGCAGCTGACCATGGAGGCTGCTGCCCGGGCGAGGGAGGAGGAAATGTCCTTGAGAAGGGAGGAGAACGCTCAAACTCATGCGTTTAACCTAGCCTTCCTGCGCACTCTCGGCCAGGTTCTAGGGGGTAGCCGACGTGGCCCGTCTCCTCAGGAAGACGAACCACCTCTGTAATTTTAACATTATTCAGTTTCATCTCTCTTGTTTTTGTTAATTCTTGTTTATTTCTTATCTTTCCTTTTTTATATATATATATAATGCCATATATTTTTATGCTGCTGCAATACAAACATTTTTTTATTTTGTATTTGTACAATGCCATGCCTTTTTATGGTTATGGCTATGGTTTTTATGGTATGCAACAAATATATATCTTTTTTATTTCTATTGTACATGCCATGCCTTGTTATGCTGCAACAAAAAACACTTCCCAAATTGGGATTCAATAAAGTACTTCTCATGTTATCTCTTGTTGATAAATGCATCATCTGATTAACAAACTGATTTTCGTGAGCATGTAAACAAAGTCACTGGGTTGCCACTCACACACAAAATTACAGTTTTGGAATGAGGTAGAAGTTATAGGCCTATATTTTTCCTAATTAAAAATAGGGTACAACTAATACCATTACTCATAATATTTGTGGATCTTTAAAAAAAAACATCACTGTAAAAATAGCCCAATTAAGATCTAAACATGCAATAAGAAACATCAGTTAGGAAAAAGCCCATATGATAAAAGTTAATTTTAAGAGATTTAAAGCAAGAAATTGAGTTTGCCTGCTTGAGGTCCTCCTCTAAAACATTATTTGGTAACTGACATTACTTAAAGTAAAAGATTACCTTTCACAAATAAACTGGAAGGGGGTATTTAGAAAAAAAACAGAAAGAGAAGGGGGATAAGAGATCATTTGTATTTATGTTTACTTTCATATTTGCTTAAATGTTCTTATTATGGGGAAGTACTTACTGGTGCTTGAAAATCAAATATTTACTAAATAGTCAATTCTGATAACATTTTTTGTTTAAATCATTTGACACACACATATGTGAAAGAGAAAAAAAGATGTATTTATGTTCAATACAATGTAGTAATAATAAAAACAAAACAAATGGCACTAGCCTTAATGGCCCACAATCTTTCAATGTCGTGTTTATAATTACAAACACAAGAAATGTATATCACTGATGATGTTATGAACCTGAATATTTAGCTATTCAGGTAGCGCATCAAACCCTGTCGTATTTCAGTGCCCTCCTCCTCGGTTGCTCGGTCAAGCATCCGAACACATGGTCTGTGGTGGCAACCTAACTTCTGAAATACACAAACAAAAGCATACATATTTTAATACGTAAAAGTGGTAGCTACAATTAATTAAATACTTGAAACACTTTTGTCATATAGTGAGCGTGAAACACATTGCTAGTTAGCTAACGTTAGCTTACCGAGTAGCGTTGTCGTTGAGTCGTCCTGGAGTAGTCTCTGCCGCGTTGTACGATTGCCATAAGTCTCCCCTCAGCTTCTTCTGTATTCCGTCTTGCTATAAGCAGCCTTTTCCGAAACAAAGTTTTCCTTCTTGCTGTGATAAAAAACCACATACCAAGAAGCAAGGACACGATGGATTCCACATGCTCCATTGTTGTTGTGTGAGTTGTGTCGCATTGAAGATGACCTCACGGCAGTTGTATGCAGCGTCGCTCCGCCCGCCAACAAGCTGATCGCCCCGCCTACACTGCGTTACTATAGTAACTACCCCAGTTCCTAAACTGTAATGGAAACGCAGCATTAAAGTGAGCCGGACCTAATAAGGCCAAACCAAACCGAGCGAGGCCGAGCGAGGCCTGCAGTGGAAACGCGCAATAAATGCAGAGGTGTTCATCAGTGGCCCTCTAGCGCCAGTCAGAAGAGGAGTGGAGAGATTCAGCAGATTGTTTGCACTAAACACCTTGCTTTCAACGGTCTGTACTGACCATTCTGTCCATTGTATTGACAACTTTAACTCTTTATGGGACCGCAGACATCTTTTCAAGGCAAATGGAATTTGTCTGAACAAGTCAGGAGTGAAATTGTTTATCTCTAACGTATTCCACTGCCTGCGTCATCAATCTGTTCCCTCTGCCAAGGACAAGCGGCAAGAGGAATCAAAACAGGACAAAGACAACACATTGTGCAGAAAACCCTGAAGAAGTATCCCTGCACCCGCCTGAGGAATGTTCTGATTATGGGAGACAAATGGAGGAGTCTACACCGCCCTTCACCCCCCCGATCACCTCTGAGGATACTCTTCCTTCACCCCACAGCTCTCTCTACTCTCCGTTCACCCTTTCACCCTCGCCCACCCTCCTGGAGATCGTTGAACACATGAAGGAGATACAGAGGGTTGGCACCGATTCCTTCCTGGAGTTCAAAGACCAAACTAAGGCGATACGCAGGGCTGGCAGCATGTCCTTTACCCCCCGCTCCTCAACAACGCCCACCATCTCCCCTGTCTCCATCACCGTGCCTACGTCAACCACCTCCCCTCCCTTCAAGAAAGCATCTCCAGTCTCCGAAGCCTGATAAGGATGTGTGTGTACAAAACACAACAAACTCTTACTGATATGTGCTGGGTCCAGGCTCAAGGGCGTATGGCACTCTCAACTCTTTCCAGGACATGCCGGGGCCCTGCCTGCCAGTAGCTTTGCCGATATCTGTGTTGATAGTGTAGCAGTGGCCGCAGAATAATTATATTAATTTAACAGTTTGGTTTAAGTCCGCTAAGTCCGACAACGCCACCCTGGGAATTTCACCCAGGGAAATGTGACAAGTTTTAAGTCACTAGGACACACAGGTTCGGTTACTCATAGAACAAGAGACGTGTTTAAATTATCAAAAATAGAACAGTTTATTTATACAATCGTAAAAATATATAATTTATAAAAACCGTCATACAGGGCTATATCCAAAAGGGAGAGAACGAACAAGGGGGGGGGCTGAGGCTTACCAGTGGGGGAAAGGGTCAACGAATGAGTAGAGGGATCCCACGAAAACAAACTTAAGTCACCCCGGCAAAGATCCAAAAACTCGAGGGAAGCACAGCACACGAAAGGGGGAAGCCACCACCTCGGACACCAATACCACCACCTTCAGCTCTCAGTAACTAAAACAGGAAAACAAGGGAAAACAGGAATAAGTGGGGGACAAAAACACAGAATGACTCAAAATGAAATAAACCAAAATTAGCCGCAGCCATACGGGCAATCATGAGGCATAAACAAAACTATGCAAAAATAGCAAAGAAAGAAAACCTAAACCAAAATCATATAAACAAACAATGAATTGAGCAAAGATATATCGACACTAATTAAGTATAAAATAAACCAAAAGAAAACAAAGAAAAATAGGAATAAACAAAAAATAAACTATTAATGAAAAGGGACCAAAGTAAACAAAATAGTTTGAATTGGTGAAGGAAAGAATAACTAAACAGAAGGAGTTAGCCCAGCAGTCCAGTCACTAGAATCCCACTAAGGGGAGCGGACCTATAGTGCAGAGTAGGCCACGCTAAACCGGCCCAAACACAGTAGCCAAAAGCGAACAATCTAAGCAGTGTCCAGTAGCACAGGATCAGTAGGGCAGGTGATGATACTGCCGTAGGCAATGCCAAACCGGACCAGACACGATAGCCCGACGCAGACAATCTACTAGCACTTAGCAGCACACAGGATCAGCAGTACGGGTGATGACCCTGCGTCAGAAACCCGTCTCTTTTCAGTGCAGCAAAACAGCAGCGGTTCTTTAAAGCCTTAGCTTGGCCCGATCAGGCAGAGAGGAGAGAGTTTCATGCTCTATGTTACAGCTACTTGACGGGCATCGCCAGGAAGACCCTCCGCTATGCCGGTGGCGGAAGCAAAACACGGCAAAAAAACGGAAGTGCCGCCAGCTAGAAGCCTCTGCCCCTTTATAGGGTGCCCCCTGGCGGTGATAGGCTAAAAATAATATGCCTTACAACACTATTTACTACTCATCCTGCTACAATATGTAATAGATTAAGAGCGGTGAATCATCTTAGAAACAGGAAGCGCTCAAACGTTTGTGTGAGTTTATCAGTTTAATTTAGCAGTGATTCCATGTCAGCCACAGCTTGTTACATGACTGATAGTGTGTTTAACAAACTTAAACTAGCTTTATTAAATGTCAGGTCTTTGGCAGGAAAAACATTTTAAATCAATGATTTTATCACTGAGCACAATCTCGATTTTATGTTTTTAACGGAAACTTGGATTGAACAAAATAACAGTGCAGCTGTTCTTATCGAATCAACCCCTCCCAACTGTAGTTTTATGAGTCAGGAAAGAATGCATAAGAAAGGGGGTGGAGTTGCTATTCTGTTCAATGATTCCCTTCAATGCAGGAAGACATCGTATGGAAACTTTGATTCTTTTGAATATGTGGCCCTTCAGCGGAAATGCTCCTCTCGAGCTCTGTTCCTAAATATCTATAGACCACCCAAATACTGTGGAAGCTTTTCTGATGACTTTACTGAACTGCTGTCTATAGTGTGTATTGACTTTGACCGTCTAGTCATTGTTGGTGATATTAACATCCATGTTGACAATCCCCCAGGACAGAGGGGCTAAATGACTGTTTTGTGTTCTTGATAGCTATGGACTGACTCAGCATGTGACGGAGCCCACGCACAATAAGGGGCACACTCTGGACTTAATTATCTCAAAGGGTCTGAATATCTCTAAGGTTGTGGTGTCTGATGTTGCACTCTCTGACCATTCCTGTGTTTTCTTTGAGAGCTCTATTTCTGTTCACAAAAATGTTCAAAAAGAGATAACCACAAAGCAATATTTAACTGAAAATACTAGGGAAATGTTTACTGATTGATTGTCAGCATGTGAAACTACCTTTTCCGTATCACTCTGTTGAATGCTGACAGATCTAGGATGGGTCTCATCCCCCCGGTCTTTTTCGGGATAAAAAAATAACGGGAGTAAAAACCCCGATTTGTTTCCCCTTGCGGAACCCTGGAGATTGCTCTCTTTAACAGGAGTTTCCGCAGCTCTGACTGGAGCGCAAGACACTGTTCTTGGGATGACAGGAGTGTTTCCTGAATCCCCTCGAACTGCGGGGGGTAAGGCAAATTGCAGAGAGTACCCTCTGCTGATCAGCCTGCTCATCCATCCGTCCATTAAACATAGCAACGTCCACTCTGAGCATCCCTCTGAGAGCGGGCGTACCTGTTTTTGTTGTGCTGTGGTAGTCATGGTGACAAGCCATGCCAGAGTCCTTGCCGCTGTTGCTTGTGAAGCAACCCAAGGGGGGCCCCGCCCTAAAGGGCTGTGAAGGGGTCTCCACACGCTGCATCACACCCCGACTCTCATCCTGTCTCTGTTTAGGAGAAGGCTCATAAACAGGACCCTGAGGCGGGTTTACGCTCCAACTCGCCGAGGTGTGTGCAGTGCTTTTCACCTCCTGCGTAACAGCCATGCTAGGCTTTATACGACCTTGTGTAGGCACAACTGGGACAGAGGAAAAATCGTGCTGCTTGTTACCCAAAAGGATATAAGCGGCCGATTTAAATGTCAAGCCCTGCTGTCTTATAACCGACTGGTTAAATATACAGCTTATACAGCGAGCCTTGCTGTTTGCTAACCGACAGATTAGAAACAGCTGGCTCAAACGGCGAGTCCCTCTGTCTATTAACCGACAGGTTAAAAACAGATGGATTATGCAACAAGTCCTGCTGCCTTTTATCAATAGATTAATGGCAGCCGGCCTGACTAGTGTGGGGGACATGTGAGACACAGTTGCTACAGACACACTGTTGAGATTTGAATAATTTTAATTAATAATTCTCTCTTCCCACATAACCCCCCCCAAAGAGTCATCTTCGGTTCTGCTTCCTCGGAGGTTCTCTTTGAGGAGCAGACCAGGAGCGGGGGTTCTTCTTTCCTCTCTGACTCGCCGCCTGCAGATCCTGTCTCTGCGGCGGAGGAGCGGAGACCTGGGACGGAGCCCCTGCAGCTGCCGAAGGGCAATTCTGACGCCGTTGCTGCTCTCGCCGCTGTCCGCGCTGCCCCTGTTGAGACTGTTGCGGGGGCTGTGGGTGCTGTCGTTGCTGTCGCTGCTGTTCCTGAGGACGTTTGTCCTGAAGCCAGCTAGCGTGACACCTTATGTTGTCTGCCTGCTCTGCCGCAGACTTCATAGTCTCCACCATGGTGTGGAACTGTGGACCAAATAGTCCGTCCGGACTGATTGGAGCCTCCAGCAGATCCTTCCCTGCACCCTCCAGTATATTCCCCTGCTATAGCCAGAGATACCAGTGGACCTGTGTCGCCCACGTCGCAATCCGCGCCTGCGAGACTGCGACTGCTGCGCACAGTGTAAGTGCAGTACTGACCGCCTTACCTATCTCCTCAGCCTCCACTGAGGACATAGTTTTTGACTGTTCGGACATTTCCACTAAGGAGTTTGACAGCAACGCTATATTTGTAGCCACCGCTGACGCCTGAAACGCACACTGGTGCATTCGGTCAGTCTGTCGGGCGACAAACCGATCTTTGGTGGCAGCCAACATGGGTTGCCGTCCGGTAACCGTGCTGGCCTGCCTAGCCCCAAAGAACGCTGTGAGGTTCGGCTCTAGAGGAGGCACGGTTCGGGAAACCCACATCCGTGAATCCCTCCACTCTCGTGAGGGGTACATATGTCCCTATCGGAGCCCTCATTACTCCAGGGTCCGCCGCCCCCCCCCTCCTGGTACTTCCTTATGGCCGGGAAGCGTGGCCAGACCGGGTCACTCCTGACCCTGTGTACCCGGGAGAACACCCCGGACATATCATCCGGAGGCGAACTCTCCTGAGCTAGGGGAACGAGGACATTTCTCCAGGTGGCTGCCTTAGATATAATCTCCGGCGACAACGCCGTGGTGGCGGAGATAGGGATCACGGGATCATACACTGGACCTACACCGGGCCCCCTACCTGTCTCCTCCGTCCGGAGGGGAGAGATGATGGGGGAATCACCCGGTGATCCCTGAATGGAGGGGACGTAGTCGTCCAACTCGTGCCCGCCATTCGGATCCAGAAAGTCAAGGGATTTGTCCCTGGAGTACTCCTGGACGGGCCAATCGTCCTCGGCAGCAGCGAGAGCGTCTGCTCTCTGCTGTCTGAGGGCCAGCGGGAGACGGGCACAATGCGAGCATAATACCCCGGGAGTGAGAGCAGCGTTCATATGCTCTATTCCCAGGCAGGACTCACACTGTGAGTGCCTGTCAAAGCTCATAATGTAGCCCGACCGCAAACGAGGCAATCCCTGACACAACCTTGACTTTCCTGCCCAGTCTCCATCTTACCAGAAAAACAAAGCTTTTTAGGAGGAATGTTTGTTTTTCAGAGGTAGCTCTTAAAAGAACTTGTTTTGCCTGTCAATGCTTCTGCAACGGAGTGCTGAAGAAAAGTAGGAGTGGATTGTAGCGCCTACTTCCTATTTATACTGAAGTGAGCCCGAAGGTGGGGCCCACGTCATAGGTGGGTGTGGAATAAGTCTGTCAGTGCTGCACACGTGCAGAGGGGATTACCCAATAGCGATAGCCTTAGAGGGCGAAGCCTTATGCGAAATATAACTACAAAGACTATCTCCAGCAGTACAGTAACGCACTCAAAGCAGCCCGGTCTAATTACTACTCACAACTCATTCAGTCTGGCTCCAGCAAGCCCTAGCGCCTGCTCTCCACCATCAGCGGGGAGGCATGTGGAGTAGTGGACTGGTGCGTTGGTGTTCAGATCAGGGGAGCACAGGTTCAAACCCCACTGCAGTCAGCATCTCGTTGTGTATCTGGGCAAGACACTTCACCCCAAATTGCTCCTGTCGGGATTGCCCACAGTATTGAGTATGTAAGTCGCTTTGGATAAAAAGTGACATGTAATAATGTAATCAGCAAACTTCTCAAACCCTGTGACAACGCCACCTCATCCTTCACCACCGAACAGTGCAACTCCTTCCTCTCGTTTTTCCAAACCAAAATCAGCAGCATTTACAGCAATCTGACACCCTCATCAGCACCCCCCAACTCCCCTCCTGGCTCCCCCCTTCACCTCACAGCCCCTGTCCCATTTCTCCCCTGTGACCCCCATTCAACTGTCCGACTTCATGACTGGAATCAACTTAACCCACACTTGACCCAATGCCCTCCAGATGTGTTAAAGAGAGCCTCCCTGCCATCTCCCAACTCATCGCCACCATCATTAACTCCTCCCTCAGATCTGGATCAGTTCCCCCCTCTCTCAAACTGGCTGCTGTCACACCCGTTCTCAAAAGACCTGGACTCACACCTGACATCATGTCCAACTCCCGGCCCATCTCAAATCTCCCCTTTCTGTCAAAAATACTTGAACGTGTCATTGCCCCACCTCAGCTCCAATGACCTCTTTGAGCCATTTCAATCCGGTTTCGATGAAAACACAGCACAGAAACAGCTCTTCTGAAAAACGACCTCCTCCTCTCCTCTGACTCCGGCAACCTGAACATCCTCATCGACCTAACCGCAGCATTCTACACCATTAACCACGCCATCTTGCTGTCCCTCCTCAAATCATCACTCAACATCACCGACACTGCACTCTCCTGGCTGAAATCCTACCTCACCGACAGACATCAGTTTATCAACATCAACAACTGCACCTCCTCCACTGCTCCTCTGTCCCAAGGCGTCCCCCAGGGTTCAGTGCTTGGCCCCCTCCTCTTCATCCTCTCCATGCTTCCCCTTGGCAAAATCAATAGTCGCCACAACCTTCAATTCACTGCTACGCCGATGACATCCAACTTTATATCTCAATAAAAACCATCACCCCCACGAGATACTCCACTCTCACCAACTGTCTCTCAGAAATAAAAGCATGGATGCAAACAAACTATCTCCAACTGAACAGTGCCAAATCAGACATTATCATCGGCCCCCCATTCCGTATCAAAACTGTTATGGAAACTTCTGTGTAGCAATGCAGTGGGAGTCACCGACTCAGGAAGGAGACAGGGTAGAGCAGGAGCTTCGATGTCAAACACTGGAGGTTTATTTGGAGTTACGGCCGGAGAATTCACATCACAAGTCACACAGTCACGGTCTGACTGCACAGGTGGTTGCCACGTCAATTCTGGAGCGCCTCTCTCTTGCTAGCCCATTTAACTGGTTTCAAAAGATAGTAATCAACATGTTTTGATAAGATAGCTTTAGACAGTTTGGGCACACTGAGTTACCTGCGTCCGCCACTTATGGCCTCGAATATGTCATACCCTGGAGTCCACAAACAACAAAGAAGAGTCCCAGTGCACCCACAACAAAGACCATCTGTGACCTAGTATTGACCGGTCACAGAATGGGAACAATAACATTATTGGCTGAAGCAGCCTGTGTCCTTAAAGGACAGGAACAATAACATTATTGGCTGAAGCACCCTGTGTCCTTAAAGGACATAAATAGACGTCAAGGTTGGTCCTGTATGTCACATCTAGGAGTCTGAGATAATTATTTCCCCGCTGACGATCCGCCGCTGGCGATCCGCTGCTGACTTCATCCGGGTCGAGGTCCGGAGTAGCGCCTGCCGAGCACCGGCCCAAACCCGCCGACAGCGCCGGACCATGGCGTGCGCAGATGGAACTTTGACTTCTTCCTCATTAGCAGGGAAGAGAGGAGGCTGGTACCCATTAGCACACTGGAAAGGGGAAAGCCCCGTGGCAGCCGAGGGGAGAGTGTTGTGGGCATACTCTACCTAGGTAAGGTGATCACTTCAAGTGGTCTGCTTCTGGGACACGAGGCACCTGAGGCATGTTTCGAGGTCTTGGTTCAGGCGCTCTGTCCGACCGTTGGACTGCGGGTGATAACCGGAAGATAAGCTGACGGTGGCGCAGAAGAGCTGGCAAAACTCCTTCCAGAAGTTGGAAATTAACTGTGATCCTCTGTCGGAGACTATGTCACTGGGGAAACCATGGATTCTGAACACGTGAGTTAACATGACCTCTGCCGTCTTCTTGGCAGAGGGAAGTGTGAGCAGAGGAATGAAATGTGCCATCTTTGAGAAACGGTCTACCACCGTCAGGACGGTAGTGTTACTTTTGGAGGGCGGTAGTCCAGTCACAAAGTCCATGGAGATGTGCGACCATGGTCGCTGAGGCACTGGGAGGGGCTGGAGCAGACCCATCTGGGCCAGGGACGAGATCTTATTCCGGGCACACACTGGACAGAGGGGGACCTTGGAGTGGATTGGACCTTGGAAAAGTCAGGAAAATCTGAGCTTCTATCAAAAACTGCAACAGTTTGTGGGACTCTACAGGACATGGTCCCTGAGCTGAGTTGGGTTACTGGGGCTTTGGTGACAGCATGGTGGAGAAAATAGCCGGACTTCCAGGTCTGTTCACAATTCCCTCCCCATCCCTTAATTTGTCCTGAACACCAATCAATATGTGGGTTATGTGTTTTTAACCAAGGAAACCCCAAAATCAGCGGATGTTGTGCTGAATCAAATAGATGAAACTGCATTATTTCTACATGATTATTATCAATTGTCACTTGGATGGGTTCCGTAATATCAGTTACTTTACACATTAGTCTGCCATCTAGGGCGCTGGCATTGACGGGATGCTTGAGAGGGACAGTCTTAATATTAAGGCTTTTAGCTAAACCCCAGTCTCTGAGGCTTTCATCAGCCCCAGAGTCAATTAGCGCCCCCAGAGTATGTGTCTGACTGTTAGCTGTGACTTTAACCTGGGTGAGTGTGCGAGGAGCATAGTCCGAGGAAATCTTGCTCACCAGCGCCCTCCTCATGGTTGGTGAGCATGCCCTTTTCCCGGGCATGTCGCCTGCCGGTGACCCGATTGGCCACAGTAAAAGCAGCATCCCTCCTGCAGGCGGCGCCGTCTTTCCTCTGGAGAAATCCTTGTTCTCCCGAGCTGCATTGGCTCCTTTGGTGCCTGTGATGGCGCTGTTCCTGCCGGGCCTGATGAAGAGTGAAACAAGGGACTCTGCGCAGTCGTGTATCGTCCGCCAAAGTGCAATAAGGATTTCATAAATGACTTTTCTGACTAACTGTCCGGGATGATGGTGAAATATGATCGCATTTTGATCTGCAGAGACTTAAATGTTCATGTGTGTTGCGAGTCAAAACCTCTGGTTAGGGATTTTTTAAACCTCCTCTACTCTTTTGGTCTCATTCAGTCCGTGGCTGGCCCAACACACGAAAAAGGACACACCTTAGATTTAGTATTATCGTTTGGACTGTCTGTCTCTGTGGATGAAATCTGTGCAGCAACACGTATCTCAGACCATTTACCGGTTCTGTTTACAACCTCGATCCCTTGTTTGTAATGCTTCTCTGATCTGTAAATTAGAGATGAACTGTACTTTTAGTGCTGATGAGCTTATCTCCATGTTTGACTCGACATGTACCCAAATACTCGATTCTGTTGCTCCTTTTACGCTTAGACGCACCAAAGTTCTCTCACAGCCGTGGCTCAATGACTGTACTCGTGCTCTCAGACGCGCTTGCAGGCGTGCAGAGAGAAAATGGAAAAAGGACAAAGTCCATGTCTCCCTAGAAATCCTTCGTGCTTGCCCTGCTGACTACCAGACGGCAGTCAAAGCAGCCAAAACACAGGACATTTCTCTGTTAATCTCCAAAAACAGCCATAAACCTCAGGTTCTTTTTAATGTCCTCAACTCGATCATTAATCCCTGTGATGTTTCTCCAATTGTGCCATCACCTAATCTCTGTGATAAGTTTCTTAATTTTTTTATTGAAAAGGTATCTGCACTTAGGCTAGCCCACACTAGTGCTACCCCAGATTCTGCTCCTTTTCTGTGCCCTGCTGTCCTCGACCATTTTGAGCCTGTATCCCTCTCTTCTCTCTCGGATGTAGTCATGCACCTGCGGCCGACAAACTGCACCTCAGACAGCATTCCCTCTCGCCTTCTCAGATACGTTTTCGAATCAGTTGGAGCAAGTATTTTATTACTTATAAACACCTCTCTTAGCTCAGGATGTGTCCCAGCTGCCTTCAAACATGCCGTGGTGCAGCCACTACTTAAAAAGAAAAATCTCGATCCCTCCATTCTCGCAAATTTTAGGCCCATTTCCCAGCTACCTTTTTTTATCTAAAGCCCTGGAGCGAGTAGTCTACGCCCAGCTGCAGTCGTTCTTAACCACGCATAGTATCCATGAAAAATTTCAGTCTGGCTTTAAACCCATGCATAGTACTGAAACAGCCCTTTTAAGAGTTTTTAATGATCTGCTCCTAGCCGCCTGACTCAGGTAGCCCAGCTGTCTTGGTGCTGTTAGACCTGACAGCTGCCGTTGACACTGTGGACCATAGCATCCTGTTGTCACGGCTTGAACAGTCCGCAGGCATCACAGGCTCTGCCCTTGCATGGTTCAGGTCCTACCTGACAGACCGTAGCTTTTTAGTGCAGCTCGGTGCCTTCTCCTCTGCCAAAGCTCCTCTTACCTGTGGGGTCCCCCAAGGCTCAATTCTGGGCCCCATCTTCTTTTTACTGTACATACTGCCCCTAGGTTAAATTCTTATGAAACACAATATTCCCTTCCACTGCTACGCGGACGATGTACAGATCTATCTGCCTCTTAAAGCGAATGTCAACTCACTACAGCAGTTGATGGACTGCTTAACAGAAATAAAATCCTGGCTGAGCAAAAACTTCATCAACCTCAATGAGAGCAAGACCGAGGTAAACGTTTTTGGACCCCAACCTCCAGCCTCTCCGGTTGATATTCTGGGCTCCCTAAGTAAAAACGTCCTCCCCTCTGTCATGAACCTTGGAGTGACCTTCAATCGCACTTTTAAATTCGACAAGCAAGTCAGCACCGTAGTCAAATCCTGCTTTTTTTAAAATAAGACTATTGGCCAAAACCAAGTCGTATTTATCTTTTAAAGACCTGGAAAGGGTTATCAACGCCTTTGTGACCTCAAGACTGAACTATTGTAACGCTCTGTATGTGGGTATGGACCAGGCATCAATTAAACAACCTGCAGCTCGTCCAAAACGCAGCTGCACGTCTCCTGACTGGCCACAAAAAGCGTGACCACATCACCCCAATTCTGGCCTCAATACACTGGCTTCCAGTCCAGTTCAGAATTGATTTTAAAATCCTTTATTTGTTTTTAAAGCACTAAATATATATATATATATATAGCTGAACTCCTCCAGCGCTACACCCCAGGCAGAGCCTTAAGATCTGCTGACCAGCTGCTGCTGGTAGTGCCTAAGACCAGGCTCAAAACCTGAGGGCACCGAGCCTTCGCAGCGGCTGGCCCCAGGCTCTGGAACACACTTCCCCTCCATGTGAGCTCGGCCCAGACCCTGGGGGCTTTTAAATCCACACTGAAGACACACTACTTCTCTCTGGCCTTCTAGTTAGAGTGGGGTCATGACTCCTGACTGTTCCATGTGTTGCTTTATCTGTTGTGATTTATTGTCTTTTATTGAGATGTAATGTGTTTTTATGTGTTTAAATTACATGTATAGCACTTTGGCTCGACCAAAATCGTTTTTAAATGTGCTCTACAAATAAAATGGAAATCAGAGATTCAAGGTCTTGTGGTAGTTCTAATGGAGCCAGGTAGTCTTTGATGGTTTCAGAGAGTCCATTCCGGAAGGCGTCTATTAATGCTGGGGTGTTCCAGCCACTGTCTATGTCTATGGTACGGAACTCTATGGCATAATCTAATACTGGCCGTGGGTGCTGTTTGCGCTGCATGAGTACATGGGTGGCTTCACCGGCAGGTGAGGTAAGATCAAAAATCCTGCTCATAGTGTTTTTGAATGCTGTGAAAGATCCACATATACTGGAGTCTCTTGACCACTCCGCAGTGGCCCATGCGGCAGCTCTGCCAGTTAAATGGGAGACCATAAATGCTACTTTAGCCTCATCTGACACAAACGCGGCTGGGTTAAGTTGGTAATGCAGGTCACACTGGACTAGGAAGGTTCTGCAGTTGCCAGATTCTGAATATTTCTCTGGCGATGCCAACCGCAGTGGGACAGGAGAGAAACTGACCTCAGCCTGATTAGCAGCAGGATTGGCATCAGGTGGCGTAGCAGGAATCGGCGCTGTAGAAGTTGCCTCTTGATGAGTGAGGACTCTGTGGAGCTGTTCTGCCAGATGGTTCACCTGTGACGTGACAGAGGTTTGGAAATCCTCCTGGCGATCTGAAAGGTCTTTCACTCCATGGCTAATGGTTTTTAGCTGCTCCTGGTGCAGATAGATGATGTTTCCATGTGCAGACAGAGCAGTCTGGAGCGTCTTGGGGTTGGCTGAGTCCATACTGGTCGGTTCGTTCTGTTAGGAACCTTGACTCAATAGCTTGGAGGACTCAAATGCACGACCCAGAGACAAAAAAGGTTTGAAGAAAAATAATCTTTACTTGCAAAAAACAAAATCACTCTTTTAGAGGAAATAACAAACTGACAAAATGTAAAGCGCTCTCATGGAGGGAAAAAGGCAAAACACTGAATCTCTTTAAGCAATGGCTTGGATCTGGCTTCTTGGGAAAATGAACAAGACGAACCGACAACTAGCAAGGGGAGACAGGACAATCTATACATGAGGTAAGTGGGCACAGGTGGAAACAATCAGGGGCGGGGCAGACACTGACGATGGCGGGAAAAGGAACCAGAGCAGGAAGTAAAGGGACCTGGAATGAGACAAGGCGAGTACAAAATAAAACAGGAAGTGGAACATAAACTAAACTAACATGAACATGACGAACACAAACATGACAAAACATAATTGACGGGGCACGACAGGCTTGATTGAATAACATTCATTACAAAATAAATCATACCATCACAACGAATGAAAATAAGCTTGAGATAATTGAAACCGTGGTTTAAATAAGTTCTAATAGGCTATTGTTGTGGCCAGTATGGACCCAGTGGACACAGGCCACCGGTCAAAGACTGCGGGCAAACTCAGCCAAGCCCTGGCCAGTCAAGGCGCTCTCGTGGGGCATCACAAGGCGGTTCTCCGTGAAGTAGTGGAGACTCTCCGGAACCTTTCCACTAACGTACAAAGGATCGGCACGCAAGCAGAACTGCTTACCTCACAGTCTTCTCCTCCGCAGCCCGCTGCACAGCCGACAGCCCCTCCCCCCTCCTGCCGCACCTCTCCATCAGCTACGAGAGGCTGTCATTCCCACACCGGAGCGATACGCTGGAGATTTGGGTATTTGTAGAGCCTTTTTGTTCCAGTGTACGTTTTTGAGCAGCAGCCTAGTACTTATCATACAGATGGGGCTAGGGTAGCATATGTAATGAGTCTGTTGAGGGGGAGTGCTTTAGATTGGGCTACAGCTGTTAGGGAGAGCCAGCCACAAATGTGCGGGTCATATGAGACTTTCATTTCCGAAATGAAAAAAGTTTTTGATCACCCGGTACGGGGGAGGGACGCTTCCAGACGCCTTCTTTCTCTCCGGCAGGGCTCCCGTAGTGTAGCCGAATTTTCAGTTGAGTTTAGAACAGTTGCTGCTGACTCAGCCTGGAATAACGTTAAATAAATAAATAATGTTTTTCTTCAGGGGCTGAACGAAGCAATTAAAGATGCGCTAGCTGCTAGGGATGATCCAGTTAGCTTGGATAATTTAATTGCCACAGCCATCAAGATTGATAATCGCCTCAGAGAGAGATGTAGGGATAGGAATAGCCGTCACCCCAATCCCAGCTACTCCTCACCTGATCCCCAAATTGGCACTGCCACTACCCCAATCTCCAGATCCTTCACGACTCCTTAGTCGGTCTCACCCCCTGGAGATGAGCCCATGCAAGGGCCCGCCCCCTTGCATCTCCAGCGGGCTAGAACGATCCAGGCTGGGGGAATGTGTTTATTGCAGCCAAACCGGTCATCTCGTTTTCTCCTGTCCTAATCTGACAAAAGGTCAGGCTCGTCAGTAGTTGTAGGGATTCTGGCGAGCCCTTCCTCCTCTCTCAACCCCCGACCCCTGCTCGCCTTAGTGGACTCGGGGGCGGACGAGAATTTTTTGGACATTGACATTGCAGCTCAGGCAGGAATTTCCTGCGAAGTGTTAGATTCGCCTCTTAATGCCAATGCTCTAAATGGAAAATTCCTGGCCCAAGTCACTCACCGCACCAAGCCAGTAAACCTCATTCTGTCTGGAAACCATCGTGAGTTTATTCAGTTTCACCTAATTTCCTCACCTCATGTCCCCATAGTGTTGGGCCATCCCTGGTTAACAACACGCAACCCCCAGATTGATTGGGTAACTGGCAAAATCATTCGTTTATTTTGCTTATCCTCTTGCCTGCAGTCTGCCCTACCGCCAGCAGAGGCCGCCTCTCCACCACGCAAGATCGAGCCGCCTGACCTGTCATCTGTCCCCACTGAATATCATAACCTAGGAGAGGTGTTCAGTAAAAAGCGAGCTCTTTCTCTTCCTCCTCATCGACCCTACGACTGTCCCATTGACCTCCTTCCCGGGGCCCCTCTGCCTTCCTCATGTCTGTTCAACCTGTCTCGCCCTGAGAGAAAATCCATGCAGAGTTACATCCATGACTCCCTGGCTGCCGGTGTCATCCGCCCATCCTCCTCCCCGGTCGGTGCTGGGTTTTTCTTCGTGAAGGACCGCTCACTACAGCCCTCCATTGATTACAGGGGTCTTAATGCCATCACTGTAAAAAACAAATATCCATTACCCCTAATTAACTCCACCTTTGATGGTGAACGATGTGCTCCGTGACCTCCTCAACCGGTCAGTCTTTGTCTGCTTGGATCACATCCTCATATTCTCTCGTAACAAGGAGGAGCATATTATCCACGTCAGGCAGGTGCTGCAGAGACTCCTTGAAAACAGACTCTTTGTGAAGGCGGAGAAATACGAATTCCATGTCAACACAGTCTCATTCCTGGGCGACATCGTTGAGGAAGGAAAGCTTAGGACCGACCCTGAGAAGATCCAAGCGGTGGCCCAAACCAACCTCAGTTAAAGGGATAGTGGAAATCCGCGAATTTTGGGTATTTTTATTAAAAAATAAGCATAATAAACTCTTTTCATGCGCCTAGTTTCATTTTATTTTCAATTGTACTGCTCCCGACCACGCCCTCTCAATGAAACAAATACTTCGGGAATCGTCGGGAATCTTCGGGTGATGACGAAAACAAAGGAAGATGGGCACAAACAATGGCGGACATTCAATAGAATTTTCATGTGAATAGCCGACCTTTATTATGGTGAATAGATGTGTTTTGTATGGCTGTAGTGCGACAGCAAATGCAGAGAATGGCGTTTCGATGTTGTAAAGATAACACGGGCAAACTTCACGGAGCCGAAGCTGACGAGTACTTCGGCAGTCGTGTGCTCCCGTCATTTTATTGACGATTGTTTCGAGATTCCTCTGTCTCAAATTGAAAGTGGAATACATAAGAAGTCAGTATTTTATTATGTTTTCTGGCTGATTTAATGCATCATTAGCCTGTACCATTGTGTACAACGCCATTTATTGCCTGTCGATTAGGCGACCGGAGGCCTCGTCATCCGATAATCCGGTACACAGTGTCGAATGTGTACACTACAGTCATCGTATAGACATGATAGACTAACAGTACTGTGAGTACAGCCTACACTTGACAGGCAGCCTGGCTAGCCTAGGATTAGGACCCTACTACGTCAAAAGACCGATTGGCTCTAGCTGTATATCATGCTAGTATACAATTCATTTCAATGTATTCATGTAATTAATGCCCATAAGGCTGTTACATATACAATAATAAATGTGACAAGATAATTTATGTGAACCTGACCCTGGTATGTTATGAAATGTACCCAACATGCAGTCATCCTCAGGCATAGCCATAGGCCTACAGTACATGCAAGCCAACTTTTACAATATATAATATAGCGCCTAGCGTGAGCTATGCTTCGGGACCTACCAGTCAAGATTATTTGTGCGTAGTGGTGCATCATCTGGCGCCTGGTCCTGGTCATCCTCGCCATTGCCCATGCCGTGAACTAACTCCATCACCTCAGGCTCGGGCTCGAACAAATAAGGACGTAATGGTCCATCGTCTGGCTCAATATTCCGACCATCGTCGCTTACTGAACCGGATTCAGATTCAGTTCCTAAAACTACATTTTCGTAGGAAAGCCGAGAGGATGTTTCTGACTCGCTATCATCACTGGATACCTCGTACAATCCTTCATCTTTGTCTGGTATATTTGCCCTTCCACGTTCATTCTGCATAGACTCCATTGTTTGTTATCGTTTCGTCTTCCTGAGTTTTCCTCACTTCCGGTTTGGCTGAATCGATAATTTCGTTTCTAAAAAAGTTTGGGGAAGCTGCAATAAAGTGCTTCTAACATGCGTAAGGCAATTATTATATTTTTTTAATCAGGTGTGATTGTTTTGGTACGTAATTATGCTTGTATATAAGTTAAAACGAAACTATTTGGGGTTCAATTTCCACTATCCCTTTAAACAGCTTCAACAGTTTCTTGGTTTTGCCAATTTCTATCGGCGCTTCATCAGAGACTACAGCAGAGTGGCAGGTCCTTTAACCAGACTCACTTCCCCTACAACTGGCTTTTCCTGGACCCCAGAGTGCGATGCAGCCTTCTCAGAGCTAAAGAGACTCTTCACCACTGCCCCTGTGCTCATCCACCCTGATTCCTCTCGCCAGTTCGTTGTGGAGGTCGATGCCTCCAACACCGGGGTAGGAGCAGTTCTTTCCCAGTGCTCGGAACGAGACCAAAAATTGCATCCTTGTGCATTTTTCTCTCGCCGCCTCACTCCAGCTGAGAAGATCTATGACGTGGGTAACAGAGAGCTGCTGGCTGTCAAACTTGCCCTAGAGGAGTGGAGGCACTGGCTGGAGGGAGCTGAACTCCCTTTCATTGTATGGACTGACCACAAGAACTTGGCGTACATCCAATCTGCCAAGCGCCTTAACTCCCGTCAGGCTCGATGGGCCCTGTTTTTTCGGCCGCTTCTCATTCACCCATACCTACCGTCCAGGGTCACGGAACCTCAAGCCGGACGCTCTCTCTCGCCAGTTCGCTTCCGAAGGACCAGTTGCCAGTCCAGACACTATCCTGCCTGCCTCCTGCGTGGTGGCGGCTGTTACCTGGGAGATTGAGTCATTGGTCAAGGAGGCTCAGCGGGCGCAGCCTAACCCTGGTAACTGTCCAGCTAATAGTCTCTTTGTGCCAACCTCTGTTCGCTCCAAGGTCCTGCAGTGGGCACACGCCTCCCGTCTCTCGTGTCATCCTGGTGTCCATCGCACACTGTTTATACTCAGACAGCGGTTCTGGTGGCCTTCCATGGCTCAAGACACCAGGGCCTTTGTTGCTGCCTGTACAGTATGTGCCCGCGCCAAGTCCTCCCACCAATCTCCCTCTGGCCTGCTTCACCCGCTGCCAGTGCCTTGTCGCCCTTGGTCGCATGTGGCCTTGGATTTTGTTACTGGACTTCCACTTTCACAAGGAAATACCATCATCCTAACTATTGTGGACAGATTTTCCAAGATGGTACACTTTGTTGCTCTTCCCAAACTTCCCACAGCCCGAGAGACTGCAGATCTTCTGGTCAGCCATGTTGTTCGACTCCATGGGATGCCCCACCGACATCGTCTCTGACCGGGGTCCCCAGTTCATTTCCCACGTTTGGAAGGCCTTCTGTCAGGCTCTGGGAGCATCGGTGAGCCTGTCATCTGGCTATCATCCTCAGACGAACGAGCAAACGGAACGGGCCAACCAGGATCTGGGGGCGGCTCTTCGTTGTGTGGCTTTCAGGAACATTGGCGCATACCTGGTACGTGACTTCCACCGGGATAACCCTGGTATACCTGGTAGGCCGCCTGGAGGCGTCCCTTAAGAGGGAGGGGGGGGGTACTGTGGTGGCTGTACTTTTCCAGCCGCCTCCCTTGTGTTTGTTTTCCCTGTCTGTGTTTGTGTGTGCGTGGTGGCTGTCACTCCTGGCTCCCGGCTCAAACCTCCACCTGCTGTAATCAGCTGTGCACCCTCCCCTACTACACACCTGATTCCCATCAGCATTTACCGGGTGAAATAACCAAAAAAAATTAAAAAGTAATAAAACCGGGGAAAATAGGGGGGAAAGTGAAAAAAAGTTTAGCCACTGGTCACTGCTAGCTTTACGAAACGTGCAGAGAAAAACGTAAAAAGCATTAAAGAAATGTGGGTGGGATTGTTAATTTCTAGCGTTATTTTAGTTTTTTAAACTATTGGATTGATGAAGAAGATTTAGGTTTTTTGTTTTTATATTGCTTATGTTCAAGTGTGGACCAGACAAGGTTGCGTTCCAATAGTCCATTTAGCTTAGGAACCTACCTAACCAAGTGAAATGACCCGGAAATAAGTCAGTGGCAGCCATGATAAGTGTCGTTCCAAGGCCCTGGCTCTTTCTCATTTCTCTAACTCCCCTCCTCGACTCCCCGACTCCCCTCCCCGACTCCCCTCCCCGACTCCCCTCCTCGTGTCTTAGTCCCGCCCACAGGAGATGCGAGCGGAGGAGCCGAGGAGGGGAACCGAGGAGAGAGGAGGGGAAGCAGCAGGCGGTTAGAGAAATGAGAACTCCTCTCCTCTGAGCAACCTGATCTCACCAGAATGCGTGACTCCACCACGACTTCTTAACACCGCATTGCGTGGTGGAGTCACGAACTTTGTTACATTTACGTCTCGGCATCACGCAAACAACTCCAATGTAAAGTGAATGAGGCTCCTTTGTCGTGGTGCACACACGCATTTCTACAACGTCCCGCAGTGAGCTTTTATTCTATAAAACGTTTTTTTAAATCTGCTTTATAGCTTGTAGTAACTCACGGGAGGCTTCTTTTATTTTATTTGTATTCATAACAATTTTAATTTTTCGTCAGAATGTAAAAATTACATTAGTTACGAATTTGTGTTCTCAAAAAACAGTGCATTGTGTGTAATACAACTGTGATTTTTATTAAATTAGTTAGTTTTTAAGGAAGGCCAGAGCTTCAGCTGTGTCAAATAGATTGTTCCCTTTAGTTAACGTTATTTAAAAGATAAAGATCATGTCCCCTGTATTGTATTACGAGCGTCCATTGGATAACGGAGAATTGTACACCCGGAAGGAAGTATTTTCCTTACTGTCGATTGATTTTACAGTGATATCTGCACTACTCATCGACTAAAAAACACCAGATTATCCTTGTTAATTACACAACATTGATTGGTTTGAATTGTGTACAATGCTTTTGTATTTTCCCCCTTCGATTCGGAGAAACAAATGTTTTTTCTGAGTTTTAGGGTGGCCGAAGACACTACACTACCCAGAATCCTCAGCTATCGTTTGGGACTACACCATGTGCTTAGCTTGACAAACCTGTGATCAGTCCTCAACCTCTGTGATTGGATGTTGGAGTGGCAGTGTGCGAAGTTTACACAGAGTGTCAAAAAGGACTTTGAAATGGAATGAAACCCATCGACGGCACACTATTCTAAACAGGAATCGAACGTGTCCTACTTAGGTCACAGGCTCCTCTAACAGAGCGTCCACACTACAGCTTCAAAAATAGCTTGGAGCTGGGCGTGTCTGGAGCTTGGGGATTTTATTCAAGCAACACGACCAATCACATGAATCTCCCGCCCCCGACATACAAAGCAAAAACCCCCGGGGATTTTATGCGAGCAATATATATATAAACTCCCCAAACAGGCGAAAACCTACCAGTTTCCCCCACTGTCTCTGCCACCTCCCTCCATGCCTGGTTCCTCCGGTTTGTATCCCGGTAGGTGAAGAGGGTCTGGTCATACAAAACCGGGTGATTTGCTACGGCGATAGTTAGTTTCTCCTCCGATTTTTTTGAAATATAGAAATGCGGGATATCTCTCCCAGCTTAGACGCGGTTTGATTGGCTACGGCTTCAGCTGTCAGATTTTGGGAAACGGGATTTGATTGGCTGGCACTGGCTACTCCGGCGTCTCAGGCGACAGAGACGCTGTCACTACCCGATCCGTCACCCTGCCCGATCGGTTCTGCGCATGTGCGAGAGGGTCCGGAAGTCCGGACGGCAACACAAGATTGACAGTTGACACAGTGGCTTTCAGCAAAGCTCAAAAAGAAAAACCGAGAGAGATGAGTTATTGTTATTACAACGTGACTTCACTATTATTAAACAACTCTTTTTATTGGGTTCTTTTATTTGGGGTTAACTACATTGTCAGAATAAATGAGAAATGAACTTCTGTTAGACAGCCATATGCCATACATGTTTGCACACATTCACAGTAAATATGTATTCAGCATGATAGCTGTCTAACAGAAGTTAAATCCATTTCTCACTTATTCTGACAATGTACTTAACCCCAAATAAAAAAACCCAATAAAAAAAGTTGTTTAATAAAAGTGAAGTCACGTTGTATTAACAATAACTCATCTCTCTCGGTTTTTCTTTTTGAGCTTTGCTAAAAGCCACTGTGTCAAGTGTCCATCTTGGGTTGCCGTCCGGACTTCCGGACCATCTCGCACATGCGCAGTACCGATCGGGTAGGGTGACGGATCGGGTAGTGACAGACGCCTGAGACGGACCGCTCTGCTACCCACAATTCAGTTCGGCGAAAAAGTGCGGCTACGTGACGTCACCCCATTGAAAGTGAATGGGCAGATTGGAGCAGATTGGAGCTTTCGACACTGTAGTGTAGACGGGCCGTAACATTGCTACGCAATAAAACAGGTCTACACAGAAAAAATAGTGCAATAAGAGTCTATATACAAGTGATTGGAATATGATATATTAGATAAATAATTTCTAAGTCAACCTGATCTCACCAGAATGCGTGACTCCACCACGACTTCTTAGGGGTTGTTTGCGTGGTGCCGACACGTAAATGTAACAAAGTTCGTGACTCCACCACGCATTGTGGTGTTAAGGAGTCGTGGTGGAGTCACGCATTCTGGTGAGATCAGGTTGTCTCTGAGCGGTAATTTTAAAGAGACGTCCATTAATGATGACAGGAGGCACAGCAGCCCTCTGTCTGATGGACAGATGTGTTCATGACCACTTATATATTTACTTTGATTCATTCACCGTGCGGTATAATGAGACAATAACAGGCTACAGATGCGTGGACACACACACACATATATATTCATATATATACAATTTCAGAATCAAACAGAGCACTCTCATAATAACGTAACACTATCAGTCTGGATATACCCCCCCCTCTCTGGTCGCTACAATGAGGAAAATAAATTACGGATCAAAAGTTGTATTTACAAGTAGGCTATTACAAGGGATCCATGCTGCTACTTTTGGTAAGCAGAGGACACCAACCCAACTGAGACTTGTCCACACACACACACACACACACACACACACACACACACACACACACACACACACACACACACACACACACACACACACACACACCACACACACACACACACACACACACACACCACACACACACACACACACACACACACACACACACACACACACACACACACACACACACACACACACACACACACACACACACACACACACACACACACACACACACACACACACACACACACACACACACACACACCTAACAGCCATTGTGTTTTTTATTATGTGAAGCATGCTCAGCGGCGTTTCTATATGTACAAAAGTGGTGGGGCACAAAAAACTCAGACGTCTATATATAAGCTTCTGCAGAGAGGTTCATGGCTGGTGAGGCACTGACTCTTCAGGTTTACAAATATATCAAATCAAAATATAATATTATTTTCAAAAGCTTTTTTTGTCTGATGCTTCAATTACCTTTAAACAGACAGTTCAACAGAAGGATACCCACAAAAATTGAATTTTATCATTTAAATATTGAATGGTTCTCTCTTAGTAAGATCCCATTTTCAATAAAATTGCGGTCTTATCTTGATTTGAAGATGAAGTCCATTTGCCTATCCTTCTGGACAAAAATCTCAATTACTTTTTTGTAAAAGTCCTCCTTATCTTCTTGTAGTTTCAAAAGTCATCATAAATCTAATCTAATCAATAGATTTATGATTAGAAAATGATAAAAGTAGGGTAGACATGTGGATATTATCCGGCTGAACAAAACGTGCATTTATCTAACAGCTACGTTTCCCACAGATCTTATTTTGAGCTATTTTCTAAAATCCTATTGAGAAATCTCGTTGCTTTTTTGTGGAGGGAAGCCATGCGCAGCTTACTTCCTGGTTTTAGGACGCGTCACTGCAGCTCTCTCTCCTCCTCTTCACACACCACACTTTTCGTGGCACACGTACTTACAGCCAATTAGCTCTGAATTATGTGAGATGACGTATGGTGGGGATGGCAGCACTTTGCCCCTATGGTCATTATTTTTTGCCACACACATTAAATAGGAAAATACTCTGAGCATGCGCAGTGTAGTTTTTGGAGTCACCGTTCACTTAGACCAGGGGTGTCAAACTCAATTTCATCTCGGGCCACATTAGCATCATGGTTGCCAGTTTTTAAGACTATATAAAATACATTTATTATTTATTTAATATATATAAAATAATGTATTATATTACATGATTGCCTCTGCATTGGATTATTATCTGATAAGGGAATAACTTCACAATTAACTATGTCTGAAAGCAGAAGTCTAGGGCAAATCATTGCAAGTCTCTTCAGTGAGCATGTCACGAAATGATTTAAAAAGAAAAGCCAAATTCTGAAGAAAAAAAGTCAAAATGAAATTAAAAATAAATGACCGGTTCTTCAAAATTGAATATTTTGAAGAAAAATAGTAACATTCTGGGGGAAAAGGCAAATTTGAGATGCATTGTGGGACATGTAGTTTATGGGCAAATCTGCATGTAACCGTATAATATACAAATCATATTCTTTGCAAGCTCTTATGGGGCCACAGAAAATGAAGTCACGGGCCAAATTTGGCTCCCGGGCCTTGAGTTTGACACCCCTGACTTAGACAGTCAGAGGGAGGGGCAGGATCAGGTTTTGTCCCACATGGCTCTAAACAGCTCAATAGGCACACACTGTAGACACTAATTAGAAGAACACATACTAAAACAGCAATGTACAGACGAATCAGATGATTAAACATGATCTTAAAATATATTTTATAATTTATTTTTTGCATTTTGTTGTAATCATTATTTTAATACTTTCTGCTGACACTAGGTGGGGCTGTGCCCCACCTGCCCCTAATGACCAGTCGCCACTGAGCATGCTAAATGGTTTTAGAAAAATATGGACTCTTTGTTTGTATATCTACTAAACTAAAGCAAATAAAGAGAGTATAGGCCTGTTATACTGAGTGATATATATTATACACACTGCTTTCTGCACGGACTTCACAGCTGTTCTCTCTGGAAACATCATGTTGCAATGAAAGCAGTTAATAAAATAATATCCAGGGGATGCATGCAGAGCTGTCATTGTCTGAGATAAGTCCAGCCGTGCGTCACGACTCTTTGAAACATCTCTGTTGCCGGAAATGCATCCACGAAGGAGCCGTGGAGGAGCCGTGGAGGACCCATCAGTGTATCCTCGGTTAGAGCTCCTCCAGAGAGCCTCCTCGATGCTCGGACATCCTGCTCAACAACCAACAACAACCATGCTCGGGTCCTCGAAGTGCATTTAGAGAAATTAGATATCCTTCAACATGGCACGCTGAATTCATTTCCGGGTCACTACCGGAGGACCGAGGAGTCGAGGAGTCGATGAGGGGGATTTGATGAAATGAGAAAGGGCCCCTGTCTCAGGTTGACTATTTTAATTTCCTCGCTCCTCGGTCTCACCGGAAGTTGATTTGTCTGCGCCATCTTGAGTACCGTCCCATGGCTCTTATTTCTGCCGGAGGATCGAGGAGCGAGGAGCGATAATGGAGGAGCGATAACGGAGGAACCACCAGACCATCCTCCGATGAAATCCTCAGATACTCGCCCCGCCCCCTTACTGTGTATCGCTCACTGATTGGACGATGCAGTGCATGCACTGATCTGATGCTTCTTGACATGAGAGCAGTTTCCCAGCGGAGTGAAGAAAACACATGAACCTCACGGGAGTCCCTCCTCAGTTTATACCGTGTTTTGTTTCAATGAATGTTAATCTAACTGGGTTTTGATAGATAACATATCTCTTTTTCTTCTCTCAATTATTTTATTTCTATTGTGCACTCTATTAATCAAACTATTGTTCGTTTATACATTTTAAGAATGGCGTTTATCTTTTTTGAGAATGAGTTCTTATTTGATTTAATGTTTTTGGATCTACAACAGATGATACAAATGTTTGTGTCAGTAAATGTGTACTAACAGAGGCGGGGGTGTGTGTGGAAACAACGCTGTCAGACGATCAGCTGTGCGGCGTCATCACAAACGGACGTCGCTTCACGTGATGCTCCGGAGGAAAGGACGTCCCATTGCTCTTAAAACTAATTTCCCTACTTCTCTTGGTTTCCTTAGAGGAATGTCTCCTCCTCGACTCTCATTTCTCTAAATGCACACCGAGGACCGAGGATCGAGCGTCGAGGAGGCTCTCTGGAGGAGCTATAACCGAGGATACACTGATGGTTCCTCCACGGCTCCTCCGCGGATGCATTTCCGGGAACGGTGGAGGCGCGACGCACGGCCTGACTTATCTCAGCCAATGACAGCTCTGCATGCATCCCCTGGATATTATTTTAAAACCTGCTCTCATCGCAACACGATGTTTACAGTAGAGGCTTCTCAATTCTTAAATGTCCCCTCCTCGACTCCCCTCCTCGAGACTTAGTCCCGCCCACAGGAGATGCAGCGGAGGACCGAGGAGGGGAACCGAGGAGAGAGGAGGGGAAGCAGCAGACGTTTAAAGAAATGAGAACTCCTCTCCTATCTACTAAACTAAAGCAAATAAAGAGAGTAGGCCTGTTATACTGAGTGATATATGTTTTACACACTGCTCTGCTTTCTGCAGGACCTCACAGCTAGAAGGGGTGTTACGGTATTATGAGAGTGCTCTCATACTTTAAATTGCATATATTTATATTTGTGTGTGTGAGTCCGCATCTGTAGCCTGTTATTGTCTAATTATACCGCACTCTCAATGAATTCAAAGTAAATATGTGGGGGCACTGGCGGCACATATCAGACCCGGGCCGGGGGGCGGGCCACATGACCGGGCCCTTTAAACCCAATAAAGCTTGACAAAAATATCAGGAGTCCGGGGTGGTAATCTGACGCTCGTGCGTAAAAAGTCGCTCAGTCAGTAAGATTACAATTTAAAACAATGTTTGAAAGAAAAGTAACAAAAGAAAAAGGTGTAATATTTAAGATTTCGTTTCTACAAAGGGTATAGAAACGAAATATATATATATAAAAATATATATCAGAGATAATAATGATATAACATGACATAAAGTCCAACAAGGACAACGAAAATATAGCCTAATAAAATGACTACATTTCTGACACCATTCACCATGGACAGCCAGCAGCCACCATGAGAGCAGAGCAGTGTAAAATTGGCACGGCGGCCCATACATTCACGTACAAGTAGGCTACTGTACAAATTACATTTGAAGTGTACTCACCATGCACTACTCGAAGGGTACTCGGCGAGCCTTGCGCTCCGCAAACTCGTCCACAATCCGCTGTATGTCCAATTTCTTGGCTCGGTCACTTTCGATGGACAGCAAGGCCAGTCCACTCAGTCTCTCCTGTCCCATCGTGCTCCTCAAATAGTTTTTGATGAGTTTTAATTTGGAGAAAGAGCGCTCGGCGGTTGCCACGGTGACCGGAAGAGTCAGAGATAAGATGAAGGCTGTGCAAACCTCACTGAATGTAGATGTTACTGCTGGGTTGTAAACAATGAGCATTTTTACCAGATCCGCGACAGATTTTAGTTTTGGAATTTGGTCCCTGAAACAGGTTCTGAAAGAAAGCTGCTGGCCAGGGAAGCTGGCGGCGATGTCCCGACTGTAGTGCTATAAGCCGCTGGGCAGCTTGGTGTAAATCCTCGTCCTTTGCTTGCAGTAGTGTGTTGGGGTGAATTGCCTCAAACATGTTCACGGTTGCATTTAAGCTGGTGAATCTTTGGGACAGTTGCTGGATGATTATATCGAGACATGCATTGAAAACGGTCACTCGAAAGTTGCTCTCTGCGTCAGTGAGGCGGCTGTCTTCAGAAAGTTCATCAAAGTGTCTCTTAACTTTCCTGGCCCTGGTTGTTTCAAACTGTGTTTGACTTCCCCATTTAGTAGCCAGGGCAAGAGTGGCGGACTTCGCCTCATCAAATTGTCCCCTATACTCCACCAAAACACTGATGGCATGTTGCAGTAGAGTAGATGCTTTGAGAATATCCGCGTCTTTTGCTTGCAGTAACTGTGAAGCACAATGTATGCTTTCCAAAATCTTGGTCTGCATGTTGACCAAAAATAGAAAGCGACATTTTCTTATTGCATTCTTGAGTGCACTTGCTTCATTGCGCTCATCCTTTTTGTCACTGGTAAGGGATATTTTGACGAGGGCTTTTATAATGTCTCCATATCTGTGCCTTAACGCAACAAGCGCATCATGGCGAGATGACCAGCGAGGGGGACATAAGCGTTTTAATGTGATAGTTCTGCTCTCTGGCGTCATTAACGCCCATCGTTTGATACTGTGACCAAAAAAGTTGTAGAGCGTCTCCACAGTGTCATAGAACTGCTTCACTCCAGGGACATTTGTAACAGAGTCGTTGAGTGCTAGGTTGAGATTATGAGCAGCGCAATGAACATAGTGAGCAAGAGGCTCCTTCTCCGCTATTCTTGCTTGCACGCCTGAATACACACCCCGCCCCATCATAGCCCTGTCCGCGACATTTAGACAGATCTAATCCGTTTTTCTCTATAGAACCAAGGATTTTGTTTTCAAGCTCTGAAGCTGATGAACCTTCAGTCACTTCAAAACCCAAAAAGACTTCATTGATCTGTACATCTGTTGCAATATCCATGTCGTTCTTAACAACAGTTATGTAACGGTAAACCTGACTCAACTGGTCTATCTTTGACACATCTTGCGTTGTGTCCATGATGACGGAATAAAATGGGGCTTCGTTTATTTCATCAATGATGTCAGCTTTCACACGTTGAGATAATATGTAAATAATCTCATCTTGAATCTGGTAACTGAGGTATTTCACTGACCCTTCTGGTCGGTTGATTAGCTCTTTCAAAACAGGGTGGTAGCGAGCCAATAATTGTATTATTGACACAAAGTTGCCAGCTTTTCCCTGACCTAGAACCTCTCGATGGCCCCTGAATGCCAAGTTGCTTGAAGCTAGAGTGTGAGAATGTGAGAGTTACATTAACAATGCGCTCCATGACCGGTCTCCAAAATTGGGCAGCATTACGCACATTCCTCTCCATGTCAGCGTCTATTGTGCCGTTGGTTTTCCACTGCTCATATACTATGCATGCACCGAGGTGTATTTGAGTGGATTCATGCCTCTCAATTTTAGTAGAAAGATGTTTCCAGTCTTTTATTCCGTACCCATGCATTGTTGTAGAACGGTGCGTTTCGGTTGGCAAAAAGCCAGCAAGTCTCACAGTAACAGCAGTCCAATTTTGGGGAATAGCACATCCAGCTGCGTGGACATTTCATCCCAACTTTAGTGGTGGAGGTGTAATAGCTTTCTGAAAAGCAACGGTTATCCTTGTCTTTGGGAAATGGACCTTTGGGTTTGCATGGGCCCATTTTAAGGATATATCTTTTGATATTGGCGTCCTCAATGTTTTCAAAATAGTTTGCCCGATCAGTCGGAATACGCTCCAGAGGATAATTGCAGGACACATCATGATCCGTGGTCTGAGTTTCACCCGTAGGCGTAGCGTGGGGAGGAGACCTGTTGCTGCTTTCATTCCCAGTGTCCAGTACTTCTTCACCTTGCGGCGCAGCAGGTAATCAGCCGGAGGGGGAGGGGTGCGGCTGGTCAAGCGTCAGGCCTGGCTCTGTAGACGAGCAGCTAGCAGCTGTTTTGTCGTCCCTATTATCACTACAGCCGAGAGACAGAAAAGGAAATAAGCTAGGCGGCCGAGCTACACGAAGCAAGTAACAACCACCATATGATATCAACATTTACCACAAACTCACACTTTCTTGTTGACGGTGTGTGTCCGTGATTGTAGCCTACCTGTACATCTGGCTAACCCCCGCTAACGTTGTTGGCGGGCTGGGGCATGGGGATGAAACACCGCTGGCAGTAGCAACAACTTCAGGTTCATCTCCCGCAGGACGAGGAGTAGGGCGAAAAAAGTATCCATCTAGCTTGGACAATTTGGCCTTTTGGTCCTCCTTTTTATCTTTTTCTTTGCGTTTTGTAGCTCCACTTTTGTGTTTATAGCTGCTCATGCTTAGGCAGTGCTCTGTTGAATGACAAGTGATTGATGATGACGTTGACGTTCATTTACGTATGATGTTGATGGACGGCTGTTGATGACGATTTTACCCAAAAATACATTTGGAGACAATAGAAGGGATTCACTTGCAATTTTTCATGCTTGAATGTTAAATGTGAGTGTGAAAATAGCAGCACAAGTTCAACTCATATTATAGGCTACAATGCTTTATACATAATATGACCACGAACGTCAGTGCACTCAGTGGCGCGAGGCAGCAGGGCCCGTCGGCGAATATCTCGGGGGCGGAGCCTGCTGCCTCGGCGACGAGCCCCCATTGGGTCCCGGGCCCAATGGGCCCCCATTGGGTCCCCCCCCCTGAAGCTCCGCCCCTGTGTGGGGGAACGATGTTCAGCTGATCGAACAGAGATTATAAAATATGACAAAACACTCGACAGCTGATGCAGCTGTTGCCACGTAATAATGAACGGAGGTCGCTTTAATATGACCGCTCAGAGGAGTTCTCATTTCTTTAAACGTCTGCTGCTTCCCCTCCTCTCTCCTCGGTTCCCCTCCTCGGTCCTCCGCTCGCATCTCCTGTGGGCGGGACTAAGTCTCGAGGAGGGGAGTCGAGGAGGGGAAAAGAATTGAGAAGCCTCTCTTGCGTCCCTCGCATGCTTCCCTGGTGGGAGGGACTACAGGCAGGGAAACGACGCAAGTGAGGGAAGCAAGGATTTAATTTACCCTGAGACGGGGCCCAATTCTCAGGAAAGGAGGTTTCAAACTTTCTTTATAACCTCCTTTAGCTTAGGAACCACTGGACCTCCCTTGCCGAAAGGAGAGGAGAAAATGCTGCCCCATAATGCATTGCAGCCGCAGCATTTGCCGTCACTCAACACTCAGTCGGCCGTTCACGGAAACAACCGATTATGACCGAGAAATTATATCATTTTAAAACGTATGTGCCATGGTAAGTTGCCAAAGTGCTTTTTTTCTGAACGTTCATCAGTATTATAATCAAAAAGAGAAATATGAACATTAGTTTTTACTGAAATGATCAAATAAAGTCAACATTTCAATCAATCAATCAATCAATCAATCAATGTTTATTTATATAGCCCAATATCACAAATGTTACATTTGTCTCAGTGGTCTTCACAGTGTGTACAGAATATCAGTATGACAATACGACACCCTCTGTCCTTAGACCCTCACATCGTACAAGGAAAAACTTCCAAAGAAAACCCAGTTTAAAGGGGAAAATGGGAGAAACCTCAGGGAGAGCAGCAGAGGAGGGATCCCTCTCCCAGGACGGACAGACGTGCAATAGATGCCATGTGTAAATTGAAAAGATAACACAGTCACAGTCTTTACTGAGCTGTGTGGAGTTTGTTAAACTTTTAAAATATGTTTGAATGGTGATATACACAGTGATAGATGTTAAGGACTAACGTTTATAATAAATACATCTGTATTGATTTTAAGATCTTTTCATACAATCATACGTATTGGGATCATTTGTATTGATGTGGACCGGAGGGAGAGGGTGATGAGCATAAGTTTCACTTTCCTTTTTTATTTAAAATCCAACTTTGGTCCTGAAGAATATGTTTCTCTGTTGTCCACGTTCATAAAGCAAAGCAGCAGCATCAGAGCACGGAGCAGAGTCTCTAGGTGAATTTACAGTAGTCCCTCCTTCTTATTAAACATCCATGTTGTAGTCCGCTGTATAGAAAACTGTAGTTTCCCCACAGCAGCAGACGCACATTCATGACGTCCGCTGGAGCATCAAAACACGTCGGATAGTGAAAGTGCATTCGGATTCTCTAAAGTACCGCGGTCTCTTCTCCTAAATACATTTGAATTCTCCTATCCACTATCCCTTAACCCCGTGACGTTTCACTCAGAGGTCAAGGAATAGGAGATAGGATTAGAATTTAGGAGCTGATTTTTGGATTATTGGAACGCAACCCAAACCCCCAAGAGCTCTGGTCCATACTCTGGCAGTAGGTGGCGGTAACGTGCCCAATACGTTATGTTCCCGCCCCCCAGTAAACAAGAAGAAGAAGAAAAAGAAGAAAAACACTCCGCTTTGCCTTTGCACTCCACAGTTGCAGCCAGGTTACAAAACCCAAGCTGAGCTTTACAACCACCTCAGTCAGGTCGGAGCCTCCATTGCGTGGCGGAGAATGGGTTTTGATACGTTCTGCAGCCTGGACAGTTCCGATCCATTTTGGGTGAGTTTATTTTCACTACCGTAACCTTTATATATTTCCCTCTATTTGTTAATAGCAATTGCTCATATATCTGACTGAGACCCGGTAAGTTACATTCCCAGAAGAAGCCACCCACAGTGTGTCTGTTCTGTAACACCGGGCAGAGGGCAGAACCACATGACATGCCTGTGCCCGGTGCTGTCCCCCGCGGTGTGTGTGTCAGCCTCGGCGTGGACCCCCAGTGTGGACCACCCCGCTGCAGCCCTGGACACAAAACGCCATGTGAGGCTGGTTTCTACACAAGCGTTTATTTGCAGTAATCCTCGTACCGTCGGTAACCATTTCGTAACACCTCGAGGAAACTCAGGTATTTCCATGGGAAGGCGCCAATCTCAGGACACCTCCACTCTGAGGACACCTCCACTCTCAGGTCAGGAAGTGCATGCACGCAAATACAAAATAAAATCGTACTGACACTTATTATATGCATATGTATGTATGTATGTATGTATGTATATATATTAGGGATCGACCGATATGGCTTTTCAAGGCCAATACCGATTATTACTAATCAAGGAAACCGATATACATTTGCAGTAAAATCAGAAAATCTTGGTGTCAAAATGTAGAATACACAAACTCCAACACAACTTCATTGAAATGCATTTAAGCATATATTATGTTTAATGAACTTTTAAACATCTGACAACTTTACTCTCTGTGCCCTTTTCTTCAGTGCAGCCATCTGCAATGAGTTAGAGAGACAGAGTTAAAAGTGGGGCTGACATGCTTAACTAACAATATTTCATGTATTATATCAAAACAATGCCTGTCTATCTAGCATAAAATCCCAATAAGCTGCTAGCAACTGCAAAACACTAGTGCTAGCTAATGTTTTGCAAAATATTAAAAGTGAGGCTATTGCAGTAGACCTAACGTTAGACTAGTAGCCTCACTTCTAATATGTTGCTAAACATTTGCTAGATACATGTTGGCTAGCTAATGAGCTTCACATATCAACCTGAAAAACTGCGTGGCTCCACTCCCCCCACACCACCGTTACGGCCCCTACACACGGCGGCGTGCGTTGCCGCTTGGCGGTGGGCGTGTCTTGAGCTTGGGGAGTCAACGCGAGCAACACGACCAACAACCAATCACATGAATGTCCCGCCCCGGACATACGAAGCAAAGCATTCATGCTACATCCATGCTGGCTAAATATACAAGGCTTGTTTGAGACAAGCAAGATCTGCGCAGACCTGCGCAATTGCGATCAACGTCTTGCTGGTGCGTTGCATGATGGTTAGTCATTTTGTCCGACTTGCTCTGGAGACTCGCCCACATGAGACTTTGAAATCTCGCGGGACAAAGACGCCCGCAGCCTTGAGGGCGAGGCGAGTTGGCGCACTTGCTCTCCACGAGCTGCGGAAGCGAAATGCTTGATGGGAAACGGCTCGCTGGTATCTCGAGCTGAGCGCTCATTGGTGGTTTTTACCAGGTGCTGCTGATGAAACTCTCCCATTGGCTGGCAAAAGTTTGTTGTTTTGTGTCAGTTTTACGTCGCCACATCATTCCCATTTTTCATCATTGTTCCACAATGTTTATCATCATGAAATTAATATATATATATATTTTATACTATACTGCTTACCGTTTTCATACTTTATATATCTTAGCATATTCATACCGCTCACAGGCTGATATCTAGTGTGTTCATACCCCACTGTTTATTCATCATTTAATTCATTATATATGTTATTCTGTAGATGGTGTACATTACTTTCCACTTATCTGCTTGTTGCACCTGGTTAGAAGCTAAACTGCATTTTGTTGTCTCAGTACCTGTAATATGTGCAATAACAATAACGTTTCTCTTTAAGTTAAACCAAATCATTCAAATAAAATATATTGTAATGATTTGGTTTAACCTTATTTATTGAATACATCATTTAAAATGGCAAGATGAAACCAAATTACATCCATGTTGTACACATCATAAAGCTTAAAGTGGCAGCTAAAGAATTAACCCAGCAGCGGGTTTGTTCAAGTCATGCTCATTAAGCTTCATGTGTGCGGATCTGAAGGGACTGATCATTTGTAGCCTGTCCACCTATCAGTTTTGCAAACATTAAGAGGGAGGAGCATTTCTATTACATCCACTTCATCTGCAACGAAAAACGCCAACGCAATTTCCGCCATTGCAAACCCAGCCAGTCAAGCCGAGTCCGAGCTGTCCGACTTAAGACGAGCTTTTTGACACCTCCCCCGGCTGCGATCGGCTACTCTCGTCTACTTTCGAGGTGAGCCGCAATGTGTCTCAAACAAGCCTACTGTCTATGCTGGCTAGCTGTCCATTCAAATGAAGAACACTGGATATAAACTCTCCAAACAAGCGAAAACCTACCAGTTTCACCCACTGTCTCTGCCACCTCCCCCCATGCCTGGCTCCTCCGGTTTGTATCCCTCTATGTAAAGAGGGACTGGTCATAGAGTACCGGGTGATTCCCTACCGCCACGATCATTTTCTCCTCCATTTTTTGACATATGGGAAATAACTGCGGTCTGGCTCTCCCAACATACACGCGGTGTGATTCGCTAGTGCTTGTACTGTGAGATTTTCATACGAGGGATTTGATTGGCTGACGCCTCCGTCGAGGCGGCAAAAGTAGAACATTGCTCTACTTTTGCAGCGAGCATCACGAGAGAAGCTACGCTTTGCTCCCACAATGCAGTTCGGCGAATTGGGACATCACCCCATTCAAAGTGAATGGGCTTAAGCGTTGAAGCGGCAACGCACGCCACCGTGTGTAGGGGCCGCTACTCCGATGCGAGACGCTGCACGCACCCCCAACTCTGACTGACTTCCCGCGTCCCTTTTTGAAACTGATATAATTGGATCATAAGATTGTGGTGTTTATTGAACTTCGGCTTTCAACTGGTTTACCTTCAAAACACATGTATGGCTCTGCCGCTCAGCGCTGCTGCTTGCTTGGCCTGGACGATTAAGGGCGCTTAAACGGGGCTACCCGCTGCAGTGGAAATGCGCTGTGGGCGGGACATTGCTCGTGTACAGAGAGTGGTGACTGCAGCCAGAGAAACGGCCGCATCAGAGCCAACGTTTTATCGGTAATTTGGCAAAAAAAAAGGCAGATACCGATAATCGGTCAAATGTGGAATATCGGACCCTAATATATATATTATTAATATATATATATATATATATATATATATTAGGGCTGTCAAGTTAACGCCACTAATTATTTTAACGAGATTAACGCATGTGTATTTTTTTTCCTCGGCCGCCCCGTGGTTTCAGAGTGCATCGAGTTTAAAATACCATCTCCTGCCCCGCGCTTGTGGCAGACCACACTTCCACGCTCACGGGCAGGTACCGACTGGCCATCTGGAAGACCGGGAGGGTGTGTGTATATGTGGCCCGAGAGAGAGACCTTACGTGCATTGTTGTTGTTAGCATCTGGTGCTAGCTAGCTGCGCTAACGGATATAAGGAGCTGTTTAAATGAAAACAGAGGAGCAACATTTCGCCACAACTGCACCGAGCACTTGATTTTATGCAGGAAGCAGACAGTAGGACATTGTAGGAGAAGTCAGCACACATGATTGCAGCTCCCGTTCGAGCATATGCCTTGAGTTGCACATAGCTCCAATGATCCAACACACACACACACACACACACACACACACACACACACACCCCCCCCCATTTGTATTGTATGAGAGGTTCCAGGTTGAATTGAGGCGAATATTTGTAATGTTCAGAGGTTGTTGTGTTTAATATTCATGAGAATATTTGTCATTGTTCAAATGATAATAAACATTAACATAAAGCATATTTGTCTACTCATATGTTGATAAGAGTATTAAAAACTTGAAAAATATTCCTCTAAGGTACATTTAGAACAGATCAAAAATGTGTGATTAATCGCGATTAACTATGGACAACCATGCGATTAAATATTTTAATCGACTGACAGCCCTAATATATTTATATATTTATTATATGCTGCCGAACTGAACCGTGACCTAAAAACCGAGGTACGTACCGAACCGAAATGTTTGTGAACCGTTACACCCCTAGTACCGACGTACTTGTGAAGCTTTTCCAGAAGGCGGTTAGATCACCGGACGACAGAGTCTGTCTCCGTGTGCACAGATAGGGCTGCTGTAGTGTTGACGTCGGTCTGTACAAACTACGCCAACTGGCCGCGGAGGAAGACTCCCCCCTCACTGGAGAACTGCGCTAAAACAGCTGATCACAACGTTAACACTCTGTGGTCACGAAATACTCCACTAGCCCCCCCCGTCCCCCCCGTCGACTTTCCTGAAGTACTCCCCCGTTGATAGAAATCAACACGTGATGATTGATAGGTGTGTGGGCTGTCTTTCATTTTGACACACAGAATTTTTTTATAATAATGTATGTTAAATGGATATATCCACCTTCTTTCATTTATTTTTCCATTCCCACAACAATATACATAAAGAAATGGCATATTTTAGAGATAGTTTGAATGGTGATTAATTAATTTTTAAGCTGTGATTAATCTGATTAAAAATTGTAATCGTTTGACAGCCCTAATAAATAAATATATATATATATATATCAAAAACCGGCAAACACGGTTGTTTCTCGAACCCTCCACTGTTGTCTAGCGGGTGTAACTAAAATACAAGATGTCGTTATTTATATATATTATAGATATAATAAGTGTCAGTGCGATTTTATTTTTGTATTAGCGTTTTTTTTATATACCGATATATCCCGTTCGAGCATATGCCTTGAGTTGCACATAGCTCCAACGATCCAACACGCACACACACCATTTGTATTGTATGAGAGGTTCCAGGTTGAATTGAGGCGAATATTTGTAATGTTCAGAGGTTTAATATTCATGAGAATATTTGTCATTGTTCAAATGATAATAAACATTAGCATAAAGCATATTTGTCCACTCATATGTTGATAAGAGTATTAAAAACTTGAAAAATATTTCTCTAAGGTACATTTAGAACAGATAAAAAATGTGCGATTAACTATGGACAACCATGCGATTAAATATTTTAATCGACTGACAGCCCTAATATATATATATATATATATATATATACTACATATACACACACACACACACACAGTGGGGGGGGAAAGTATTTAGTCAGCCACCAATTGTGAAAGTTCTCCCACTTAAAAAGATGAGAGGCCTGTCATTTTCATCCTAGGTGTACCTCAACTATGAGAGACAGAATGGGGGGAAATAATCCAGAAAAGCACATTGTAGGATTTTTAAAGAATTTATTCGCAAATTATGGTGGAAAATAAGTATTTGATCAATAACAAAAGTTCATCTCAATACTTTGTTATATACCCTTTGTTGGCAATGACAGAGGTCAAAGGTTTTCTTTAAGTCTTCACAAGTTTTTCACACACTGTTGCTGGTATTTTGGCCCATTCCTCCATGCAGATCTCCTCTAGAGCAGTGATGTTTTGGGGCTGTTGCTGGTAGGGATGCACGATATTTGTTTTTTGAAACCGATACGATACCGATAACTTCCTGCTTCTCAAGACCGATACGATAACGATAATAACAATTAAAATTACGCCACTAATTATTTTAATGCGATTAACGCATGTGTATTTTTTGTTCTCGGCCGTCCCGTAGCTTCAGAGCGAATCGAGTTTAAAATACCGTCTACAAGCTGATGCTGACAGCCCCGCTCCTGCCGCCCGCTTGTGGCAGACCACACTTCCACGCTCACCGGCAGGCACCGACTGGCCATCGGGAGGACCGGGAGGGTGTGTGTACGTGTGGTCAGAGCGAGCAAGAGAGAGATGTTACGTGCATTGTTGTTGTTAGCATCTGGTGCTAGCTAGCTGCGCTAACGGATATAAGGAGCTGTTTAAATGAAAACAGAGGAGCGCTCTATCCACACAACTGCGCCGAGCACTTGACTTGATGCAGGAAGCAGACAGCAGGACGTTGTAGGAGAAGTCAGCACACTCGGCTACATGATTGCAGCGTCCAGGCAGCTCCGGTTCGAGCATATGCCTTGAGTTGCACATAGCTCCAACGCGCGCACACACACACACACACACTGTATTGTATTATTGTATTCGTACGCTTTTAACACACCATCGTAGCGATGGCGATGTTTCAGGTGACTGATCAGGTTCGAAGTATTAGGGAGCGCTGGATTTGTGAAAAACTCCCCTCTTCCTAAACCACTAACACCACAGTACTGGCAAAACGGGAGGAGCCGAGTGAAAAACAAGCGCCCCTCATCCCAATCCACCCACACCGCAGGATCTTTTTCTTACCCAAAAAATATATTGTATATTATCGGGGCTATTAATACTTTTATCGGGATGACGTCATAATTCCTAATATCGGACCGATAATTATCGGGCCGATAATTATCGTGCATCCCTAGTTGCTGGGCAATACAGACTTTCAACTCCCTCCAAAGATTTTCTATGGGGTTGAGATCTGGAGATTGGCTAGGCCAGTCCAGGACCTTGAAATCCTTCGTTGCCAGGGCGGTGTGTTTGGGATCATTGTCATGCTGAAAGACCAGCCATGTTTAATCTTCAATGCACTTGCTGATGGAAGGAGGTTGTCACTCAAAATCTCACGATACATGGCCCCATTCATTCTTTCCTTTACACGGATCAGTCGTCCTGGTCCCTTTGCAGAAAAACAGCCCCAAAGCATGATGTTTCCACCCCCATGTTTCACAGTAGGTATGGTGTTCTTTGGATGCAACTCAGCATTCTTTCTCCTCAGTGGTGGCTGGTGGAAAATATTTTTGGTGGGGCTATGGAAATGGGGACCAAACCATACTAAGGCGGCCCGGGGGGGGGGATCCTCCCCCGGAAGAAATATTTGAGAAATGACCCCTTAAATTATCTGGTGATGTTAGAGGGTGTGGGGGGAGAACAAATTGAGGCTTACAAATGAGATAATCTATAATCTTCAGTGTGGTGAGCTATGAATCTTCCAAAACTGTGCAACAGTACAGTAGGCCCACACAAACTGCAGAACACTGGTGCTTTGGGAACACTCAAATGATTTAATTCCCATTTAAAATCAACCTTGTAATTTTCGCAGGAGACTCCCGATTTGATTGCCCTCTCCCCGGTTTCCTCCTGGGGTCATATTTCTGACAAAATCAGATTTTACTCACGACTGTTTCCACTCGGACTTTAATACAGCTACACCATTGTTTGGTTTCCATGGTAGCGCGTCTCTTTAGCAGCGTGCGCAACTCAAAGTTTGAGAGGGTGAAGAAGATGAAAACTAAACAAGAATCGACAACTCCACCCTCTGCTCACTCCTTTCCTGTAAAATACAGGTCCAGCCCACACACATGCTACATGGGGCTACAGGCATTGCCCTCACAACTACAATAAGCATGTCAATGTTAATACAGCTCCGGCCATCCACTAGCACCTGGAGTCTCCACCTGCAGACGCAGCCATCCTCGACCACTACTGTAGCGTCACCTTGGATACGAGTCCAAACAACTCACAGGCCAGGGCGCTGATAGGGCGCCCTTTGAGCATCAGATCTGACGACGCTGAGTGGCTGAAATTATGTTTCGGCGGCATAGTATACAGATAGCAACAGTGAGCTTGTTGGCTGCTGCTGCTCTGGCTGAGGGCTCCTTTCTACCGCCCGGACGAGAGAGGGTGCGGCCAGGCAGGAAACATGTAACTTATCAGTAACTTTGGACATCGTAAAACAATTTTAAACGAGATTTTATTGTAGATTATACATTTTACTGATGCCAATTATATAATATTTACCTTGTTCATTACATTTTTTTTTAATAAATATATATATTTTTTAATATTTATTTTTAATGACAATCAAACATGTGGGAAGAGGGTGGGCGGTGCCCCTATGGGCCGGCCGCCACTGTTTCTAATAAGTCTAGTTGAGTTTTTACCAAAAAGTTCTATTTTGGTTTCATCTGACCATATGACATTCTCCTAATCCTCTTCTGGATCATCTAAATGCTCTCTAGCAAACTTCAGACGGGCCTGGACATGTACTGGCTTAAGCAGGGGGACACGTCTGGCACTGCAGGATTTGAGTCCCTGGCGGCGTAGTGTGTTACTGATGGTAGCCTTTGTTACTTTGGTCCCAGCTCTCTGCAGGTCATGGACTCGGTCCCCCCGTGTGGTTCTGGGATTTTTGCTCGCCGTTCTTGTGATCATTTTGACCCCACGGGGTGAGATCTTGCGTGGAGCCCCAGATCGAGGGAGACCATCAGTGGTCTTGTATGTCTTCCATTTTCTAATAATTGCTCCCACAGTTGATTTCTTCACACCAAGCTGCTTACCTATTGCAGATGCAGTCTTCCCAGCCTGGTGCAGGTCTACCATTTTGTTTCTGGTGTCTTTTGACAGCTCTTTGGTCTTGGCCATAGTGGAATTTGGAGTGCGACTGTCTGAGGTTGTGGACAGGTGTCTTTTGTACTGATAACGAGTTCAAACAGGTGCCATTAATACAGGTAACGAGTGGAGGACAGAGGAGGCTCTTAAAGAAGAAGTTACAGGTCTGTGAGAGCCAGAAATCTTGTTTGTTTGTCGGTGACCAAATACTTATTTTACCGAGGAATTTAACAATTAATTCATTAAAAATCCTACAATGTGATTTCCTGGATTCTTTCCCCCCATTTTGTCTCATCGTTGAAGTGGACCTGGAATGAAAATTGCAGGCCTCTCATTTTTTTAAGTGGGAGAATTTGCGCAATTGGTGGCTGACTAAATACTTTCTTCCCCCACTGTGTGTGTGTGTATATATATATATATATTAGGGCTGTCAGTCGATTCAAATATTTAATCGCATGGTTGTCCATAGTTAATCGCAAATTAATCGCACATTTTTGATCTGTTCTAAATGTACCATGTTTTTAATACTCTTATCAACATATGAGTGGACAAATATGCTTTATGCTAATGTTTATTATCATTTGAACAATGACAAATATTCTCATGAATATTAAACAACACAACCTCTGAACATTACAAATATTCGCCTCAATTCAACCTGGAACCTCTCATACAATACAAATGGTGTGTGTGCGTGTTGGATACCCTATTCACCTGGGGTGTCTCGCCTTAAGTTGCACGTGCATTGGTGTGTTTACGGAGCCAGAAAGCGATGCACGTTTACTCGCGTGTGCAGTGCGCCGTGTTTGTTTTACAAAAAAATGGCGAAGCAAATTAAGTTGTTTGACTGTGGGGTAAAAAGTTCGGCCAACCCGTCAACATCTCAAACAAATGTTCAAAGTGATTCAACTGATAAAGCGCAAGATGAACCCGAACGAAAAGCAAAGAGGAAATGTGTAAAGTCTTGGGAGGCGAAACATTCTGCTCTGTTGTGCATTCACTTCCGGTAAATGTCCCGCTCACCATGCGCTTTGGGTCGGCCTTGGGCAAGCCCTTTTGACCCCCCAGCCTGGTTGTCGTAAAAGTTGACTTGGCCATTTTTCGCTGAAATGACACCATGGAGGAATGTAACAGGAGTTGACAGGTGACTCTGTCCGCCTCACGAGTGCCTATTTTCACTTTTCCCCGGTTTTAGTAATTTGTCTATTTCACCCTGTTCCTTCTACCGGGGACAATGCCCGGTCTCGGGTGTCCCCCCACGGCCTGTGTCTAGCCGTTCCCCCCCCCCACTCATCCATATATTAACGGATTATGACCATTTTTGTTGCATTTTTCTCCTCTCACTGATCGAATGGCAAACGCGACCCACCATCGGAAGGCCTCCACCAGCCCGGCCTAGTGCTGGTGCTCTGGCAGTCGGTTCCTCCGAACTGCGGGTTCGACTCTGATGGCCGGGAGGGTGTGCTGCGTTGGGGTGGGCGACTTCCCCCACTCTGTGTGTCTCTTCCTTCCCGGGCCGGCCGCTATGAAGCGTGACCAAGACGCACCGTCCAGGGGTCCCACGGGTCCCGCAGCATGGTGGAGGTTCCCAGCTGGAACCTCCGACGCGGTGCAACCGGCAAACACGGTTGTTTCTCGAACCCTCCACTGTTGTCTAGCGGGTGTAACTAAAATGCAAGATGTATTTATTTATATATATATATATATATAAAATTAGGGATGCACGATATTGTTTTTTTGAAACCGATACCGATAACTTCCTGCTTCTCAAGACCGATACCAATAATAAAAATTAAAATTACGCCACTAATTATTTTAACGCATGTGTATTTTTTTTCCACGGCCGCCCCGTAGTTTCAGAGCGCATCGAGTTTAAAATACCATCTACAAGCTGATGCCGACAGCCGCGCTCCTGCCGCCCGCTTGTGGCAGACCACACTTCCACGCTCACCGGCAGGCACCGACTGGCCATCGGGAGGACCGGGAGGGTGTGTGTATGTGTGGCGCGAGCGAGCGAGAGACCTTATGTGCATTGTTGTTAGCATCTGGTGCTAGCTAGCTGCGCTAACGGATAGAAGGAGCTGTTTAAATGAAAACAGAGGAGCGACATTTCGCCACAACTGCACCGAGCACTTGACTTGATGCAGGAAGCAGACAGCGGGACATTGTAGGAGAAGTCAGCACACTCATGATTGCAGCAACATGATTGCAGCGTCCAGGCAGCTCCCGTTCGAGCATATGCCTTGAGTTGCACATAGCTCCAACGATCCATCACACACACACACACACACACACACACACACACACCATTTGTATTGTATGAGAGGTTCCAGGTTGAATTGAGGCGAATATTTGTAGTTCAGAGGTTGTTGTGTTTAATATTCATGAGAATGATTGTCATTGTTCAAATGATAATAAACATTAGCATAAAGCATATTTGTGCACTCAAATATGCTCATAATAATATAATCATCATATGTTGATAACCGTATTTTAAAAACTTGAAAAATATTCCTCTAAGGTGCATTTAGAACAGATCAAAAATGTGAGATTAACTATGGACAATCATGCGATTAAATATTTTAATCGACTGACAGCCCTAATTTTAACACATTTCAGGAATCGAAATCTGAACTTTGGATAAAGCCAGGTTCAAAATTCTTGTTTCATTTTGTAGTCATATTAGTATCTAAGGCTTTTACAGAAGTTGGATATCTCTTTTTATCACTCCATGAATCAGAAAATACTGTCAACAGCCCTAAAATATCAATTTTCGCCATGTTTTTAGGTGTACAATGTTGTATAATTCAGGCTATGAATGATATATGAACAAACCCTTCCGGAAAAACCTTCATAATATTGATGGGAATATAACTGGAAGGTATGGTGTATGTACCTGCTACTGAAGTTGACATTTCTAACTCAGAGTAGGAGAAAAAACTCATTTTGAGAAAACGACCTTTAAAGATTTCAGTGAGGCGCTAGCTAAACCCTCCTGTTCTTTGGATGATAGCTTGCGCATCGACGCACTCCGTGAAGGTATTTCATGTTCGGGGTCATTTGTTTTTCGTATAACCTTGCTTTGTGCAAGTGACAATTGTTGTCGTCTTCTCTGTGAACGTTTTTTTCGCCGTTCTTTTGCCATTTATGAGATTTCAATTTCTAGGGGAAAGCTAACCAGGAAGTGTTTTAGCACACCATGTGACGCATCTGAACGAATCACGTTGTCAGAAATTGACACCAGCCAATGAGATTTCGTTTCTTGGTTAAAGACCCCTTTATGCTTTCACGATTGGTTGCTGATATAAAGGAAATTACCATATTTGTCATTGTGCAGGGGAGACACAGCTTTCCAACGATATCTCTGTTGACATGGTGCACACAACGGTCGCGGTACTTTATGTTACGTTGGAATGCTAACTTTTGGTGAATTTAGGAGAAATCTACAGACGCAAATAGACAAACTATAGTAAAATAAACACTTAAATGTGTATTTTGTACGTTTTCCTTCCAAAAGCCTGAAAGAAAACGTGTTTATAGAATCAAAATCTCAAAATTGACCAGTAGGCCTACTTGAAAAACGATGTTTTTGTCTGCCGCGTCTCGTCTTACGTATCAGGTTACAACAATAATTAAATATCACTCTTAATTAATGCTGTCAAAATTAACGCGTTAACGGCGGCAATTAATTTTTGTAATTAATTGCATTAAAAACGCATGTGCAGAATGGCCCGTCCCATACATTCCACCAGTGGCAGCGCCAGGGTATGGCTGGGGTAGGCTACACCCACACCAAGAAATGGCTTAGCCCCACCATGAAAAATTATGTTAAAGTAAGCAAAATAAAGTCTGCCAACTCGCACAGAGTAAATTGCACAGACAGCAGTTAGTAAGATTGATTTCAGTAGCCACGGTTTTGAAAAATGTTGTCACGTAGTGATCGTCTTCTCAATAGAACATCTTTGATAATGTCTTCTGGCCAATCAGAATCAAGATAACGGCATGGTGTTGTTGCAGGAAGTCCCGATGGAGAATACTTTTGCTGTAGTAGGTGCATATAACTGGTACGCAGGTTATGTGCATAATTTGAAATGCGTACCGTCACTTGTGTCACAAAGCACATTTGGGTACCGACGTACTTGTGAAGCTTTTCCAGAAGGCGGTTAGATCACCGGACGACAGAGTCGAATTTTTAAGCTGAGAATAATCTGATTACAAATTTTAATCGTTTGACAGCCCTACTCTTAATACAACAAATATTTAACATGTATCTATTTTGGGGTGCACATATAGCTGTTTGCTGTCGTTCTTTCTCTATGTTAAAAACTGGTTGCCACTGATGGCAACCAAAGGCCAAGAAGTGGATGACATTTTTTCTGAATGGTTGCCAATGGCAACCGTTACTGTCTAGCCCTGCTCCAGCTCTCGACACAGGTTCGGGAAAGCCCCATGAGCTTCTAGCTGTAGAGTGAAAATGGAACGCACACGCTATTTGTTGTTTGTTTATATCACGCAGTCTGTTCTTCTTCTCTCGGTTATCACACAGTCTGTCTTCCGGTTGTTGCCTCTTTTGAATGATGAATACACGCTACCGCCGCCTGCTGGTAAGGAGAGTTATTGCCACTCACGCATGCACAGTTCGTACATGCCTTGGCCGTCGGCTGAAGTCTTTGCAGTGTGTTCCAGTGCGAAACATGGCCATGGCACAGGAGACGTCAGGCGACGTTCCGTTGGGACGTGTTCTTTGGTGTCAGTTTGGTGTGTAAGGACCTTTTTAGATGCCTCATATGCAGGCTTCTGCTATGATGTATGATGTTTAGCAACTCCAATTAAGTAATGCCAGTGTGAGGTCATCAACAGCAAGACTGTCATCTTTTAAGGGTACCATCGAACACAACCCATTGACTTAACCCGTACAGTGAGCCCAGTAGCTTCCTCTTTAGCATTTTTGTTCCGGCATCTGTGCTTCTCTCTCCTGCAAGCACATGGGGCTGAATGTCCTATCCAAAAAGAAAGCTTTACATCTGTGCCAGAATGCAGGAAATGCATCGCCGACACAGGGCCACACAAACACCTGGGGCGATCTCTTGGTAATTCACAACCTGAAGGTGAGCTCTACATGAGGGACACATGTGAACAAAATACAAACACATATGTACTGCACCTGCGTGAGAGGAAGTCACTACCTGGCACTGTTGGTCTGTATTCGGTAACAAGAAAACCAAACGGGAGCATTTGCGGAGCATTTGCGTACCAATCTCACACACCACTTTCATTTGTATCCAGATAGCCATGTGGAAATTGGAATGACGAAACAAATATGATTATCTTTTTTATTTATATTTCCTCTTCTGTCTTTTCCCTCTACCAGGATTGGAACCGTACATGGTACACTTCTAACCCGGACCTCACCCAGTGCTTCCAGAACACTGTCCTTGTGTGGCTGCCATGCCTCTACCTCTGGATGTGTGCCCCCATCTACCTCATCTACCTCCGTAGCCATGACCAGGGCTACATATGTATGACTCACCTCAACAAAGCTAAAACTGTGAGTGGCCGTACCCTTGATTTCTTTTTGAATATCAGTGTCATGGAGCTCTGGAAAAAATGAAGACACCACTGCAGTCTTATCCGTTTCTCTGGTTTGACTATTTATAGGTATCTGTTTGAGTAAAATAAATCTTTTTTAATTGTATTCTATAAACTACTGACAAAATTTCTCTGTGTTGGAATTCAACAGACACTGGATTGAAATGGCTGCCATACATATAGAGATTGAGATTTAAGAAACGTTTGTAGTGGTCTCTTAATCTTTTCCGGAGCTGTATATCGATTATGCTACTTTTCCTGCTCTCCATTTTAATTGCTCCTTTAATATTGTCTTGTTTGTTATTGGAGGAGGGAAAACACGAGTAGTAATACTTCTTTCATACACAAGGTGTTAGTGTAAACCAATCAGATTTTACTTTCAGAATTGGTTTTATTACCAAGTAGGTTTACACATAGGAGGAATTTACTTTGGTATAAATGTTGCATGCAAAGAAGAGTACTACTAAGTTACTACTAAGACTATTGTAACAAATAAAAAATATAGACAATATTTACACAAAATATAATTGTGTGAAACGGAGTAAAATATAGTGACAAATACAATATATTCACAGTGAGAGCTAGTGTGTGGCGCAGAGATGTGCAACATGTTGTGCAGTATTTCTAATTTTGAAAAGAACAAGATTGTGTTTGCATGATGTGCATCATTTAATGCAGAATGTTCTCTGGGGGGTGGATACTAGTCACTGTCAGTTATATTGTACAGACTCACACATTCTAATTGTCCCTCAGTGGGCATTTCATTTTGTTGAGCTGTCCTTGGATGCTTGATCAGGACAAGAAAGGTTTTCCCACAAGAAAGTGAAAAAGAATGGGAGAAAATGTCCTTAAGGGCAGCACCTGTGGAGGAATCGCTCCCCTAGGATGGACAGACATTCGATGGATGTTATTTGTTCACTAAAATTACACAAGCCACATGAAAAATATAGAACTAATAATAATGTGAACATATATGAAAAGTATGGATCAAAGCAGGGCACAGATGAAAGTCATTAGCCTACTCTCACACAGAACACAGACTGAGAGCTGGTTCTGCATGACAGGAGTTTAATACCATTCAAAGTATCAAAGGCCATATTTGTGTTGTGCAAAATGGCTTCAAGGACGTTTTGGCAATGACAATCTAAACTTTTAGTCTCTTTCAACAATACAACATTCCATATATAATTTTGTACAAAAGCACACACATCCATGTTCTGGTGTCGGACGGGGAACATGCAAAAGACGGAACAAATAAACACTACACATTAGATTTACCTTTTTAAGAACTGATTTAAAACAAGCCTGCTTACTGCGTTAACTTGTGTTTTTATATTTATTTTTGGGGGTGAATAATATCTTCTATTCTATCCCACAGAAATGCATCTCAATAAACATTTCACAAAGCAATCTAAACATGGAAGAAAATACATTAAAAATATTGCAAAAGACAAAATTGTTAAGACATTTGGGGATACATTATAAGTAGTGCTGGACAACGATTAATGGCAGTGTTATGCGCACAATTCAATAATAAAATCTAAAGTGGGGTATTGCTTACTTTTATTTTAAAAGTACTGCCATATGAACAAAAGCGCAATAACATTTGGTTTGCAAACACTTGCTTTTTAACTACAGTATTCTCTTTACACAGTAGCAGTTCAAATATTTCTTGTAAATCTCAACTTAGACATGAATGAATGTAATCGGATATAAAACCAGAGCTGTTTGCCACGGCTTTAGCGTGTTGGAGAAGTCCCCTCAGAGTCCAAAGATAACATAACTCACCTGGCAGTGGTTCCAAATAACTCTGGTTCTATCAACTCCTCCGTCTGAAAAGATGTAGAATGTCCATGGCTGCTTCTCACTTCTCTTATTTTTCATTTCCTCGATCCTCCGTGTCACCGGAAGTTGATTTGTCTGCGCCATCTTGAGTAGCGTCCCATGGCTCTTATTTGTGCCCGAGGAGCGATAACTGAGGAACCATCAGACCATCCTCAGGTGAAATCCTCACACTCGCCCCGCCCCCTACTGTGTATCGCTCACTGATTGGACGATGCAGTGCATGCACTGATCTGATGCTTCTTGACATGAGAGCAGTTTCCCAGCGCAGTGAAGAAAACACATGAACCTCACGGGAGTCCCTCCTCAGTTTATACCGTGTTTTGTTTCAATTAATGTTTCATTTAGTTACAAACATGAGATACATCTGAACAACAACGTGGTCAACAATCATTTTATTCATTTAATGACAACATTTTCATGATCGCTTTTTTTGTTTATACATTTTAAGAATGGCGTTTATCTTTTTTGAGAATGAGGGCTTATTTGATTTTATTCATTGGGGTCTACAACAGATGATACACATGTTTGTGTGTGCACAATATAAATAAAATAATTGAGAGAAGAAAGAGAGATATGTTGTCTATCAAAACCAGTTGCACTGCACACTTTGTGTTTGTGTGCATATGTAGCACATTAACATGTTAATAGCACTTAATGACCGAATGGAAATGACAATAAATGTAAAACGAAAAAAGCGATCATGAAAATGTTTCCAATATATGAATAAAATGATTGTTGACCACGTTGTTGTTCAGATATATCTCATGTTTGTAACTAAATGAAACATGAATTGAAACAAAACACGGTATAAACTGAGGAGTGAGTCCCGTGAGGTTCATATGTTTTCTTCACTCCGCTGGGAAACTGCTCTCATGTCAAGAAGCATCAATGCATGCACTGCATCGTCCAATCAGTGAGCGATACACAGTAAGGGGGCGGGGCGAGTGTCTGAGGATTTCACCGGAGGATAGTCTGGTGGTTCCTCCGTTATCACTCCTCGATCCTCCGGCAAAAATAAGGCCACAGGAACGCTACTCAAAATGGCGCAGACAAATCAACTTCCGGTGAGACCGAGGAGCGAGAAAATGAAAAGTAACCGAAGTGAGACGCACTCCTTGCGTCTCTCCATGCTTCCCTGGTGGGAGGGACTAAGACGCAAGGAAAAGATGCAAGCGAGGGACGCAAGGATTGCATTTCAGAGAAGCGAGATGCAGCCTCTGTCAGAGTTCTGTACTTTCCTCCATGGCCCTTTCTCATTTCTCTAACTCCCCTCCTCGACTCCTATCCTCGAGACTTAGTCCCGCCCACAGGAGATGCGAGCCGAGGAGAGAGGAGGGGAAGCAGCAGGCGGTTGGAGAAATGCGAACTCCTCTCCTCTGAGCGGTCATTTTAAAGAGACGTCCATTAATGATGTCAGGAGGCTCAGCAGCCTCTGTCTGATGGACAGATGTGTTCATTCACAGTGCGGTATAATGAGACAATAACAGGCTACAGATGCGGACACACACATATATATATTTATATAAATATATACAATTTCAGAATCAAACGGAGCATTCATAAAAACGTAACACTATCAGAGACTGGATATATCCCCCCCCTCTCTCTGGTCGCTGCAATGAGGAAAATAAATGACGGGCCAAAAGTTTTATTTACAAGTAAGCAGAGGACACCAAACCAACTGAGACCTGTCTGTCCGCTGCATCCACGCACACCTACACATAATCAGGCTACAGCCGTTGTGTATTTTATTATTGTGAAGCACTAAATGGTCTTAGAACAATATGGACTCTTTGTTTGTAGATATCTACTAAACTAAAGCAAACGAAGAGAGTAGGCCTGTTATACTGAGTGATATATATTCTACACACTGCTCTGCTTTCTGCAGGACCTTACAGCTGTTCTCTCTGTAAACATCGCGACGCGATGAGAGCAGTTTCTAAAATAATATCCAGGGGATGCATGCAGAGCTGTCATTGGCTGAGATAAGTCCGGCCGTGCGTCACAACTCTTTGAAATATCTCTGTTCCCGGAAATGCATCCACGAAGGAGCCGTGGAGGACCCATCAGTGTATCCTCGGTTATATCTCCTCCAGAGAGCCTCCTCGATGCTCGGTCCTCGACGTGCATTTAGAGAAATGGGATGTCCTTCAACATGGCGCACTGAAATTCATTTCCGGGTCACTACCGGAGGACCAAGGAGTCGAGGAGGGGGATTTGATGAAATGAGAAAGGGCCCATGTCTCTGTCCCGGCCACTGCTTTCCGTTTCCGTTAATGTGAGCGCTGCAGCAGTCTTAAGCCCGCCCCAAATGCTCTCATTGGTTGAGACGTGTGATGACGCCCATCCTAAACCAATCCTGATCAACATCCCCTCCCTCCTGTGACCCATGGTCTGTCTGTATCTGTATTCAGAGTCATGTCAAATATCCATTTTGGTGTTCCTGTGGTGTTTGTTGTTGTTGTTGTTGAAGTGTGTTTTAACATTATGCCTCCTGTTATCGTGCACTTATTGTTTCAAGATTGTCCTGGAATATGTTATCACATACAATGACAACCATGTGCATATTTGTTTAAATAAAACAGCAATTGTATTACGTTAGTTAAAATAAATGTTCAACTAGTCAGAAACTGAGATGTGTTCTTCTGCCCGCAGGCTGTGGGCGTTCTGCTGTGGGCGATCTGCTGGTCGGACGTGTTCTATTCTTTCTGGGAAGGAGGTCATGGCAGCAGCATCCCCGCCCCGGCGCACCTGGTCAGCCCATTGATACTGGGCATCACCATGGTGACACTTTATCTTTGTCATTTATATAGAAAGGTTAAGAAAGGGTTTGTTGTATTTTTAAGAGATTGGAATCTTTAATCCTTCGCTTTTTGTGGCTGTGGTTTTGTTTTCTGAAAATGTCTGGTTCTAGTTGAGTTTGAATGTGATTTAGTTTTAGTTTTATTTGCATTGTTGTGAAGATTACAAGAATGATAAAAGAGAACTTAGAACTGAATATTTTCTCTGAGCGTAGTTTATTTGCACATAGTATACATCATCAAATTCAGTGCACGGTTCATGTGTGTAGCTCAAAAGAAAAATGCTACTCAAACTGGGGATTCTATGATCCCAATAACCAATAACACCTTGCACTCCATTCATACATTTATGTTTTTATGCCAAGCCTTTTTCTAGCCATGTGCTGCATTTCCCCAAAAGCATTACTAGGCCTGATATGTAATCGAAAGAAGGTCGCAGGCCTTTAACAAACAAAACAACTAGTGTTTAGCTTGTAAAGCTGTAACCAGAACAAGAAGAGTTTATTTGTATTGCAATGTCATTACTTTTTCAGGTTATATTTGTGTGTTTGTTCACGTATGGTGTATAAATGCCTTTTTTTTAAATGTGTTTTTGCTGTAGTTGCTTGCCACACTGTTGGTCCAGTATGAACGGATCAAAGGGGTTCAGTCGTGTGGTGTTCTGCTGATCTACTGGCTGCTGGCCCTGCTGTGTGCCACGGTCACCTTCAGGTCCAAGATCCTCCAGGCCCTGGAGCAGGTCAGTCTTGAATACCTACATTTTGATTAATGGAGTCTTTAAAAAGCTATTGATATGCAACATGTTTGGCTGGGCACAGGTTAGTAGTTATTCCCAGGACCATGAACAGTTCCCTCAGATGGTTAAAAAAACTAAGTAATACCTTACAACAGCAAGTTCCATGGGTTCAAACTTTCTTTCCAGCTGTGGACAGTGTCTGTGTGGAGGTACACCACCTTCTATATCTACTACTTCCTGCTGATGGTCTCTCTGTTCCTGTCCTGCCTGACGGACCAACCCCCCCTATTCTCCCAGGCCAACAAAGACCCGGTGAGTTTCCTTCACACTGTCCACCTGCTACGTTTCAGCTTCCTGCCTCACTTTTTATCTCTGGATTGGTTGGTGAATGCAACAAATCAATGGGCCAAATTCAATAACCATCATGCCTCTGTTCTTTTCAGCTAACAAAGTGTCTTTGCTACTTGTCTCCTAATTAAGGTGGGGGACTGCGTTTGCTTCTATCCTTAGTCGTCAGCGGATCTTAAATGGATGCACAACTATTGAATAATCACTGTGCTCCATTAGATGCTTACTCCTCATTCTGGGATCAGTATCTCAGCCGAATACAGATATGTGGGTTGTAACTTAATGTTTTTGTCTTCAGAACCCCTGCCCTGAGCCTGGAGCTTCTTTTCTCTCCAGAATTACCTTCTGGTGGATCAACAGGTGAGCAGCCGATTTATATATTCCTTTGGATTTCAGGCTAATATTTGTTTCTATATACATTTTTGCAGTCTCATGACAACTTTTAGACTCTTTACTTGCTGTGTCCATTCTTCAGTTGTCTCTTCTTATTAAAGAATCTAGAAGGATAACCGTAAGAGAAATGCACAAAATATACACCGGACAGCTCGCCTTGTAGAGCATGCGGCTTGGGAACCATTTGCACAAGTTCTTCCTCCGTCTCTCCCTTTCGAATCTGAGTCTAAATCAAAGGCACTAATGGCCAAAAACTATTTTTAAATAAAAAGACATGCATAAAACACACACACGCACAGTGGCAAGAAGAGGCAGGTGAACCCTATGGAACACAATCAGTTTTTTACTAGGGATGTAACGATATACCGAATATCGCGGTAAATAAACGTCCCAATACCGTCGTGAGACTGACAAAATCTACCGCGATTTTTTTATTTTATTTTTTAAACACTTTTTTTGTTTTAAACCTTTATTTAACCAGGTGGTCCCATTGAGATCATCGATCTCTTTTTCAAGAGAGACCTGTCCAACATGGCAGCAAGTAGGTTACAACATGAATATAAAACAACAGAACACAAAAGGACATCGTATTTACAGGGCTACATTTACTCACCTAGAGACATGGACAAGTACCAACAGTATATGTATATCTCGCCCTGTCAATAAGCCTCACCTTCTTGGCAAACACTGTATTGTTTTTGAAGTGGTGGAGAGACAATGCACAGTTTGACCCACTGCTGTCACCCATGGCCAAAGCATATCTCTCCATCCCACTGAGGTGGCGTTAGACTTTTTCGCTGTGCGTGATTTTGACAGACAGGATCGTAAAATGTCCGTCATAATCCCTTATTACCCGTCGGGTCTCTCGTGAACTGTCATCGGGGGGGGGGCGGGGGCGGTGTTATGCCGTGTGTGCATGCACCTCGCGGGAGCGTGCACAGCGTAAAGCAAAACCTCCCAGACATGTGTTGATCTGTACGGCAAAGTACGGTTTGGAAACTATATCATTTCCTTTTGGAGGGCATGCATAACACGGCATAACAGCAGAGCCTCGCTGCGGGCACACGTTGGCGCTGTTCCCAGTTTGTTCTAATCTGTCAAAATGACAGACTGCTTTCAGATTTTTCTGTCATTGTTAAATAAAATATTCGGTTAACGCGACCACAGCTGTCCCAGCAACATCAGCACCAAGAGAGAGAGTTTTTTCCAGAGCAGGGGATATTGTAAATGCCCAAACATCCCAGCTTATAAATACCTGGAAATGTGGACATTCTCATATTCCTAAAAACCTGTCTGATGATGCTGAGTGAGTGACTAGTGAGTTTGAGTTGAGTTACTTGAAAAACTAAAGTGAAACTTGATTTATTTTATTGCAGGGTCTGATTTTTAAATGTCCTTGTTTAATTGTGAGATGCAGTGGCACAAAGAAAATGCCTACTTTGTTTGGTAGTACTAGTAGGTACAAAAACACTGGTTTTCTTGTTACTGTCACTTTGTTTTTGACACTTTAAAATACTGCTATCCTACTAAAATGCTGTACAAATTAGATTTATTATTTATTATTTAATAAAGAAACATTTTTCGAGTAAACATTTTTTTTATTGAAAACAATTTTTTTACACCCCCCCCCCTATTACTTAATATCGCGATAAATACCGTACCGTGGACTTGTTGGTATTATTATTGTACCGTGACTTTTTGGTATCGTTACATCCCTAGTTTTTACGAATAGAACACTGTATTTTGTTTTTGTAAATATTGAAGACATTCAGTTGGAAAAATATGAACCCCTAGACTTAAAAGAAAAAGAGAAATTATGAGTTGGCAAATCTCGTTTTAATCAGTGAAACAAGATTAGAAGCGTTGTACAAGCTATTTTGACTTATAATAATCACTTTTGTTGATTTGCATCAAGCTGGAAAGGGTTACCAAGTTATTTATCAATCCCTATTAGATTAATTTTCTATAAAAGGAGCCAATCTGTGGCTGGGCGCCCTTTTTATAGGGAATACGTGGGCGCCCAGCAACGATGAACAAGAATAATCAACTAGAGAATGCAATTCCTGAAGAAATTGCTAGTGGGAATGCTTTATGCTGAAAAGCTGACACTAAACTGCAATGCTGAAATGTAATGTGTAAGAAGAAAGTGAAGAATTTAGATTGAAATGATACATGAACACTGGGGGCTTGAATGTGTGATGAGAGAAGAAAGTAAAAAGGCTTGGAAAAGCATCAGAATATTTGAACTGCAAACTTTTGAACTAACTTGATGGCGCCATGGCAACGGCATTTGATGACACCCCATAATACGCTTGGATGTGTTGATGGCTACATCGTTACCAAACCTGTGAAGTTTTGGGCCATTTTGAGCATTTGAACTGAAGTTGTGAGAGAACCGTGTTTCATAGTGAGCATTGTGTTGCCAAGGCAACAGCATTTGAAGAAATCTTAAAACTGTCAAATAGATGTCTTCACGGCTGGACTGTTAGCACACATGTGAAGTTTGAGCACTTTTTGACCATTTTCATAGGAGTTATAGCAAAATCGTGTTTTATGGCGAGGGATGCATTGCCATGGCAACAGCTTTTGAGGAAAACTCACTAATGGCACATAGACATGTTGAAGGCTGGACCGTTAACCATTATCTGAAGTCTGCTGCTCTGAGCATGTGAGTTGGAGTTATGACATCATCGTGTTCCATGACACAGGTGTTTATATTTGAGCTAACAACGTGTCCAGAGATCAAAGGTTTCCATGGTGATGTGCAGTAATCAGTGAGAGGAGAGCCTTTGCATTGTTCTGAATGAGATAAACCTCTTACATGTGAAAGTTTTGTTTAAAAAAAAACGGATATCTGTGAAATTTCAACGCGTGAAGCTTGCAGGCATGAGAATCACTCACCTTTCGGCGAAATTCGCCGTTTTGAATCCAAAATAGGTAATTTGTGTGATTCATGAAGATCTGCAATAAAAATATTTTTGGGGTATGGGGGGGGGTCTGGGACCCGGAGTAATCTGCGGCCGCGAGCTGTTATGTGCCATCATGACACGCATGGTGTTCTCTTTTTATATATTATAATGCAGCGCGAGCTGTGTGCTCGAGTCTTCCTGCCTGTCGGCTCTGCTACTCCGCGATGATGGTCTAGCTTCAGCAGCCTACGGGTGCGTTCGTTAATATTAAGTGTGCGGTCCGGAGTCACTGTGGCACATACTGGACCGCTGGTGAACAGCTGTTAGAACGGGCCGTTTAGGTGTTCAGAGCAGAGCTCCCTGTCGGAGCGCAGAGCGTGATGTGCACTGAAAAGTTTTGCTGTCAATATTATCGTTGAGCTAGCTAGCTAGCATACATTGTCACTATCTGCTAACGTTAGCTTTAGCCTTCGTTTTCTAATAGTTTTTTTTTCATCGGCGATAAACGGAGGTGGTATAAGTATAGATCTTGTACTTGAGTTAAAGTAGAAGCACTCAGATCTTATACTTGATTAAAAGCAGAAATACTCAGATCTTGTACTTGAGTAAAAGTAGAAGTACTCAGATCTTGTACTTGATTAAAAGTAGAAGTACTCAGATCTTGTACTTGAGTAAAAGTAGAAGTACTCAGATCTTGTACTTGATTAAAAGTAGAAGTACTCAGATCTTGTACTTGATTAAAAGCAGAACTACTCAGATCTTGTACTTGAGTAAAAGTAGAAGTACTCAGGTCTTGTACTTGAGTAAAAGTAGAAGTACCAGAGTGTAGGAATAGGAATACTCTGTTAGTAAAAGTACTGCATTCAAAATGCAAAAGTAGAAAAGTAAAAGTAGAAAAGTATTCTCATCAAAATATAGTGAAAGTAGCGACAGTAAAAGTAGTCGTTGTGCAGATTGGTCCATTTCAGAATAATATATATGATATGTTTTATAATGATTGATCATGAAAGTGTTCTCAATGCTGGTAAAGGTGCAGCTAGTTTGAGTGAATTTGTATACTGCAGGGTAGCTTGTGGATTTACTCCAGGTAGAACTAAAGTCTGATTCAACACTGGATTAGATTTCACATCATTCATCCAGATCTGTGAAGTAACTAAAGGTATTAAATACATGTAGTGGAGTAAAAGTACATCATTTACCTATGAACTGTAGAGGAGAATAAGAACAAAGTAGCAAAACATTGAAATATTTAAATAAAGTACAAGTATCTCAAAATTGTACCCAAGTATAGTACTTGAGTTTATGAATTTACACCAGATGCCATAAAGATAGAAAGACTCAGTCTTGCACAGAGGCATGACAATAGATTTTCAAAATGCTCAACAGTGCTGCCAGAATTATAAACTGACTGCTACACAATTAAAATAAATGCTTTCATACATTTCTATTAGATGTGACTCTTTACCATTTGTTATTATTAACATTGCTGCTTTAGTTGTTTTGACTGCTAAAATCCTCTGTTATTCCTCATTTTAAAGCCGATATTCCGTGGGGAGCTCGGGTCCTTGTCACCTTTTCCATACCTGATGAGTTTGCATCCCTGATAATACTTAGTAAGGAGGTCATAATATGTTTGACTCATGGCTGAAGTTAAGTTTCTCCAGCTTTCCCCAGGTTGGCAAAAAAATGCATCTCAAAATGCATCAGAGTGATGCTTTAAAATATGGAATATTCAAAATGATCTTCCGGGGGAGCATGCCCCCGGACCCCCCTAGAGGGATAATATCCTTCTCACCTTTTTCACCCCTGTCCCGTTTTCATGCCTGAGCATGTCAAGGAACTTGAGCATCTGAAGTGTACTTTTTGTATACTTTCGGGTTAATAATGTGGCATCTTTGGCAGATTAACTAAAGGTGTGCGACTGCTGCTGTGAGTAAAGATCAGCTTGAATTTACTGTTGGCTTTAATGGAGACATGTTGAAAGTTGTTGTCACTTCATGCTAGGGCTGCACGATATTGAAAAAAACTGACATTGCGATATATATTTTTTCCCCTGCGATGTATATTGCGGTTTTTTTTAACTATATTTTACCAGATGAAGGATTTAATCACGGATGTCTGGATCTTAACTGGTTGACTCATCATACCTTAAGTCATGATCTAACATGTCATGTCATGTATGTTGCTTACCCTCAAATAAGGGGGTTCAGCTGTGAATGAAGAAGAGAAGAACCTTTTTGTATCCTAAATAGTTCCAGATGGCAGATGTTGCTTTTCTTTTTGGAAGTAAATCTTCATTCTCGCCGGTATTGTCCTCCTGTTCCTCGCTAATTTTTTACCGGTATTTTGATGGTCTGCAAACTAGCGGGGCGGGGCCTGCTGTGATCTGATCAGGAATGATTGTGATTGGTGGTTTGCTGGGTTATCGCCAAGATACGATCGTTCAGCTCTACTTCATGCCCTCAAGAGGCATTTTGTTTAATTATTTTTCATTTTTCAAGCTACGAGATGTTTTCCTACATTTGTCGTGACAAATTATGTTTCAGGAATGTAGGGTTTGGGAATTATGGCAGGTTTAAAAAAAATATATGAAGGCAAATTTCAAGCTGTCCTCCACTCTAGCTTTGAGGTCACACACCTTAACGAGCTGCTCAATACACACTAATGTTAAAATATGAAGAAGGCCTCTTTACCAAGGTCTGAACGATGTTTAATATCTCTAAAAGTAAGAATCAGATTTAAAAGTTGTGTTAGACTAATAATGTCAGAAAGATGTGTAACATTTTAAAGTTGGAATGAGGTTTCTGAGTGAAAGTATGAAGTAGCAGTTGAAGTTGCATGAAGATTTTTCAAGTCTGAAGAGTTTCTCCATTGACTTCAATGTTAAACATGTGATGAATTATGGGATGTATCTCTGGAATTATGAAAGTTATGAATGAGAAAAGTAATAGCCATCGATTCCCGACCGAGCTGAACGTTTTGATGTTTGAACGGAGTTTCCACGATGTTCAATGTGGGAGCAGAAGAGGCGCAAAATAACCCGGCAGAATAATAAAGAATTGTGTGCGTAGCATAACAGATAGTTGGTGCTGTGTCAGCATTCCCACTAAATTAGATGAAATAGAACCCAAGAGTAACTGCTAAAAGCATGTCGTTATCATTGGATCTGGTTAGTATTTCAGTTAATCAGATGCACGGTGTTGCATCACACGCAACACCGTGTACAGCCTAGGGACCATGGCAGGACACTACAGAGGAAGCAGCTGCTCTCAGAATAACACCACTGTGCACCTGAAGCTTGCCAAAGAGCACTTTAACATCACTGGGAGAATGTTTTGTAGTCTGATTAAACTAATGTTGAATTAAAGGGGAAGAACACTCAGCACTACGAGTGGCAGAAAAAAATGGGGGGGGCAGGACAGTTTGCAAACATCAAAAGAAAAATGAATTCCCAAGTTTATTAAAATATTCTACAGGATAGGGGTGGGCGATATTGAAAAATATAATATCACGATATTTTTCAAGCAGTATCACGATGGACGATATTTATCTCGATATATTTTTTATGGCGGTTATTATGGTTATTTTTCAAGTTACTTAACAGTACAAGCACCTACAAGGTAACAACAACTAAAATAAAAAGGAGTAACAGACCAAAATACCATTTCAAGCTGGTTTTAATTCTGCAATGAATCCCTGAATGAACAATTCAACAGGAATGTTGATATGGCTTCCTCAGTGTTCAAGTAGGTAGGCCTACACCCTACAACTGGTTTCTTCACCAAGTAAAGTGCACTCTCTTGCTAAATAAAATAAAATGTTCAAGGCACAGTTTCTCAGTATAAAAATGCACTTTCTGTTTTAGGCAGCACTAGCAGTGATATAACATCAATACACATGAAAAGGAGAAAAAGTAAAACATAAAACACCAATGAGGAAAAGTCAGTCACTTTAGCATAACTGAACATCTGTTTCAAAAGGGAAAAACAATATAAATACCTTATTGATAAAATAAAATATAAGCCAACAGAATCAACCAAGACAATAAATGAAGTGCAATACTGTCTGAATCCTGACTAGACAGCTTGAGTTTTACTAACCGTTATCAGTATGTAGTTACTTCGGCATCATTTTGAAACGTGTATTACAATTAAATCACGGTAAAATAGGTTAATTTTGTCGTAGTTGGTTTCGGTTTCCACCACAGTATTTACATGGATATAAGCCCCGCCCCTCTCCGTTTGAATGACAGGAGTAAACACGACTGACAGCCGCGGTGAAACTCCAGCGGTTAGGGTGAGAATATTCGCATCGCGTCCGCTGTGAACGCAGCATAACGCAGTTCAGAAACCACTGTTCTGACGCTTTTAAAGCAACTTCGAGATTTTAACGGTATCAGGGGCACGCAGGCCATGGTGGCCGTAGGACGTACAATTATTTTCGGGGCTTCACGGCCAGACCGGCCGTCATTGCCGCCGTGAAAATCCTACCCTGGTGCACTTTCACGATAGATATGATATCTCTGAAAAGGCATATCGTGGAGACCTAATATTGTCTCGACGATATATATCGTCATATCGCCCACCCCTACTACAGGATAATGTCAGAGTGTCTGTCCGCCAGCTGAAGCTCAGCCGGGGTTTCGTGATGCAGAATATTGAAGTAAATGTAATACAGAATCTCTGAGTACATAGAACATCTGCCCTTTAGAGTGGTTCAGTCCAAGCCTAGACCTTATCCAAAGGTGTGGTACTGTGGAATGACCTCAAGAGATCTGTTCACACCGGACTTCCTGAGAATATGGCTGAGCTGAAGCAGTTCTGTGAGGAAGGATGGTCCAAAATCTCTCCTCAGCGTTGGGCAGGTTTGACGTGGAGCTCGTGAGTGGAGTCCAGGATGACGCTCAGATAACGTCATTGCTCTTCCCTTTTTAGTTTGTGTTCCAGCTGTCAATCAGCTGTCTGCACTGCACCCCGTGTGTCTCAACCCCCCGCAGCAACTCTATCTATCCACCAGTTAAAGAAAATCAAACCGATGTGTGACATCAGCTGTACAATTGACCACATGCATGGAGTCCTTTCCTTCCATACCTCTTGTGTTTTAACAAGCAACAAATCAAGGATTGTTGAACAGCATGATAATCATTAACTTTATTTGTAAAGGACTGTTCAAAAACATTCTTAAATGCTTAACAATATGAACACATCTGTAAAATAAATGCATGCACTTGTGTCGATATTCGTACATTTGGTAACACTTGATATTAAGGTACACAAATTAACCATCAACTAGTTGTTAATTAACATGCATATTAGCAGTATATTGGCTTTTTATTAGTCATTATAACGCCATTTTATATGCTGTGAGCTGATTATCAAGCCTTCATTGTAAGAGTACACTGTGGATGTGCGTATTCCACTGTAGCGCCCGGTACATTAATGGGAAACCCTAGTGTTACATGTTCAATACATTTGTAACACTGGACACATGAACGTTTCTTTTTTCGGTTCACCAAAAAAAAATCTCACTCCGAGCTGAACTTGAATGTTGGCAGCCCTGAATTAACACTTATAGTTTCATGTCTTGTTACATAAGAATAGATCATATTTGTTAATTAAGTGTTATTATGGGAGAATTACTATTCTTGTGGTACTACTGCCTTATGAGCAGAGCATATTGAGACCAAAACTATAATATTTCCACTATTGGTTGTATTTCTGTATGTTTCTATGCTTTCATCCTTCTGCCAATGGTGTGGCAGTTTCTCATCTCCTGTTTTTGTGCGAACGCATGGGTCAAAGTGTCCATGGAGGACTCCACATTCTCCCTTCAAGTTTTTTTTTATAAATCGGAAACATTCCTTCGAAATTGGCGTACGCCATCTTTTGAGCGAACGCCACTTTTATAAATGAGGCCCCGGGTCATGTAAGCTTCTGAGTTCTTGGTATCACTCTGCCAGGCATGACCTAGCTGTAGGGTTGGGTATCGTTTGAATTTCCACGATTCCGATTCTACTTTTCGATTCCGGTTCTTAACGGTTCTCAATTCCGATTCTTTGAGGGGCAGGGTAAAAAAATGATACATGCTTCTTCCACCAAAAAAATTACATTTATTCGAGAAACTTTTACACAGGTTACTTTCCAGTAATATTCACATGAATCAGTCTGTTTATATTCACTGCTATGTAACTGTAACCTGAGAACCACTGAAGCTGCAACAGTACAACAGTCCAACTTTTAAAGAACAGTTCTTGTTGAGAAAAACAAGCATCTCCCTTCTCAGGCATACCGGGAAGAAATGTTTGAACATTTTGAAGTCAAATGCCTCAATCTGGTGCACTTTAAGCAGAATGACTAGAGACTAGATCTAGGGGGTACAACTCTAAACACCCATATGAAAAAGATCTGTTTACATTTGAATAATTAAATAAGTATGTGAGCATAACCAGTAACCTACCATAGCCAATAACAAATACATGTAACGTATTTTATTTTTGTTGTTCATTCATATCTTATTTTATTTGATGCATATTTTTTTATCTCCAGTTTAAAACGATATGTCTGGTTTATTGTCCTATAGTATACATTGGAATGATTTCAAACCTGTTTTATCCCAATAATTATAAAGGAGTGCCTTGGAAATATGTGTTTACATAAATTGTGATCAAAACGTTTGAGACCCACTGGGATAACTTGGACTAAAGTGAACCATCTACACTCAGAGTCCTTTACCTCACTAAGCTGTAGTTATCAGCCTCTCAGTCTGACTGGAGAGGACTCTCCTCCACATCATTGTAGAAACATCTTCTTCTTCCGTTAGAGCAGCTAGCACCAGATGCTAATAACAACAGCGCCCTCCCTTTCTCCCTCCCTCGCTCACTCGCACTTTGGCTGTGAGCTGCGGGCGCCAGATAAGCCAACATCCCCCATTTTCATCACTTGCAGCGCCCATCGTACAAGGTGAATGAAAAGTGTAACCGGGATGAAAAGGGTGTTACATTCACTTAATTATGAATGTTGTTACATCAAGGCCGAAAATTAGGATGAGCACCAACGGTCAAAACATTTGTTTCCCCTCCCAGAGCTGTCAGCGCAGCGCCTCCACAGATCTGGTGCCCTTGGCGAACATCTATAACGCCAGTGCTACGGGCCGGCCCTGGTCTCAGGTTACACTGTAGGAAGTGTAGGTACAACGCTACATTTCCCGCCCCGCTGCAGTCATGCAGTAGGCTACGGAGAGCGGCGAGAAACATTTCCTCAGGCATCGATAAGCGGAACCGAAATTCACATTTCTAAATGATGCCGTTGAAATCGAAATGTTGGAACCGGTTCTTGGTACCCAACCCTACCTTGCTGTGTTATTTGTTTCTCATATTGCACTACTGAGTCCTTTGCATTGTATCACTGCGCTGAAATACAATGATACAATGCCCCTCCCTCCCATTGTATCTTCCAGGTTGATGGTGACGGCCTACTGGCGCCCCCTGGAAGAGAAGGACCTGTGGTCTTTGAACTTGGAGGACCGCTCCCACAGAGTTGTTCCACAGCTGGTGCTCCGTTGGAACACAGAGTGCCAAAAGGTTAAAAGGTCAGTAGTAAATTATAGATGGCCCACAGCAAGGAAATACACAGAAATGCTCCAAATGTTTTCCCTGGTAAAACTACACCTGCTAGATATCCGCCAGATGTGTTGTACATAGGGACAGAGAGAATAGACTCTCCTCTGGTCCATACTGCAGGTGCTGATGAGAACACACGTTTCAGGCCAAATATCCCTTAGCTGTAAGAGAGACGGAGCAGGGAGCCCCTACAACATACTGTATGTACACCAGTGTTTCCCACAGATCTGAAATATACTTGGGCGGGTGGTGGCAGCGGGCTGGGGGGGGGTGCCCGAGTTTTAACAACATGTTTATTTATTGACTTTTCATTCCTGTATTATCATTTTGCGCAAAGATGGCACTATTTGTCAGAGCACTTCATCCTTCTGGGATTTCATGAAGAACCGCTCCAATGCCTGCGTGTATGGGAACACCTCTGGTGCTGGTCCATTAACTGCCAGTGTTTCCCACAGATCTGTTTCCCACATATCTGAAATATACTTGGGGGTGGTAGGGTGGGGGGGTGGGTGAGGTGACGTGCAACAACATTAACCTTTCTGTTGGTCGCTTGTTAGCAGACCCTTCATGCGATGGCAGAGCGAACAGGTACAGGCAGGGCCCATAATGATAGCCCTATAGTTTAAATCTACTACCCACACATGAACATATGGAAAGGGGTTACTATTTAAAAAAATAAATGTTTTTATAAATGTATTTAGGAACCTATCCATGTGATTTTTAGTGGGGGTCGACCTCAAATCCTCTAGGGGGTCCAGGGGCATGCCCCCCCCGGTAAGATTTAATTTTTTATTTTGGAGTTAAATGCATCAATCTGGTGCATTATGAGGGGAAAATATAGAGACTACACCTATATTAAACAGAACTGTATACATTTCAATAATCATAAAATCATGGCCATAATCAATAACATACCATTTTCAATATGAAAAAAACACTGAAACTTGTTTATTCATTTATTTTTGGTTCATTTATAGTTGTGAGTGTGTCTGTGCTCCTGTCTCCCTCCTCTCCCCCCTGCTCCTCTTTGAGGCAGCAGCAAAGACTAGTTTTCTCTCAACAAGTTTTAAAAGTGTATCTTACCTTTTTTCACCCAGTTAACTTTTTATTTATTTATTCATGCATATTTTACTAATCACATCACATTTCATTTAGCTGACGCTTTTATCCAAAGTGACTTGTAATGACCGATTACAGGGACATTCTCCCTGGAGTAACTAAGGGCTAAGTGCCTTGCTCAAGGGCACACTAGTGGAGGTGTTCCTGGCGGGATTTGAACTCACAGCCTTCCGATCTTCAGCCTACCTCACTATCCATTAGACCAGGGATGGACAAATGGCGGCCCGCGGGCCGCATGCGGCCCCCACCTCCTCTTTTTGCGGCCCTCAGATTAATTTATAAACAACGTAATTAATAAAACATTTTTTTTTAAATATTATTATTTTTTACTTGTAGTACTGATACCATCCACTAGACTCCTAGTTACGTCGCAAGCTGCGAAGATGATTTCAAATACCGCAAAATAATCTGTGACGCATTTGTGTGTATCGTGTTTGTTTCCCGGGGAAACCCTCACAAGAAACACCGGCTGTTGTCATGTCTGCTGTGACGGTAAGTTGCCTCTTGTAATTATGCCTTTACAAGCTTAAAAGTTGTTTTTATCATCTGAATTTGACGAAACAAGTTTAATATTCTTAAAACCAAGACTTTGTTTATTTGAAATCAGATGAAAAACAAACTGCCGTGTTATCTATGATTACTACACTTTTCATTCATAATTTCAGCGAGAGGGAGGGGGAGTGTTGCTGAGGAACAGAAGAGTGCGGGTTGACAGGTGTCTGTGTTGACACTCCCCTTATTGTGGAATAAGGGGAATGCAGAGACTGGCTACAAGTGTTTTAGGTTCAAGTTAGACAACTAATGTCTGGGTTAGTGTTCATGACTTCATGTGTATGTCATCTAATGGTTAATCTCAATACACACACATTTTCCGTGCTTTCCAAAATAGTTGTATTCCACTGTTTAATAACCTGTTCAATACAAACATAGTGAGCTTATTAGAGGATGTTCCCATTTTTTGGGGATGTTCCCTTTGATTGTAAAATGTCAATGAAGATGTCAGACTTCGTATATTTGTTAATAATTACCGTACTTTTCGGACTATAAAGCGCACCTGCATATAAGCCGCAGCAGCTAAATTGTCCGTCTGTCTTGCTCTCGTTCTGTCTCTCGGTTCCACTTTTACTTTGGCGCGCTACCTGTCTCTCTCTTTTCCGGCCTCCAGCTTTTCCTGCTGGAGCCCGCCGCTTAAAGGTGGCGGGCGCGGACCGGTCATAGAGCCCATAGCGTTAAAGGTGGTTAATTTTACCTGTAAAATCCATAGATTTCGGAGGTTCCCTAGTGGCCGATAGCTGTACAAAAAAAATGGGGAAAAAAGTCGCGACTTACAGTCCGAAAAGTACGATACATACAACACATGGAATTTGTGTGTGTGTGTGTTCCAAGTGAATCTGCGGCCCCCTGGTGGCCAGTACATTAATGATGTGGCCCCCACCACCATCAAAGTTGCCCATCCCTGCATTAGACCAATCACTACCCTCTCAAATGGAAATATGTGTTTACATAACTGGTGACCACACCGTTTGAGACCCACTGAGAACTTAGACTAAGTTAACCATCTAAACACTCAGAGTCATTTACCTCATCTGAGCTGAGGTTATCCCGAGCTTGAATGACACACAGAGACCAATCAAGGGCTTTGATTTATGATCTGTATGACAGTGGGCATGTCGGCAGGCCACATCATGTGGACAGCCAGTCACCCTGTGTGAGCCAGGCCACTTAACAGGCCAGAAGGAGGCGAGATCAGTGCAAGGGAGCGAGGGATCATTGTCCACCAGTTAATCCATCGCAGATGGCGTCGTGGTCACGGACGAATATATAACAAAATTATAACCTAAACGGGTCGCGAAATATACTTGGGCGGCCGTTAATATACCTGGGCGGCCCGCCCAAGTATAGTCTGTGTGGGAAACCCTGTACACATTTAACTTTCATATACAAATGCCAAAAGTACCATGCATAAACAAACCTTTTTATAATTCTTTCAATCCCCCACCATTAAAATAATAATGGCTACGTTATTAACCGTTGGGGTTGGGGTTGGTGCTACACAGTGATTTACATGCAAGCTAGCTCATCGAACAAGGATTTATGGGTAACCGTTATTATCAATGTTTTGTGAATTAAATAGGTTCCTTTTGACAATTGGACCAGGTGAAGTGGTACGATATGGAGGATTAGACACACTCTCAAACAAATAGGAAAATAGCTGCATCTTTCTAAATAAATGATCTTCTAAATATGTGCAAATAAACCCAACAGTCTAGTTGCCAGCTCATAGAGTCCTGTTGTGACTGTAGAAACTGCCGGATGCTAACCTGTATATGATGGGCAATTTGCACAATTGGCATATATTGCATTGATTAACATTTACTAATGTGGCCTATGGGGACAATAGTTTTAAAAATTGCAATTGTGGGGGTTATTGGGGATGCTGAGTCCATTTCTGACATTTTCAGGATAAAAAAAATGGCAGTTTTAACCGTAAAATGTACATATTTGTACTCCCAGTGGACTGATTTTGATTATGGCGATTTAGGGGACTCTGGATCATTTGGATTGGACAGCGTCCTCAATATCCCCAAAAACACTCAAAAACTATCAATCTGCCATTAATGTTTTTGTTGCTACTGTCTGCTATAATGCCATTAATGCAATGTATGCTAATTGTGCCACCCTCCCAGCATAGACAAGTTAGCATCTGGCAGTTTCTATGCGCTGGGGACACTTGCATTTCCAACATGAAACTTTGCTGTCCTCAGCATTTCCAGGTTCACTAAACTGGCAACTAAAAGGAAGCCGTAAGATTAAGGGAAACAACATCAGCAGCGTGAAGAAGAGTGAGGTACTTGCTGACTCTTGCTATGATACAGACGATGTTTGCTAAACTGAAAGCTGATTTTAAACACTGATATTTAGTCAGAAAAGCCACACACAAAAAATGGTATTTGAGCAACTGGAACAGAAAGTGACGTCGCGGAAATAAAACTGTCAAAAAATGTGGCAGCAGACGAAGGAGATGAACCTAGGATGAGCAATACAAAGGAACGCAATGCTGTCACAGAGTAACTGCTTTCATTCCTTCTGCAAAGTGATCAGTATTTACAAGGGAAAATCTATAGAGACTTACAAATCAGAGTTCATGCAGTAGCCCGAAGACGCCACGAATGGTGACATGCTCAAGTTTAATGATCAGTTTATTAAATAGCTTGTACCTCTTTTTACCACTTTTAAGTTAATTTATCCTCTGAGCTCAATCTGGGGAAGGAAAGAGCCCAAAGGTCACTTCAGAAGAAACCAACGAACCGATTGACCCCCGAGATGTATTGTGGTGAAATTCTCCATCTTTAAAATGAAAGGAAATGGAGGGCTAGGGATAAAAAAGAAAACTGTGTTCACCAAAGCTTTAGTTAATCAAATTCAGCCCATCGGGAGTACAAATATGGACTCTCTGGTCAGGAATGGACTCGGCGTCCTCAATAACCTCCAGAAACGGTCCAACTCGGCCAAGCCATTTTTTAAAACTATTGTCTGCTTTGGTGATATTAGTAATGTGTTGCTAATTAACGCAACTCCTGCTAATTATGCTAATTGGCCAATATATGCAAGTTAGCATCGGGCAGTTTCTATAATAATAATACATTTAATTTATAAAGCGCTTTTCCTGGTGCTCAAAGCGCTATGTGCTGTACCCCAAAGGTTTATGATAGACATGTATAGTAGGGTCCCTACTATACATGTAGGGTCCCAACTATACATGTCGATCATAAACCTTTGGGGTACTCAACATTTTCACATTTCCGTGTTCACAATGCGGGCAACTACCCTTATACCAATACTAAAGAGGAAACTTTTTAAACTCCCAACATAAATGGGTGGTCTGGATCTGCCAAACCTTAAAGCTTGCTACCAAGCAGCATAATTCAGGAGATATACCAACAACTTATTAAAAATACAATAAATAGATGGGTTGTTGCTATACTTAGGGTTTGTTTGGGAAGTCTGTCGGAATAAAAAAACGAAATAAAAACGTCTAATCTTTGGAGAAATGGAAGCTGACCCACACTTCCCTCCAAACACATGTAACAAAAAGGATTGCATATTTAAACCAATGGGCTTCTAAGGGCAGGTGTACATCTGGACAAATATTAGGTGATAAAGAAATGAAATCTTTTGACCAGCTTCCGTCACAATATGGCTTGGCTTCCCCAAATCCCATTTAATCAGATTCTTCCATATGAGAAGTTATCTTCTGTCATTGAAAGAAATAGATATTTTCAAGACATCAACCCACTGATGTGTATGACTCTGGAAACCAAATATCTTACTAAGATGGTTAAAATAATACAAGTTAACCAAAACATGTTTTGGATATCATGCCATTCAAATTTTAAATTTACATTTTAAGAAATTGTAGTTTTTGTATTACTACCCCAAGCTTCCATAAGTGGGTCAAAAATGACCCGCATGCATTTTCTATGGGAACCTTTGATTCTTATCACCTGTTGCTGTCAGGAATACATTCACTGCAGACCACACAGACTACATCACTTCCTGAGACACACCTCTCAGGAAGATTGTTTTACAAGGCAAGATCTGATTCCTGTTAGTATAATAATACATTATATTTGTATAGGGCTTTTCAAGGACTCAAAATTGCTTTACAATATAAGGGAAGGTTAGCGTGGGGGGTATAGGACTATCAAACTTGATCAACCGGCATGGATTGATGGGGGGTGGGCTATGAGTAGACAAGAGGAGAAGAGATGAGTTTTGAAAATGGACTGGAATACTGTGAGGGTCTCAGAAGAGCCGAGATCTTTGCATCAATATGTTCAAAACAGGTTTTTTAAAAATGTAAAAAAAAATCTTAATTTGTGAAAAATTAGATATTTCTAATGTGAACCAAAATATAATACTAAATATTATTAAAGTGATTTTTCTTAACCAAAATGACAAAAATGGCATAAAAACACATCATTCTAATACGGGTCCTTTTAGACCCACTTATGGAAGAGCGTAGGGTCCAGTCACTCGTGCATCTAAGAAATGTCAAATCTTTTTTGTATTTCTCCAAACAAGAACCCAATAATAATATCACCTGGGAAAACGACAGAGGGGGGGAAAAAGATTATTAACTATTACTTGCAATAAAAAGCAATTATTAAACAAATTACAGGGAATTGGTTAAAAGATAATAACTTAATAAATTCACAATAGAAGAATCTGGTAAATAATAAATAACCACGAGAATCAGAAACAAAGTTCATATCTCTGGTGAAAGATAGTAAAATAGGTAAGTTAGAGAACACCATACGTTCCTAATGGCCAGGTGCTAAGATATCTTATACGTTTATTGAAAAAAAAATTTCTTTTTGTTGGTTTTTGTCTTTTTCTTTATTCTTTTTGTCTGATTTGTGGATTATCTAATCATTTAATTATTGAAGTGTCAATTTGATTAGTTATGCCTTGTAACCAATTAATTCATAAACATTTCACATATAGCCAATTTATCCTAGAAGTATATGTGTTTACATAACTGGTGACCACACCGTTTGAGACCCACTGAGAACTTAGACTAAGTTAACTATCTAAACACTCAGAGTCCTTTACCTCACCTGAGCTGAGCTTATCCCGAGCTTGAATGACACAGAGACCAATCAAGGGCTTTGATTTATAATCTGTATGACAGTGGCCATGTCGGCAGGCCACGTCATGTGGACAGCCAGTCACCCTGTGTGAGGCAGGCCACTTAACAGGCCAGAAGGAGGCGAGATCAGTGCAAGGGAGCAAGGGATCAATGTCCACAAGTTAATCCATCGCAGATGGCGTCGTTTTGTTTTTGTTATAATTAAAATAAACTAAATGGGTCGCGAAATATACTTGGGCGGCCGTTAATATACCTGGGCGGCCCGCCCAAGTATAGTCTGTGTGGGAAACCCTGCTTGCAACATGGGGCCGTGCATTATCATGCTGCAACATGAGGTGATGGTCGTGGATGAATGGCACAACAATGGGCCTCAGGATCTCGTCACGGTATCTCTGTGCATTCACAATTCCATCATTAAAATGCACCTGTGTTCGTCGTCCATAACATACGCCTGCCCATACCATAACCCCACCACCATGGGCCACTCCATTCACAACATTGACATCAGTAAACCGCTCACCCACACGACGCCACACACGCTGCCTGCCTTCTGCCCTGAACAGTGAAAGCCGGGATTCATCTGTGAAGAGAACACCTCTCCAACGTGCCAGACGCCATCGAATGTGAGCATTTGCCCACTCAAGTCGGTTACGACGACGGACCGGAGTCAGGTCGAGACCCCGATGAGGACGACGAACATGCAGATGAGCTTCCCTGAGACGGTTTCTGACAGTTTGTGCAGAAATTCTTTGGTTATGCAAACCCATTGTTGCAGCAGCTGTCCGAGTGGCTGGTCTCAGACCATCTTGGAGGTGAACATGCTGGATGTGGAGGTCGTGGACTGGTGTGGTTACACGTGGTCTGCGGTTGTGAGGCCGGTTGGATGTCCTGCCAAATTCTCTGAAACGCCTTTGGAGACGGCTTATGGTAGAGAAATGAACATTCAATTCACGAGCAACAGCTCTGGTGGACATTCCTGCTGTCAGCATGCCAATTGCACGCTCCCTCAAAACTTGCGACATCTGTGGCATTGTGCTGTGTGATAAAACTGAACGTTTCAGAGTGGCCTTTTATTGTGGCCAGCCTAAGTCACACCTTTGCAATAATCATGCTGTCTAATCAGCATCTTGATATGCCACGCCTGTGAGGTGGGATGGATTATCTCGGCAAAGGAGAAGTGCTCACTATCACACATTTTTTCAGATTTGAGAACAATATTTGAGAGAAATGGTTATTTTGTGTCTATAGAAAATGTTTTAGATCTTTGAGTTCATCTCATGAAAAATGGGAGCAAAAACAAAAGTGTTGCATTTATATTTTTGTTCAGTGTATACACAAATAATGTATACACCAATGACACCAATCATATCTGACAAAGAATTTTTTTAAATAATAAATGAAATCTGTCTCTTTCCATTTTATCTTTTCAGGACAGAGCAGAAAGCGTTGTACTCGCCCAACTCATCCAACACTGAAGTCAAAGAGGACCGAGCTGTGGAGGAGTCTGAAATCTTGATTGTGAGGCCCCAGAAAACAAAGGAGCCCTCCCTGTTCTGGGCACTGTGCCTGACCTTTGGGCCCTACTTCCTTATTTCCTGCCTTTATAAGATCATTCAAGACGTCCTCATGTTCGTTGGGCCTGAGATCCTCCGGTGAGAAACATTCGTTTTTTCTTAAACGTATAGAATATTTAATATTGGATACTTTTCTTTTAGCATCATCTGATTCATCTGAGTAAAAATGAATGTCTCTGGGTACCTGTACCTTTTTTAATAATAACACGTTTATTTAGTATAGCATCTTTCACAGAAATACATTTGCCAAAGTGCTTCACAAGAAAAAAGAAAAGTAAAAAATAAGACCACAGACATAAGAATACAATAAATTCATGTGCCAAAATGTAAGGTTAACATAAAAACAAAACACAGACAACGAAGAGTCCCAAATGGAACAAACAAAAGAACATGACACACATCAAAGATGGGTCTTCAGTTGTTTTTTAAAAGCTTCTGCAGAGACTGCAGACCGAATGTTCCATAGTGATGGAGCCTCTACTTCAGGGGTAACCAACAGGTCGTTCGCGATCTGTATTTGTGGGTTAGTAGCCTGTTTCTACTGTAATCATTTTCAATAATTGTGCTCAGGTCACCGGTCGGTTGTTCATAAACTTAACGGGGTGTTTCTGGTACAGACTAAAACATGGATCCAGTGTATTTGGAGATTCCCCTAATCTGTAAATCCCCATCACTTACATATCCCGATCACCCATCTCATCATTTGATACAAGAACTGCATATATGGGGGGTGAATCATTTTGATTGTAACCGCCTCACCTTTGGGACCGAGTATTTCTAACTCAGTTGATTTTTTGGCTCTGGAGATAAGTGAAACCCTCTGAAACACAGCTGGAGTTCTGTTAGTGATGTGGGCATTCTCTATGAGTGAACTAATGGATCCATGTCTTACTTGATATTGTACTCCCCATCCAACCAAAAAGGTGCCAAGTGTAATGAGCACAATCAACCATGCTATTCTGACTCTTATCCCTAGGGGACCCCACAATTGCTTTGGCTTTGTTCTTGACATCATCTCTATTGTCTTCCTGGTTGTGTCAGTTACAGAATTTAAATAATGAGTACTATAATAACGTATACGAAAATTGCACTCTTTTTCAGATGTAAAACAAAAAATAGGTTTTCACTTTAGTGTACAATCTATAGACAATTCGTCATTTTGAGCTGTTTCTATCTTTATCTTATTTCTATTTATTGTTTTGTTCCAGCTCTGCCAAATCAGTCCTAACTCCCAATAATGTTCTGGAAGTTGCCAGTGAAGGGTGACAATGTGTGAGGTGGTGTCAATTTGCTCCTTTTTCTTTACCTTTAAACCGGAGCGCGTGTGAAGTTCATTACAACTTCTCACGGTTCCGTCCACCGGGATCAGCTCACTGTCTTTTGTGAACTTTCACCCTCACCCAATCAACTGGCCGTACAGGAGTCTCTTCTGGAGTCTCGTCTGGTATCTCTGTAGCTTTCCAGCCTGTGTAGACAAAACTTGGATAATATTACTCAGCGTTCTGACATATTCATCACTTCTATTCATCTAATATCTTAAAACTGGACCACTCCCTCCTTGGAGAAGGCCCAAGCGTCGGCATACCTTTTGTCGTTATGAGACCTATTATTAAATACATGTTATTATTTATTAACTACAACGTCGCTGAAATCAATCATGACAGTCCCTCCTTTGAGCATAACATGCTCAATTAATATTTCAATGATTACCCATATTCTGAACAGGACATGCAAAACCCATAACGTTGCATTAAATAAATAGAACTTCTCCGTGTAGCCATAAGGCGTACAAATATATCATATGATGTATGTCTTTCTGATGGTATAAATGCATATTCACTCAAATCTGCCATTAGCACAAACAATAGTTTACTTGTTTCAGGAATGGCTTTTGTTCTGCTATTATGCATCATTGTTGCTGCGAAAAACAATATCCCTGGTGTCGCTAATGAGTCTCAATAACTCTAGGATGAGAGGATTGGTTGATACTGCTGAACAAAGATATGATAAAATAATATTTCTCTAAACTAGAGGGAAAATACGAACCATTCTCACAGAGGGTGACATACATGAAGGGCTGGTGCCCCTCACTCAAAATGAGATATTGCCTTGCGCACTACAATATAAATCAGAAAAGTTACTCAAGAATAAATAAATAAAAACTGATTCTTGAAACTGTTGTAAAAACCCTACAACTTCTTCATCCAAGCTCTCAATCAGTGTTATGTTATTTAATCTGCAGCTCATTGCCTTAAAACAGATACTTCAGACCGATTTATAAAATGTTGTTTATGAGAAAAATGTAATCTGACTCCATAAATAACATACTTGTTTGACTAAAAAACTACTAACAATAAATGAAGTTCCCCTTTAAACACAGCCCCTGGTCTTCTGACGGGGTCTATCTATGTACTGGCTGGAGAATGTTGGGCCAGTCTCTGTCGCTCCGTCTCTGTTCTCCCGCTAACAGTCACTCTCTAGTTCTGCTGGGTTCTTGTTGACTTCTTCACTGGTTTGAGACAAGCGACCCTATCGGACACCTCCCTTTGTAGCCAGACTACACCACAGCAGAATCGAGTTTCTGTTTTAGGTCTCAACAGCTCAGGTGTATCGTCGCCCCTTGAACTGCAGTCGGTGTAAACAGGAGGACTTGGTAAGGATCCTCCGTCTTAGGCGAGTACTAGGTTTCCGTCTTCATATTTTGGGTGGAAACCCATCGTCTTGACCTCACTAGCTGTGTGGACACAAACGTTTTCTGTGTGGGGGAACAACATCACTCGTAATCTCTATCCTTCTCATAATTACAAAAATAGTCTGCTAAATATTCTACTATGTTTTAATCTTCTACTACTCTGTGGATGCTTTATGTGTAAATGCAATATGCTACTCTCTATCTTGTAAATAACATTTAACCTCTCCCTCCTGTGGTGACCGATATGGCTCAATGTAGCTGGATTTCAAAATACCCTTGGACTGAAGATGCATCACCTGGTGGTCTGGCCCTCTGAGCTTCCTCATTGTTGTGGTTGATACCAGGGTGTCAGTGGCATTTGGGTCATGTTTGGCACCCCTGTTCGTCTTTGACATCTCTGGGACCCCCTGCCTCCGTTGTCATCATGGAAACCTCCCCTGGGGTAACTGCATGGAGGGCCGTTGTTTGGTGCATGTTCTGCGGACACTCTCTGGACCAATGTGTCAGCTGACCACATTTGTAGCAGCCTTCATCTGTTCTTCATCTTGATCGTGGTTCTCCTCTCCATTGTCCCTTTTGTTGATGCTGTATTGGAGTGTATGCCTGTGCTTGCGGCTGTACTTGGGTAGGAGGATATGCAGGTGTTTGCTGTTGCCGAAATTGTGTGGGAAGATATTCTGTTACTTGCAGCATCCTGTGTTGTGGACAATATCTGGCCCAATGTGAGAACTGACCACATATGGAGCATCCTTCACCTTGGAAACTTTGTCCTGTTCATCGATTACCTCCTTGGAAACGCCCTCTTCCTCTGCCACTTTGTCTTCCTCGGAAACCTCCTCCCCCTCTTTGTTGATTCTGCACCTGAATCTCTGGCACTTCCTGAGCTTGAATTGTTGGAGGTGTCTGACCTGCCTTCTCTGGTTCTATGGCCATCCCTGATGTAGCTGCAATTTGCCTTGCCACTTTCTTGTTTTTAATAGCTTCGGTATCTTTCTCAGCTATTTGCATCTTCAAGAGTCTCAGTTGTAGTGCTTCCATTTCTGTCTTTTGTGTTTGTCTTTCTTCTGTGATTTCTTCTAATCGTATGTTCTCTTCTATCAGGTGTTTTGATTTACTGGTTAGCACTCTTACTTCATACTCCAATTATTTGAGATGTTTGTCCGTGGAGACTCCATCCAAGACTTCTCCTATAGAACCAACATTCGGGGAGGGAGAAGGGACTTCGGCCAGGCTTAGATACAGCTTCGGAGTTTGGATAACTGGAGCCTCTTTGGTTTTTTCTGCTATGTCTTCCCTAACTGCCAGGTCTGGTACTTGGACCACATTTATGCTATCTGCCAATAGGCTGGCATATTCCAGATGGAGTATCAGATTTGTAACTGTTATAAATCTTTCTTCAGCTTCCCTATATATATATATATATATATATATATATATATATATATATTAGTCTGTTGTAGGCATTGTTCGTGCTCATAGTCGAGTACTGCTCTTCTATGGGCTTTTGTTGGTCCAGGTTGATCATCTGCTGGAATCAGTCTATTTGGTTCCATGTCGTCTGTCGTTTACTTGGAAAGGTTAAAGCATCTGATCTGATTTTTACCCTTTCCTTGATATCTGCAGTTGAGCCTGACTCTGCGTCTGGTCTCAACTTAGTTTCTTTCGGTGACATGCTCTCTTCCTATTCGAATGAAATTACTAAGTTATCAAATTTAAGCACTAATCCTCCGACTAGCACCTTCGTTCCTGATAAATAATATCCTATGTCATTCGAACTTACTTTAAATCTGGGTTTTTTTCAGTTGTTAAAAAAAATAAAATTTAAGTTTTAAATATTTTTCAAAAACTTATAGGCCTATATGATTATTATTTTAAGTATGATTGCATTTTTCTTTTTGGAAAATATTAAAGTAAATTAAAAGATACAAATTATGCAAATTTTAAAATCTGAAATGTTAAAAAAATCAAAATTGTATGGTTTTTGACTTTGAAATATGAAAACAAAAAATCTGGTGAAAATCTAAATCTACCGTGTATAGTGCATACCGAAGTGTATGAAATTATGCAAATGTCATAATTTGTGTTATCTTAATATTCTATTGTCTTATTTGAAAGATTATTATGTAAAGTTTCTTATCTTATAATTAGAAACCACTTGCAATTCTATCTCGGCGTTCAAGCATGTGTTTATTTTAGTGCTGTCAAAGTTATCACGTTAACGGCGGTAATACATTTTTTGAATTAATTGCGTTAAAATATTTAACGCATGTGCAGAATGGCCCGCCCCATACGTGCCTCCAGTTGCAGCGCCAGGGTATGGCTGGGGTAGGCTACACTCTTACCAAGAAATGGCTTAGCCCCACCATGAAACATGATGTTAAAGTAACTAAAATAAAGTCTGCCAACTCGCGCGGAGTAAATTGCACAGACAGCAGTTAGTAAGACTGATTTCAGTAGCCAGGTTTTGAAAACTTTTGTCACGTAGTGATCGTCTTCTCAACAGAACATCTTTGATAACGGCGTGGTATTGTTGCAGGAAGTCCCGACGGAGAATACTTTTGCTGTAGTACAGGGGTGCACATAACTGGTACGCAGGTTATGTAATCTGTAATGCGTACCGTCACTTGTGTCACAAAGCGCATTTGCGTAACCACGTACTTGTGAAGCTTTTCTAGAAGGCGGTTAGATCACAGGACGACTGAGTCGGTCTCCGTGTGCACAGACAGGGCTGCTGTTACGAAGTACTCCACTAGCCCCCCTCTGTCGACTTTCCTGAAGTACTCCCCCGTTGATAGAAATCAACACGTAATGAATTAACACCCCACGGTTTGATGATCGATAGGTGTGTGGGCTGTCTTTTATTTTGACACGCAGACATTTTTTATAATAAACATAGATACTGTATGTTAAATGGATATATCCGCCTTATTTCATTTATCTTTCCATTCCCACAACAATATATATAAAGAAATGGCATATTTTGGACATAGTTCGAATGGTAATTAATCATGATTAATTAATTTTTAAGCTGTGATTAATCTGATTAAAAAAATTGTAATCGTTTGACAGCCCTAGTTTATTTATAACACTTCAAATTAAACTTCAAAATGCTATTGAGTGTTTCCTCTATCTATGTAATAATTCTGTACTACCAGCAGAGTGCACTATTGTAATTTCCAGCTCAATCCACCAGGGATAACTGTTGCAAAACTGACCTCTATTTAACAAGAAAAAGCTTATTTTCCTTCTTAAAAATGGGAAGAAAATTACACTATGGTTAAACAACACAGCACATAACCGCCAAAACACATTTGCAAACAGGAATATTTCAAACAACCGCCAATACACACTTGCAAGCAGAAAAAACTTCCAAAATCAGATTGGGATTTTTAGGAAATACAATATTCCTTCTTCCCTACAAATACCAAACTTCCCACAGTAAGATAACCTGTCTATTTTATAGTTCCAACTCTGCCAAGAAATATGATTTGTCCTTCTCAAGATGGAGTGCCTAGCCTCATGTGAGTGGGACTGAGTGTGTAAAAACACTTTCAATTAGCATTTCACGAAATGGCGACTGCCATGTGGTTCATTGTGAACATGAGGGCAAGACAAGATGGCAACTGATTTTCCAACCTTTAACCTGAAGAACAAAGGGATTTGAAAACACACCTCGTGGCTCTCACAGCGGAGTTGAAATAATGGCGGGGTGATCTTTAGTCTAGAAAATTCAACACAAAACACTGTAGTTTAAAATAACATTTCTATTTAGTTTACAATGATAAATGGGCCTCATACCCTTTACGTCATAGCCCTCAACCCATATACGTCAATGTTTTGACTTTAAGAGCCAGTATGGTTATCTCTTCTGTTTAAACACGCTATAATGGGACAAAATGGGACGCTATCCAAACACAATCAGAAGAATATCGTCTGTCTAACGCACGAATGTCGCATTTCTCGTCGTAATCCACACGCAATGTTTGTTTGAAAACAGAAAAGAATAACCACTGAAAGCTTCAAACTTTTCAGGCCTTTTCCTCGAGAAGGACTTTTTTTTTAAAACAGCCTCACACTGTCGTTTAAACACTCACTCCAATATCCTCAGCTCCAACTGTGGCTGTGTTCTTGCCTCAAACAGTCCCAACTGTGTAATGGCCTAAAACCATTCACGTTAACTTCAAACGTAACAGGCTGATCAGGAGCCCTCCGCTTCGCGTTGGGCTCCTGATCAGCCTGTCGGTGTTCTTTTCCCCATAATGACCGCGTCGCTGCACATTATGCCGCTTATTACATGGCCACATTCTCAACAAAGTAATGACATGACTCCCAATATTAATTGAAATGCTTTTATGGATTTAGAAAATGATTTTATTGATTTAAAAAATAGTTGTATTTATTCAAATTGACATGCATCCGCTAAGAAAAATAGTCCGTTGTTACCGTTTGAACTAACGTAGCTACGGCAGGAACTGCTTCGATAGTGTTTTGGAGGAGCTTTTTGATTACAGATTTGAAAACATCGCTCCGTCCCCAGCTGCACAGCCATCAGCTCACTGCAGCTGTTCTGAATCGAAGCTCCGCCCCCAGCTGCACAGCCATCATCTCACTGCAGCTGTTCTGAATCGAAGCTCCGCCCCCAGCTGCACAGCCGTCTGCTCACTGCAGCTGTTCTGAATCGAAGCTCCGCCCCCAGCTGCACAGCCGTCTGCTCACTGCAGCTGTTCTGAATCGAAGCTCCGCCCCCAGCTGCACAGCCGTCTGCTCACTGCAGCTGTTCTGAATCGAAGCTCCGCCCCCAGCTGCACAGCCATCGGCTCACTGCAGCTGTTCTGAATCGAAGCTCCACCCCCAGCTGCACAGCCATCAGCTCACTGCAGCTGTTCTGAATCAAAGCTCTCATCGTGTCTCTCGCTTGCATCTTACGGAGGCAGAGCTAAGACGCAAGGAAGAGGCGCGAGTGAGGGAAAGGAGGAGGCCAGATAGTGAATTGGGATGAACCTATAATGTGTTGGGTACAATTTATCCTTTATTTATCCAGGAATGTCCCATTGAGATACAAGATCTCTTCTTCCAGGGAGTCCTGACCAACACGGCACACAACAAGTTTCAACATAAAACAAGGGCATTAAACAAAAAAACATACAATTCAAATCTAAATACAGAAGGCCATTTGTGCAGTGGGAAGAAGCGTAATCACATCAGCAATAGCATCAGGTAAAACAGTTACATGTTTCATGAAGGGCTAATCGTAGCATACCTTTAAAAGCATTTACAGTAGGAAGTGCCTCTAGACAAAGTTTTACTTGCAGCGTATTCCATAAAAAGGGAGCATAGTGGGAGAATGCATCTTTACCGAGCTCTGACTGCATCAAAGGAACATTTTAAAAGCATCCCATTTGCTGCTCGTCTGGTATTAAAAAAGCAAGTATAAAAGGACAGAAGTCTGGAGATATATAAGGGCAGCTTACCTAGCAATGACTTAAGGATACAAATCAACATGTGTGATTGTCTTCTTTGGTACAGAGAGGACCATCCTAAGGACTGATACAAAGTGCAGTGGTGGGTGCGAGAGCCTGCACTCGTTACAAAGCGTATAGCAGTATGGTACGCAGAATCCAGCTTTTTAAGCAGGGAGGAAGAAGCATGCATATAGATCACATCGCCATTGTCTAATACAGACAGAAAGGAACTCTGCACAATTCTCTTCCTGGCTTCAGACGGGAAACATTTCCTTCAACGAAAGAAAAAGCCCAGTTTAGGTCTAAGTTTTCTCAGTAGGTTCCCAATATGAACATCAAAGGCCATCTTTTCATCAATCCATATGCCCAGATATTTGTAGGATGCTACTTTGTCAAGGCATGTCCCTTCCAGTGTAAGAATCGGAGGGACAGCTGTATTAGCTCGAGAGCGAGAGAAGGTCATGTACTTGGTCTTCTTTGCATTAAGGACCAGTCTTAGCCTTAGCAAGGAGTGTTGCAGTGTATTAAAAGCATCCTGTAGAAGCTCTATGGCCTGAGTTAAAGAGGAAGCCACTGTGTAAACAACTGTATCATCGGCGTATAAATGAAACCGTGCTGGGTTTATCCCATTTCCTAGTTCATTTATAAAGATGGAGAATAAGACAGGGGCCAAAATAGAGCCTTGTGGAACACCTTTGTTTACAGTAAGAGCAGCTGAGGTATAATCTTCTACTGAGACACACGGAGTTCTTTCAGATAGATAGTTTTTAAACCAGCTCAAAGCCATTTTGCCAAGACCTATGCAGCCAAGCCACTGCAGCAGCAATGCATGATCCACAGAATCAAAAGCTTTAGACGGATCAACAAACAATGCTGCACAGTGTTTTTTCTTGTCTAGTGCTTCAATGATGTCATTTGAGACTAGCATAGCCGCTGAGTAGTACTATGGCCTGATCTGAAGCCTGACTGAGACTCGCTAAGAATATTATGGTCAGTTCGAAACTTTTTCAGTTGTTCGTTGACAAGAGATTCAAAGACTTTGGCCATTACAGACAGTCTGGAAATAGGGCGATAATTATTTAGGTCAGAGGGGTCCCCGCCCTTTAGCAAGGGGAGAACCATGGCCGACTTCCATGAGCTAGGTAACTCAGCAGCACAAAGACTGAGATTCAAAATAGAGGTTATGGGTTCTGCAATCAGACCTGCAGCAACTTTGAAGAAGAACGGCTCTATCTTGTCTGGGCCTGAAGATTTCACGCACGTTGTCTGATTATATAATCATATGCGCCGACCTGCTCTCCAGGTAAACAGCAGCATGAAAAGAACCTGCTCCATGGTAGGGGCTACAGTAGGAATTTCCGGGACTAGCGTTTATTCTTATGACTTTTTTTTCGTTACAGTTTATAGAGCGTTTGTGGTCTGCCTGTGTGAGGCAAACCGAACCTTCTGAACAATGAAGTGATGTAACAAACTGTCATCTGGTGCGCACCAGAGAAGTGTTGGCTGTGAATGTGACCTTAGTCCTATGTTAAGAGGAACATATCAAAATGTTTAAGGACATTCATTTCAAACTGAATGTATCCTTATGGACAGCTCCATAGGTGAGAAGATAACATGGTTTCAGCCTGACCTGAAGCCGTCCTACGTGCAATGCAAACAGGAACCTGCCATACTATGTTCTGGAGATGCCCCAAGCCATCTATTTTCCATATTCTTTCAGTTTTCAATGTTTCATTAAGCAAAAACCCCCGGGGATTTTATGGGAGCAATATATATATAAACTCCCCAAACAGGCGAAAACCTACCAGTTTCACCCACTGTCTCTGCCACCTCCCTCCATGCCTGGTTCCTCCGGAACTGCCTGGTTTGAATTGGAAGGAGAGCTGCCTTCTGCCACTCCCCTAGTCGATTAGAGAGAAGACACAGATACTAGACGTTAGAAACATTATACTCATGAAGATGTACTTAAACGTGGCAACCTTACATCTCAATTGTGGAAGATTTAAAAATATTTCTCTTCATCTTTGATATTTGTTGGTGCGATGTATTAGCTTAATCGGCGTACTTAATGTAAACGTATACCTAATGATGACTTTCTTCCCTCGACCCCGTGCAGGCTGTTGATCCACTTCGTCAACGACTCCAGCGCCCCCGCCTGGCGGGGCTTCTTCTATACCGCCCTGCTCTTCATGTGTACCTGTGTGCAGTCCATCATCCTCCAGAAGTACTTTCACGTGTGCTTTGTCTCAGGCATGCGTCTGCGCACTGCTATCATCGGAGCCGTCTACAGGAAGGTACAAGGAAATGGAATGTTACTTTGAATTATGGAAATATGACAGAGGTAGAGAATATAGGTTATTGCTTGATATAATACTTAATTTAATATTTTGAGGACAAACCTCCAAGTGAATGACTATTTACAATAAGATAGTTTTTATTTTGGAATCAGTCGGAAAGCCTTTACTCAACCAGAGAGCTGTGTTTGTGGAACCGTGTTCATGTAAATCAGATTTCATAAATGGCTGTATAATTCTCCTGTTCTGGGGCCTAATTTATTACGCCGTGCGTAGGATTCACGTGGGAAGGTTGCTTACGTGGTAGAAATCGACTCGAAATGCGGTGCAGCTTTTGCGGGCTTCACGTAACGCCCATATTCGCCTATAAATAGTCAAAGAAACGCCCATTCATTCATTCTGACTGACTGCATGAAGGAGAGCAGGAAATGACGACAGAGCAGCTAAAAAAGATGTCTCACACCGTGTCAGATTCTGGTTCTTTTGGGAGGTGGAGATAAATCACATTGTTTGGTGGATGCCGTTTGAACCAGAGGAGCAGCATGGAGGTCGGATCGTCACCAACGTAAATAAATAAGTGGTCCGACAAAAAAGAATACAGCCTTCCTCAGGCAGTGTGTTTGTGCCAGGGACAGGAGACTTGATGAGAGACTGTAAGAAGTGATCGGGAGATCCCTCCGGAGTGGAGTCATGACGACTGGATCTGGATTATGTTTTTGTTTTTGGTGGTTTGTGTCCCAGCTGTCGATCAGCTGTGCGCAGCGTCTCCACTGCAGCCTGTGCGTCTCAACCCCGCAGCAACTCTATATCCACCAGTTAGAGGAAATACAACTAATGTGTAACTTGTGTTATATTAGCTGTACAATTTACCACACATGGTGTTCTTAGCTTCCATACCTCCTGTGTTTTACGAGCGACTTCTCAAGTCTTAGCAAACGGCATAAAACACGATTAAACATGATAGTATATAAAACCATGCTCGTATCTACAACCTATAGAAATGCAACACGGCGTCAGTTTAGACGTAATTCTGTCCTCCTGCTTACCGCGTCATTTATGAGAAAACATTTAATAACATTAACACATATTCGAGGTGGTTTTAAATAATATCCGTATTTATTTATTTCTCCAGGTGATGTGTGTGTGAGCACTGAGGAGTCTCAAACAGGCGCTTGTTTCATCATTTTAAGATTGGCTTTAATCAATGTGTGAAAGTGAATTCTTCATATATTTTAAATGAGAGGTAACGTTTTATTCATGGATTATTTCCACATATTTCTCCATTCTTCCGTCGCAGTTTCTCGTCTCTCCCGTTGTTGTGCTCAGTGCGTACGCATGGGTTAGAGTTTGCGTGGAGGACCGCACGTTTTCCCGTCAAGTTAGTATTTTATAAATCGCAAACATTGCGTAGAAACTGGCGTACGCCCTCTTTTGAGCGTGTATCCCTTTTTATAAATGAGGCCCCAGGCGTGTGCAGGGTTGTGTTGTGACTCGGCCCTGTGTCTGCGCTCTCAGGCTTTAGTTATCAGCAGTGCGGCGCGCCGCAGCTCCACGGTGGGAGAGATCGTCAACCTGATGTCAGTGGATGCTCAGCGCTTCATGGACCTGATCACTTACATCAACATGATATGGTCCGCCCCTCTGCAGGTGGTTCTGGCCCTCTACTTCCTCTGGCAGGTAGGACTACACACAGGTACAAGTCACATACATCACATCAGCTCCATTCAGAAGAAGTCTCACATGCACATTTTGGGGGGGGGGTTTACCTTGGTTGCTGGTTGGCTAATGGCTACACAAGACAACACATCGCCATGACATCATAAAGTGGCCAAAATCTGACCAGCTCATTTTCAGACAGGTTTTTATAGAAATGGATCAAAAAGAGAGAGAATCTTTGTTCCTGAAACTTTCAGAGTCTCTTTCCACAGAGGGGACACATGTTGATGTAGAAGAGACATGAAGAAGAGGGGACACATGTTGATGTAGGAGAGACATGAAGAAGAGGGGACACATGTTGATGTAGAAGAGACATGAAGAAGAGGGGACACATGTTGATGTAGAAGAGACATGAAGAAGAGGGGACACATGTTGATGTAGAAGAGACATGAAGAAGAGGGGACACATGTTGATGTAGAAGAGACATGAAGAAGAGGGGACACATGTTGATGTAGAAGAGACATGAAGAAGAGGGGACACATGTTGATGAAGAAGAGACATGAAGAAGAGGGGACACATGTTGATGTAGAAGAGACATGAAGAAGAGGGGACACATGTTGATGTAGAAGAGACATGAAGAAGAGGGGACATATGTTGATGAAGAAGAGACATGAAGAAGAGGGGACACATGTTGATGTAGAAGAGACATGGAGAAGAGGGGACACATGTTGATGTAGAAGAGACATGAAGAAGAGGGGACACATGTTGATGTAGAAGAGACATGAAGAAGAGGGGACACATGTTGATGTAGAAGAGACATGGAGAAGAGGGGACACATGTTGATGTAGAAGAGACATCAAGAAGAGGGGACACATGTTGATGTAGAAGAGACATGGAGAAGAGGGGACACATGTTGATGTAGAAGAGACATGAAGAAGAGGGGACACATGTTGATGTAGAAGAGACATGAAGAAGAGGGGACACGTGTTGATGTAGAAGAGACATGGAGAAGAGGGGACATGTGTTGATGTATACAAAGTGGATTTTGCATAATAGGTGACCTTTAAAATGTGTTGCTGTGAAACTCAACCCTAACTAAGGTTTATCCCAAAACAAATGTCAGATCGATCTGCATAATCTGCATAATCTGCAAGCGGTCAGAGAGGTACAAAACCCGTAGAATCTGGCGTTATGACTATGAGTCAATACTTGCATGCAGATGTTTTCATTTTGAACTGACAATTTAGTTAATTTATATACAATCTGTCAGAGTTCATTAAAGTACTGCACTCAACTGTTCAAGACATGTCTGACTTCCTTTTGGGTTTACGGTCTCACGCAAAAATACATTGTTGTCGTCTCCACATTAAATAAACCTACCACATTGCATACGTGCAGGACCGATGCATTGCAAGGGCTATATATTGTAGCTGGCGCATTTGAGCTCAATCATGCACTCGACTTATTATGTTCAAACCCTTTTCTAAATGATGAGTTTGAACATGTGCCTCGTTAAATCCAAACGGTACAATGCCCCCTTCTGAAAAGCTGGCACTGAACCTTATTCCAATGTAAACTCGTGCTAACAGTGCTAACAGTGCTAACAGTGCTAACTGTGCTAACTGTGCTAACTGTGCTAACTGTGCTAACTGTGCTAACTGTGCTAACTGTGCTAACTGTGCTAACTGTGCTAACTGTGCTAACAGTGCTAACAGTGCTGACATCAGGGGCAATGCTTCCTTAATGAGGTTTCTCTTCACCGGTTCCTGTGCAGATCCTGGGTCCGTCTGTGCTAGCTGGAGTGGCCGTGATGGTTCTGATGGTTCCTGTTAATGCTGTCATCGCCATGAAGACAAAAACCTACCAGGTGGGACTCTCCACAAACACACTACTGCCACACAAATCATTTTGTTAAAATGTGTCATGTGTTCAGTGACGAGGAAGACGTATCCATGTGATGTAACACACAGAGGTCCTCCAGCGTCCTTCGTGTCTGTTTGTAGCATTGAAGTCGTGTTTGTTGAACAGGTGGCTCAGATGAAAAGTAAGGACAGTCGCATTAAGCTCATGAATGAGATGCTGAATGGCATCAAGGTGCTGAAGCTGTATGCCTGGGAGCTGGCCTTCAAAGACAAGGTTTCAGAAATCCGGGAGAGTGAGCTGCGCGTCCTGAAGAAGGCTGCTTACCTCGGGGCCGTGTCCACGTTTACCTGGGTCTGTGCCCCTTTCCTGGTGAGTCTAGCACGTAGTCACACATCCAAGCGGCTAGACATGGCCTCATCTTGTTAGCTAGTACAGACAGAGTATTTGTATAATAATATTTTAACCTTTTACCATTTTCTGCAAATATAAACACAGGTTGCCCTGTCCACCTTCACTGTGTACGTGCTGAGTGACGAACATAACGTGCTCGATGCTCAGAAGGCATTTGTGTCGCTGGCACTCTTCAACATCCTGCGCTTTCCTCTCAACATGCTTCCAATGGTCATCAGTAGTATGGTGCAGGTGTGTGTGCCTCCTTCACCTGCTCCACCACGCTCACACACTTGAGTGGTGGTGGTGTTTTAATGGTACACAGTTTGGTGCATCAGGCCCCTGGTGTTTTCTGGTAAAACGGTTTGTCTCCATCTCCAGGCCAGCGTGTCCTTGAAGCGGCTGAGGGTGTTTCTGTCACACGAGGAGCTGCAGCAGGACAGTGTGGAGCACAAATCAGTGGCAGGCTGTGAGTTTCTTCGGCTTCTTATTGTGTGTGTGTCCGCCCTCTTCTCTCAGATGTGCACATGTTTGCTTCTCTCTGATGTAGAGGGAGGCATGTCATGGACAGTGTATTGATGCTCCTCTTCTCTTCCATGCAGCCCCATACAGTATCTCCATCGTGGACGGAGTTTTCAGCTGGTCCAGAGCTGAGCCACCAACACTTAAGAGGCATGCGCCATCTTGCCACATATTTGTTCATTGTATTCACACATATGGGGAACATTTTTAACGACACAAATGTCATGTTTAAGAACAGGCTTAGGTTCACTATTTAGTTTTAGAACACAATACAGGAAAGAAAAAACCCACAAGAAGCATAATAGGGCCTCTTTACCTTACAACATAAGCCGCGTTCACACTGCGGTACTTTTCCCACAAAGGTTCATGCGAACTCTTTAGTTCTCATGAACTAAGAGCTGATCGCGTTCACACCAGAAAAAGTCCCTGGGGGTGGATTAGGCAAATGAAGCCGCTGACGTCACTTCTTCTTCTTCTGCTTTGGGTTTACTGGCAGGCCGCAAACCACTTCACGGCGTATACTGCCGCCCGGAGGCCCCGGCCGGAAGTCGCCGGAGTTGGGGAAGGCTTCAGTAGAAGCTGATGAGACTCCCAGCAGCTTCTACTGAAGCCTTCCGAGTAAATCTCCAGAACGCCGACACCTCCTCATCTCCACCGCTCCCACGTTTTATTTTGTGTTGCCATTAGTTAGTCTCTCTGCGTTTCTGCGCTGGGCTAATGCTAATGCGAGGATAATAAAATGGCGGCTTCACAAAACCTTTTGGGAGTTTTAAGGGGCGTGGTTTGCAATCCGCCCAGCCAATCAGAAATATAGCTCTTTTCTCACAAAAGAGCCGCTCGAAAGTCCCTGCTCTCGAGGGGGTAAAAAGGTTCGCATGAACTCATTTTAGTACTGGCTCTTTTTGGTGTGAACGCGATCATGAACTAAGTTCGCATGAACCTTTGTGGGAAAAGTACCGCAGTGTGAACGCACCTATAGAGGCAACTGATGTGTTCTACAGTGTCTTGCCATCCAGCATATCACACCAAGAAGCAGAAGAAAATGACGAATGGTTTATGAACTTTTCCAAACAGCACTTGTTGGATTAGCATGTCTGTTTCCTAAGAAGCATTTAACCTGATGATGAATGGAGATGATTCTGTGTCTGCAGGCTGAATGTGTGTATCCCAGATGGCTCTCTGGTGGCCTTGGTAGGACACGTGGGGTCAGGGAAGTCCTCACTGCTTTCCGCCCTGCTTGGAGAGATGGACAAACTGGAAGGAGCTGTCGCTGTGAAGGTGGCTCTCTCACTAAATACACTTGCAGCAGCAGCGTGCGGTTAAAGCTATCTTCCTGCTGTTCCGAGGGGAAAGCATTTTGGGTATTTCCATATGGGGTCTATATTTAAAATGATAATAAGAACATGAATACAGAATCTTCATACTAATGCAGCATTTGATGTTATTGTAGTTCTCCTCCTTTGACAAACATGTAATGTAGTTTACCTCCATTTAAGTATTTTCTAAAAGTGTTGCTCTTCATTGTGCAGTTTAGGCTATCTCTTCTAATAATGTTGAGGCTACAGCTGTTGCCCTCTGTGTACAGTTACCATAGTTGCGCTCGGTATTTATCTTGTCCTTCATCATTCTGTTGAAACCTTTTGTCAGCTCACCGGATTAAAGTTGACTGAACTGGGTATATGAAATGAATGACCATACGAGCTTGTAACTGGTGGCTACTGGCTAGGATCAAGCACTTTGAATTACCCTGTGTCGAAAAGTGCTATATAAATAAACTTGCCTTGCCTTGCCTTGCCTTCTGATATTTTCTTTTGCCCGGATCTAAACCCGGGTCCTCCGCTTAGGGACCAAGCCCCAGCATATGGGCAGTCCGCTCTGCCAACGGAGCTATACGACGGCCCGGCTAGGATCATTTCGTGGAACAGAAGTTCCCATTATTGCACACCAATGGGCTTTGGCAACATTGAAACACAGCGGTTCATCGTGAGTGCTCATTATCAACTACACAATGCAATGAATAATCAATGTGTATGCTTGTGCTTGTCGCCCTGTAGGGTTCGGTGGCCTACGTTCCCCAGCAAGCCTGGATCCAGAACTCCACTCTGAAAGACAACATCATGTTTGGACAGGAGAGGAGAGAGGCCTGGTATCAGCGTGTGGTGGAGGCATGTGCCCTTCAGCCTGACCTTGAGGTCCTCCCTGCTGGAGACGAGACAGAAATTGGAGAGAAGGTATACATTCTTGATCACAGAGTCCAGTCATCTGCGGACTGATACAAACGCATTGGATCTGTCAAAGTGGTCTGCATTCATTATACTGAGGTTTGATCAAGAGCTAGTGTGTGAGTGTTGACATGTTGATATTATTACTTTCAAACATTCAAAAGCTTGATTGTGCTCTGCACAGTAATAGTAGTATTATAAAATGTAAATCTCAAGTCCGAGGCTCGTCCAACAAAGCAACATAAATATACATGAGACACCAAACAATAAAATAGTGCAAGATTATCTTGTAAAACCGCCTACAAGTAATGCAGATGAAGTAATCTACACTGTGTGCAGAAGTATTAGGCAAGTGAGTATTTTGACCACATCGTCATTAGTGTGCATATTCTCCGATCCAAGCTGTATGGACTTGAATGCATATTGGAGTTTAGCATATTAGTTGATGTGTATTTGTGTAATGAGGGAGGGTGTGGCCTAAGGAGATCAACACTCTATATCAGGGGTACTCAAATACAAATCTTAAAGGTCCAAAACATTTTTTTCAATAAGACAAAGGTCCGTTTATTACGGTCATTCAAACTTTTAAACAATTGCAACAAGATTCTTAACACGAGGTTGCAAAAACAAAAAGTCTCTGTATGCAGCGGTTCTCATTGTTGTTGTGTCTGTGCTCGACCCCTCAGTCGCAGTGTAAGAGCTGCAGGTATGAATAAAGGCAGCTGCACCCTCTTTCATTCAGCATTCCCATTAGTGCTTAATGAATGTCTTGCCCCCCCCCCTTGTGTGTCCACTGAGGTTCCTCAGGCCCAACACATCTTCAACAAACTCCCATTTGCCTCATCATAACAACTCACAAACACCAGCAACTGAGCATTGTCAGTGTGTCAGTGGACTCACCCACAGCTCAGGAAATGCACTGATCACAAAGCTGATGAATCAAATCACCGGCCAGTATGTTTGTTCTTCTGGTTGCTGTGGAATCTGAGAGGGGCTTTGCTTGATCTGACCTGTTATTTCCTCTTTGTGTTTGCCTTCAACCTGGTCTCCATCACTTCAGTCATGCATTCTTTATACTTCAGTTATTATCCAGTGGAGAGTCCTTACCTGCTGGCCTAGTTAAATCAAAGTGGTTACCTTCTGTTGGCTGGGCAGTGTAGTTTTACACACCGTCCTATTTGACTTTCTCAGGACTTAAAACTGTTTTTTGGGGGCAGACCCCCTCAAAGAAAAACAATATATTTACACACGTAAGGTCATCATCTTAACAGTTGTGTCTGCTCATCCGTGAGCAGAGCATCACGTTGACGTGTATTACAGCTGAATGCGGCGATTACCATCTTGTTCAGCAAAACGCCTCACAAACTGATTAAGATCTAAAGCTTCAGTGCGTTTTGATTCCATGCTGAGTACAGCAGCACTGACAGTCTCTTCTCTGTCAGTGCGGACCACAAATACCTCATTCCTTCAGTGCTTGGGTCCGAATGCTTCTCGTTTTGCGCCGTCCCTTTCAAATGAAATCGCCGCCAATCATATTTCAACGCTCGCGCCATGGGGTTACAAGACGTGCCTCTTGTGCTGCATTCACTTGCACTCAGACATTAGAGACGTTCTCTCATAAATGTCCGATGAGCCACAATTTTTCTTTCAAAACAAAGCTGCCACCCCGGGGTCCCCGGTAAGTTAAACTATAGGCTACTGGCTACAATACAGATGCGCTAGATGAGCTGAGACTCTCGCTCTGACTTTTTTTTCCCTTCCTCTCCTGACCTAAACCCTTCCTCACCTGACCTAAACCCTTCCTCACCTGACCTAAACCCTTCCTCACCTGACCTAAACCCTTCCTCACCTGACCTAACCCCTTCCTCACCTGACCTAATCCCTTCCTCACCTGACCTAACCCCTTCCTCATCTGACCTAACCCCTTCCTCACCTGACCTAACCCCTTCCTCACCTGACCTAAACCCTTCCTCACCTGACATAAACCCTTCCTCACCTGACCTAAACCCTTCCACACCTGACCTAATCCCTTCCTCACCTGACCTAATCCCTTCCTCACCTGACCTAATCCCTTCCTCACCTGACCTAACCCCTTCCTCACCCTTCCTCACCTGACCTAACCCCTTCCTGACCTGACCTAAACCCTTCCTCACCTGACCTAAACCTTTCCTCACCTGACCTAAACCCTTCCTCACCTGACCTAAACCCTTCCTCACCTGACCTAAACCCTTCCTCACCTGACCTAAACCCTTCCTCACCTGACCTAAACCCTTCATCACCTGACCTAACCCCTTCCTCACCTGACCTAACCCCTTCCTCACCTGACCTAACCCCTTCCTCACCTGACCTAACCCCTCTGACCTGACTAACCCCTTCCTCACCTGACCTAACCCCTTCCTCACCTGACCTAACCCCTTCCTCACCTGACCTAACCCCTTCCTCACCTGACCAAACCCCTTCCTCACCTGACCTAACCCCTTCCTCACCTGACCTAACCCCTTCCTCACCTGACCTAACCCCTTCCTCACCTGACCAAACCCCTTCCTCACCTGACCTAACCCCTACAGAGAACTTGTGGGCTCTTCTTAAAGGGAGATTTACGCTGAAGGAAAGGACTCTGAACAGAGTCTGGGAGGCTGTGGTTGCTGCTGTAACAAAAGGTGACCGTCAACAGAAACGGACAGACTCCATGAATAGAAGGCTTGTGACTGTTATTGAAAAGAAGGGTGGCTATATTGGCATCTGGTCTTTTTTTTAATGACAGAAAAGTAGAACAGTTGTTTGTTTACTGTTCTCACTTCAACAGAGAAACTAAATATGGGAGATGGGAACATCTTAGTTGTTCCTTTAGCTGCATAATAATTCTGCACACTAATAGTTGCCCAATAATTCTGCACACACAGATATTGTCCGAAGAAAGCCAAAACCTCACTTCTACTTTCCTATATATTCAGGTTTGAGGTTTATTAACATTTTGGATTGACCAAGAGCACTGTGTTGTTAATCCTCAAAATTAAATCAGTTAAAAACAAACCACAAATAGTACCACACACACTCAGATGGCCATATTATTTCTAATGGCTAACGAACAAAAAGGTTAAATAAACTGTACAACTAAAGAGAATGTCTTGAAATATTAAAATATATAATAAGAAAGTGTTTGAATCACAATCAATAAAAGGTAATACAGAACTGTATAACATCTCCTGATGTCAAAATATAAAATAAATACAATGATAAATATAAAACAAAATAAAATCTGTTCCTTTAGGAGCAATGTCTAACATGTGTAATTAACTTGTGAGTGTGTGAGGCCGTTATGCCTAAATAAAGGTACTTAAGATTTACTCTTAACCATGACCGAAAGAACGAGAGCGCGGATACAAGCGGCCGAGATGGGTTTCCTCCGCCGGGGGGCTGGTGTCTCCCTTAGAGATAAGGTGAGAAGTTCAGTCATCAGGGAGGGACTCGGAGTTGAGCCGCTCCTCCTTCGCGTCGAAAGAAGCCAGTTGAGGTGGTTCGGGCACCTAGTTAGGATGCCACCTAGGCGCCTCCCTAGGGAGGTGTTCCAGGCACGTCCAGCTGGGAAGAGACCGAGGGGTAGACCTAGGACCAGGTGGAGGGATTATATCTCTTCGCTGGCCTGGGAGCGCCTTGGGATCCCCCAGTCAGAGCTGGTTGATGTCGCCAGGGAGAAGAACATTTGGGGCTCTCTGCTGGAACTGCTACCCCCGCGACCCGACCACGGATAAGCGGGAGAAGATGGATGGAAGCTTTACTCTATTTTCAAGTTTGTCTTCAGAAAGATGAGTTTGTCTACGTTGTCAGCAGTGAGGGCAGATCTGTTGGCGGTAACTATGTCACCTGCCGTCGAGGAAACCCTCTCGCTGGGACTGACTCGGATGTGATTGAGCATGTTTGACGTGTTACCACTAGCATACCGCACCGCTGTCGAACAACGCCGACACACCGTCCTCGTCCGATCCACAACTCGCACTCCATCATTGTTGTAGTCCACAGGGAACCCGAAATGTTCCCACATACCCGATTTAAAAGAAGCAGGTGGGTCTTCTAGCTCCTGTGTGTTGCGTGAACTCGCCATAGCTACTAACTTTTCTTCTTCATGTATTGTGTTCGTTTGGTTGTGTTTTGTTCTTGTTCATTTGTTATTTACGGGCGGCTGGCTTTTAGGCGCAATACCGCCCCCTGGATTACATATAGTGTAATACTGCCCTGAGTGACAGAATTTGTTCCCACTCGTAAAAAAAAGGCGTATTCACTGTGTGACTGCATGTGCCGAACCGTGACGTCCGAACCCTGACGGTACGGGACGAATACGGATACCGTTACACCCCTACAAGGCACCTGTCTTTTTATTATAAAGAGCTTTTTCTTTGTGTATATCTCTGGCTTTATCCCTGTGTTTCCTGTACAGGGGGTGAATCTGTCTGGCGGTCAGAAGCAGAGGGTAAGCCTGGCCCGGGCCTTGTACTGTGACCGCGCTGTCTACCTGCTGGATGACCCGCTGTCTGCCGTCGACGCTCATGTAGGAAAACATATTTTTGATCAAGCCATCGGCCCACGGGGACTGCTGAAGGACAAGGTGTGTATGATCTTTAGATTCACCAAGCTAGAGCACAATGCGTTCCTGCTGATCATTGCTAATGGTTCAAACGGATATGTGTTATAGGCGGTAAGTAAGACATGGCCAGATGAACCCATACAAAGTGTAAATGGTCCACCAAATGAAAGCTCTCAATTTAACTTTAAAACTACAGGAAGTACAGACATGTGCCTTTTAGTTACATCACAAAGTTCCCCAGAATTTTTTTTCTTAAAATTCTCCCTTTTTTAACACTAGAACTGTCAAGGGTTCAATTTTACCCGCAGCTGTTTTTTGATTGTTTTAAACTTTTTTCAATAAAATATTAAAGTCTCCCAGTCCGTGACCTTTCCTGAAAGTGAGTTATGTAGCACCCTCTGTTGTTAAAAATTGTCAATATAAAGTCAGATTGAAAAAATCGCCAAGCGGGTCATATTTACCTCATAGAAAATGCATCACATGACGTGTTGCTATAGCAACGCCTTTTGTCTACTGCGGTTCCATATAGATAGATAGAGCGATACACCGATAGATCAGTGGTTCTCAACCCAAAAGTGGGTTGGTTTCAAGTGGGTCCTTCAAGATGTCAGTGAAGAAATAAAATTGGAATTTTTTGGGGGGAAAGTCACACTTTTATTTTGAAGGCCCGATTTTTTTCTGTGTGTGTGTACTTCCAGTCCAACGCACGCCTACTGCATGTGGGCGTGCGTTGGACTGGAAGTACCAGAGACCATAAACGGTTGTTCAAGTCTTCTGGCCAATCAGAATCAAGATTGTTGTACCAATGGATGTATCTATACACAGATGGATATTTTGATATTTGTGTATGGTAAAACAATGGTTTTAAAGGTTTTAAAATGTATTGCAATTGTGCTCACTTGAATAGATTTCCACAAAAAAAAATTATACAAGTTACGTTTTTTTTTAAATACAATTACATTTAATTAAATACAATTAAATCATGTTAAATATGTGCAGACTCGTGTGCTGGTGACCCATGGACTGAGCTACCTGCCCCAGGCCGACCTGATCCTGGTCCTGGTGGAGGGGCAGATCACAGAGATGGGCTCCTACCAGCACCTCATGGCCACAGAAGGAGCCTTTGCTGAGTTTCTGCGAACATACGCTACTGTCGAACACACCGACAGCAATGGTGAGAAATACTGCATACACACAGCCCTGAAGAGTAATGGATTACATGTGACGGGATTACGTAATCAGGATAAAAAAAATGGTAACTGTGTTCCCTTTCAGTTACATGAAAAAGGCATATTCAAATTGGGAAAGGAGTCTTACTGGGTGGGGATGGAATAGCTGCTTTCATTCTTTTCTTAAATATCTTTTTATTTGTATTGCAGTAGGAGGAAACCAGATAAACTAAACAAAAATACTGCTAATGGTATCTTTGTATTTGCTTCGGCTGGTATCTCTGTATGTGCTGTTTTTCTTCTTTTTGTCAGTGTAGTACGTGGACACCTGATTTGTTTAAAATACGCTGTTAATCCACATACTGCAGTAACTTAAAAAAGAGCATATGGTGTTTGTTTTTTTAAAGGTAAACTACTAATTGTAAACAATATGTTTTTAAAGTAAACCTCCCAAATATTCTGGTTTAGTTGCATTATATTGTTTTGTTTCCTGCCTTCATTAAGAACCTGTGGCAAATAGTGGAACCAAAGGAGCAGAGAATGGCATTGATACTGCTCCTCTTGGGTGAGTAAAACGTAACAACAATGGAGCTCTACACCGTAGAGAAACCATTCAGTATTTATCAGGCTTTGGATACACACCCACAATGCCTTTTAGTGCAAGAAATACATTTTCTATTCCAGAATAAAGAATGGGCTTCATGTAAGAAATGTTTTGGTATTCTTATTCTTATTTTTTATAAGTGTTACAAATCTTACAAACTTGAAGTAAATGACTTGATTCGGCCTGACGATAACCTCCTGTTTAAGAGGAGCTGAAAGTTATTGAGATTTCATCATTAGCATTAATATTTTAATACCAGAAAAGTACGAAAAATATTTGTTATGTAGATCGAGCACAAGGCTCACTATCATTAGACTTACACTTAACGTTTATTTCAGCATTATATATACTAACTGTTCGCCTTATTTAAGGTCTATGTTTTAACATGTCGCTTCGTGTTTTGGTCGTAGTCAAAGTGTCGACAGTGTGTCCAAACTGTCTCAGACGGGAAGCCAGGAACTAAGCAAGGAAGCCAAACACCCCGAACTGGGCAAACTGACAGAGGCTGACAAGGCCAGAACCGGACAGGTAGGTGGAGGCTTTTGAAACCCCATCAGAGAAAAACATTCATCACGGTGATGGAAAATCTGAATGAGCTTAGCAATAAGAGACTGAGGTGTTGTCTGGAAGTTTATTGGATCTTGTACAAGAAGTTGAGTGTATGAACAATACAAGTGAATACAGAGGTGCAGTCACATTGTTCCACCATCAGTTCTGAAGCACAGCCATTCTCTCTTGATGTTTATCCTAAAAAAGGCAAGCATTTAACTTCATCTAAAGATGAGTCTGCTCAATTGGTTCTCAAATCCTAGTCAAGACATTCCTGACATTCCTGGCCTTGCATGGCAGCAAAACACTGGGGCAGTCTGACTGCGACTGCTCTTTGTCTTTGTCTTGTGACTCAATGTAGAGATAAGGATCCATCACCAGGAGAGATATGTGACCTACCTAAATGTTTTCTAGCAAGAGAAGGACGTTTAAGATGGTAATCTGTAAAAGGCTTGAATATATTTAGGAATACAATACAAAATGACTTTTTAAAAGTGTTTACCCCCTTGGCGTGTTTCTTTTTCTTTTATGTATCCCCACAGTAGTAGAACATAAACTTGTTTTAAAAACTGAAAAGCAGTGTGTGCCGATGCATTCACACCCTTTGCTATGTAGCCCCAACAATGACCTTCATAGTTCAATTATGAGTTAAATAAAGTACACCTATGTGCAGTCAAAGTGTCACATTATCTCTGATATCAGGTACATTATCTCAATCAATCAATCATAGTTTATTTCTATAGCCCAATATCACATTACAGTTGTCTCAGTGGACTTTACAGTTTGTACAGAATATGAATACAACCCCCCAAAGAAACCCCCCAGTTAATGGGGGATAATGGAAGAAACCTTGAGGAGAACAACAGAGGAGGATCCCTCTCAGGAAAGACAAACGTGCAACGGTTCACAGTCCAAGCCCCTACTGACTGAGCCACTGCCGGACTGTCTTTAAGGTAAGATGGCGCCTGCCCATTAAGGGCTTTGTAGGCGAGAAGAAGAATTTTAAATTCTATCCTGTGTTCTATAGGGAGCCAGTGTAAGGCAGCCAGAACAGGAGTAATGTGGTCCCTTTTCCTAACTCTGGTTAGTACACGAGCCGCAGCATTTTGAATCAGCTGAAGCGACTTGACTGACTTCTTGGTACTCCCTGATAATAAAGAGTTACAATAATCCAGCCTAGAAGTAACAAATGCATGGACTAGTTTCTCTGCATCGCTTTGAGGCAAGATATGCCTGATTTTTGCAATGTTACGTAGATGGAAGTAGGCGGTCCTTGAAATTGATTTTATGTGGGCGTTAAAGGATAAATCCTGATCAAATATAACACCGAGATTCCTTATAGTCTCACTGGAGGCCAAATGAATGCCATCCAGAGTGAGTACCGTACTTTTCGGACTATAAGCCGCGACTTTTTCCCCCATTTTTCTTTGTACAGCTAACGGCCACTAGGGAACCTCCTAAATCTATGGATTTTACAGGTAAAATTAACCACCTTTAACACTATGGGCTCTATGACCGGTCCGCGCCCGCCAGCTTTATGCGGCGGGCTCCAGCAGGAAAAGCTGGAGGCCGGAAAAGAGTGAGACAGGTAGCGCGCCAAAGTAAAAGTGGAACCGAGAGACAGAACGAGAGCAAGACAGACGGACAATTTAGCTGCTGCGGCTCATATGCAGGTGCGCTTTATAGTCCGAAAAGTACGGTATATCTTTAGGTAGTTTGTTTCGTAAATGATTTGGGCCGAGTACAATAACCTGTAAGGTCATCCAAGTTGTAAGTCCTTGAGGCAGTTTTGAATTGTATTTAGATGATTGGTTTCATCAGCCTTGATGGATAAATGTATTTGAGTTATCAACCGCATAACAATGAAAATGTACAGAGTGATTCCTTATAATATTCCTTATAATATTGCGGAAGCATATATAATGTGAACCATATAGGTCCAAGCACTGAGCCCTGTGGCACTCTATAGCTAACTTTAGTTTGCATGATAGATTCATCGTTGACACACACAAACTGAGAGCGTTCAGATAGATAGGACCTAAACCACCTTAAAGCAGTTCATTTTATGCCAACTAAGTGTTAATGCAGCACTGAGATCAAGCAAGACAAGAATAGAGACGCATCCTTTGTCTGAAGCTATGAGAAGGTCATTTGTAACTTTCACAAGATCTGTTTCTCTGTGCTATGATGTGTTCTAAAGCCAGACTGAAAATCTTCAAATAAATCATTGTTTTTTAAGTAATCACACAGCTGTTTTGCGACCGCTTTCTCAAGGATTTTTGAGAGGAACGGAAGATTAGAAATAGGTCTATAGTTGGCTAAAACCTCTGGATCGAGGTTGTGCTTTTTAAGAAGAGGTTTTATCACTGCTACTTTAAAGGATTGTGGTGCATAGCCTGATAATAAAGATACATTCATTATATTTAATAAAAAAGTGTTATAAACACTTAAATTATTATTTAGTGTTATATTGGATTTTACATTTCCGGGAGCTGTTGATAACACTTTACCAGTCGAAGGCAAGAGGTCATTCATTTTGTTTCTAAGAGTAATAATTTTATCGTTAAAAAAGCACATAAAATCATTACTACCGAGTGTTATGGGAATAGAAGGCTCAATGGAGCTGTGGCTCTCTGTCAGCATGGCTGCCGGCCGAGATTTCCTTGACGGACACACAAATCCACCAATCACACAGTCTAGCCCTATTGGCTGATGTGCCCTGGTTACAGTATCACAGGAGGTACTGCTGGAAAGCTACACTTCCAGCGATTCCGCGGTTATCTGAATCATATTTATACTCTTTATGATCAAAAATATATGATTAAGTACGTCAAATATGCGCACCTTGACGCGCCGGCCTGTCCACGCTAATTACTTTAACGTCCCCTATCATGCAACAATGCACTTTTTAATGTCTTTTATACATAAATATGTGTCCCCGGTGTGTCAGGAGACTCACATAGTGTCAGAAAATAAAACCCTCTCTCTATTCCTCCTTACCCGCATCTCTAAAAATGGGGGAACAACGGAGCTGATCAAGATTTGCTGCGGTCATGACGACATAACTCAAATGTGGGCTGGCTTTACGCCCACGGCCCTATCAGAAACATCGCTATCAGAAACAATGTGTGACGTGTTATGGAAGTACTATGGTCTTCGTTTACATTAGCAAGCATCGCTAACACTCGGAGCTAACCCTGTACTGGAGAGAATATGTGTAAAGAAGCCGGATATAAAAGTTACTCGCCTTGTGGTAAACCCGCGAGAGAGAAAGAGTTTGAGCTCCTTACGGCCCCTACACATGGCGGCGTGCGTTGTCGCTTGCCAGAGGGGGGGGGGCTGAAACTTGACCAACAACCAATCACATGAATCTCCCGCCCCAGACACACAAGCACACGGTTTGATTGGCTAGAGCTTGTACTGGCATATGATTCGATTGGCTGACGCCTCTGTCGAAGCTTCAAAAGTAGAACATTGCTCTACTTTTGCAGCGAGCATCGCGAGAAAAGCTACGCTTTGCTCCCACAATGCAGTTCGGCGAAGCGTGACGTCACACCATTCAAAGTGAATGGGCAGAAGCATTGAAGCGGCAACGCACGCCACCGTGTGTAGGGGCCGTTACTGTTTCAGAAATAATCCTTGATCTGGTTTGGAACATAATATGGGGTTTAATCACGGCAGTGTTTAGCGGAGTGTCTGGGTAGAATTCTCCTGCATGAGCTCCTTTTTTTTTAGGGTAATCTGTTTGGTATTTTGAACAAAACACGTCATCGTACATCGTCGGAGTAGCAGTGGAAGGGAATATTGTGTTTAGTGAGAATTGAACCCATGGGCAGTATGTACAGTAAAAAGAGGATGGGGCCCAGGATAGAGTCTTGGGGAACCCCACAGGTAAGAGGGGCTTTACCAGAGGAGAAGGCACCTAGCTGCACTGAGAAGCTACGGTCTGTCAGGTAGGAGAAGAGAGGAAAAGAGAAGTGTTTACAAGCAATAAAATACTTGCTCCAACTGATTCGAAAACATCTCTGAGAAGGCGAGAGGGAATGCTGTCTGAGGTGCAGTTTGTCGGCCGCAGGTGCATGACTACATCCGAGAGAGAAGAGAGGGATACAGGCTCAAAGTGGTCGAGGACAGCAGAAAGGGAGCAGGATCTGGGGTAGCACTAGTGTGGGCTAGCCTAAGTGCAGATACCTTTTCAATAAAAAATGTAAGAAACTTATCACAGAGAGTAGGTGATGGCACAATATGGCCAATGTTTGTGCAACGGCTCTGCTGTATTTTCCATCTTCTCTCAGTTTCAAAATTGCTTGCTTTTCTCCCATAGACATCTCTAAAACTGAGTATACATGCAGTGCTATTTATTGTTTGAATAATCAATGTAGCAGGACACCCCTGGCCATCAAAAAACATCAGTCAGTAACATGTTCCAATTATTTTGCTTACTTAAAAAATGGGTGGGTTTAAAGAAAAGGTGCCATCTTCTCAGTTGTTTAACCTGTTAAGCACCGCCCCCCCCGATACCGGGGGGGAAAACGCGTAATCTGCAGGAAACAGCGTCTGAGGGCATCTTAATATTCAATAAACTATGAATGTTTTATATTCGTGTAACGGGAAGAAACTCAGCAAACTGATCTTTTTTTTATTTTTTTATTTTTTAAACCCACAAAGCTAGTGCTGAGCCTATGAATTAGCCACGAGTGAAACAATGCTAACGCATTACTGTACAGAAACTCACTCATAATAACACCCTTATTATTTATCGTAGCTGAACGTCCAACCCATCGATTCGCATTGTGAGAAGACACAGAGTCGATCAGTACATACATCATCACTCCATGATAAGAACTCGCGAAGATAATAACAAGAACAGACATCAAAACATGTGGTGCTAGGTAGCTAAAAACACTAACATGGCTCACCTATGTCGCAGTCTGGTCAAAAGTGATCTTCAATGGCATTAAAACTATAAAAACGCTGCTGAAGTTAATCCATAGGTTAATCCAATGTGTATGTGTCCCTTTGAAATGATTTCTGATAATCCATGAGTAATAAACCTGCTTTTCCGTTTCTAGATGTCAGAGCTAGAGATAGGTTGGCTCTCATGCAAAACTGTGTGCGCATAGCTCATTTCTTAATGGTAAGGTGTGTGTGTGTGTATGGGGAAATTCCCCTTCAATTCTATTGGCTCTAACGGTTAAGAAGAGATGTCAATCACCAAAATCGACCAATGGGTTCCAGAGAAACGGTAAAAACTACCATTTCCCAAATCACCTGTTTTTGTTGCTAAATCTCTCTAAAAAGGTCAAATGTCACTTGTTTTTGCATCAATCTTGATACAGGTACTTATTATATGTTGTACTTTGGATTCCTAACGTGTTTAGTCTACCATACCATCATCCAAGGGTAGTTCACTATAAGTAAAAAATATTTTTTGGACGGACACTGTAATTTACAGTTTTTTACTATGTTCTATCTGAATTTTCTTTAAAATAAAAAACATCTATATTGATTCTGACTTTTCTACATCCAACTCACAGGTTTATCATTACTTTGAGAAAAAAGATTATTAATTTAACCCTTTTTAGAAGTGTAGTTATGGTCATTTGTTCTGGAAATGTCGTTTTCGAGCCTGATACCTGAAAAACAGGCTCAGTGCTTAACAGGTTAACAGATGTAGATGTAAATACCTGGAATGAAAAGCTGAAATACTGACCTTTTGTCTCATACCCATCTTTTGATGTAAAACCTAATTGTTTTCAGTGTACAGCAAAAATAAAGCAATTGGCCACGCTGTTCCAATAGTTTTGGAGGGGACTGTATATCTGAGACTTATAATATATGCCGGGGAGGACCTTTAAGTTGGAGACACACACACCGTTAATATTGGGTATTTTATTTGGTTCAGGATTCCTATGAATGACTGCCCAGGAGAAACGCAGTGAAGCGTTTAAGACTGCGACTCCGACTCCTGGTCTCAACTCAAGTTTCTCATGGATTAAGTCCAAAAAGTCCTACAATATAGGCCGAAATTAGATCTGCCCCTTCCAAAGTAGGATGAATGCCATCTACAATTATTTACGAAGCCCATATCGTTTGCTGGACACAACCAAGACAACCAGCGCTGAAATGATGACATGTCGTCATTGATCAGATTGGGGAGGGGACCAGAGAAAATGACGGTGTCCGACATTGTTTTAGCATATCTTCTGATTGGTGTAAACGAACATCATTACCACCGACGTGAATAACAATCCTACTGTATTTACGTTTATTCTTAGCCAGCAGTTTAAGATGCGCCTCAACGTCGCCCGCTCTGCATGTGACTGTGGAGGCTTCGGTCTCTAAATTCACGTGTCTCATAATAGAGCTACCAATAACCAGAGTTGGCTTCTCAGCGGGTGCGTCGCTGAGTGGGGAATGTCTGTTAGATACGTGAACGGGTTGGTGGGGACCTCATGCCTTCTATTTCTATGATACCCACCTCCAACCTATTAACTATACTACATTTAACACATTAAAGGAGGTAGAGAAGTAACGGCACATGAGACGGGTAGAGCAGGTAAGAACACCCGAGGGTGAGGAAAGAGCCATGGCTATATATCAAGCTAAACTAGCTACCGTTAGCAGTTTTTAAAAGATTAATGACATTAAATCTCATTGGATGGATGTGCCGACCCGATAGAGACACCCCTCACGACACGTGCAGATGTATTTGCTGCAAAAGGTGACTCAACTAAGTACTGACTTTAGGGAGGAATATGTATGCACTATTTTATTTTATCTTCAAACTGGAAGGCATGTTCTGTACTTAATTTACAGGTTGGAAAAAAAACACCAAGGGGGGTGAATAGTACTTTGCAAGGCACTGTAACAATCACTATATATATATATATATATATTAGGGCCGGGACTTTAACGCGTTAATTAAGATTAATTAATTACACAAAAATTAACGCATTTTAATCGCACTTATTTTTGCACAGCGGAACGTTTCTCACTGGATGAGTTTCAGGCGTACCGATTATACTGGAGCACCAACTAACGTTCATGACTTCAGCATGGGACTTCAAACAACAACAAACCACGGTGAACAATAGTCAAACATGAACGAACAAGCTGATGAGACCGCTTTGGTCGGCCCCGTGGATGGGACATTTTGTTTTAAAAAACTGACGGATGGAAGCGTCGACAAGAGCACGGTTGTGTGCAAATTATGCAAAAAAGAATTTGCATATCACCGCAGCACATCGAGCCTAAAGTATCACCTAAATTCAAAGCATGTAGCAGCTAGCGTGGACGTTAGCCCGACTCCGAGTGCAAGGAACCACACCCTGACCCAACCCACACTCAACCAGACGACTGGGTTCAGGGCCAGGATAAGTAAGTCCACGTCTGAGAGAATAACCAGCTCACTGGATTGCACTCGACTGTCGACCACTTGGAGTCAAATCCATGTGAAAATGGCTTCTCACTGTTCTCAGGTCAAATATGTATATTTGATTTAAAAATGCGATTAATTTCGATTAATTAATTACAAAGCCTCTAATTAATTAGATTAATTTTTGTAATCGAGTCCCGGCTCTAATATATATATATATATATATATATATATATATATATATATATATTAGTGCTGTCAAAATTATCGCGTTAACGGCGGTAATTAATTTTTTTAATTAATTGCGTTAAAATATTTAACACATTTAACGCATGTGCAGAATCAACCCAGTCTCACGGCATTTCGTGTTCACCAACACGATTTTTAATCTATTGATTCGTGTTCACCATCACGATTTGCCCCTTTTTTTCGTGTTGCACAGGACGATTTTAAAAGCAATGTATTTCTACTGGTAACGTGTTTCGTGCCTGCAGGCTGCAGCACGTCTTTTTCTCCGGTCGGGTCGTGGAAGACCGGAAGCTGTGTGGTTCATAAAAACATGTTCTTACTCAATGTCAAGCCACAATTATTGCTTTTATTTTAAATCGTATAATTTTCGGACTTTTGTTGCCGTCTGTGAGGAAAATAAACGGGGCTCAGAGCCTCAGGATACTGAAATCTGTATTTTTAAATATTTTTTTCCTTCTAATTTGTTATTCTTTTCAAAATAACACACTGTTATTTACTCACCAATAACACACAATTATCCTTGCTTTTATTTATTGGTTTGATTCCATAACCTCGGGCTTTTTTGGTGTCCGTCAGGAACTGAATTTCAAAATAAAAATAACCGGAAACAGACGTAGGCCTATAAGGGACATTTCGAGCTTCATTGCGATTGTCAATATTTCTGAATTTAGGATGGCCGAAAACACTACACTACCCATAATCCCCAGCTATCGTTTAGGACTACAGTTCCCTTAAGGTTACGCAGAGCGTCAAACAGCTGTGTGAAATGGAACGAAACCACGCCAGATTATCCAAAACTAGAATCGAACACCCCCCCAGAACTACACATGCTGGCTATTGTGTTTCGCAAAATGTTCTATGGGACGTCTCTACTGAACGTTTTCGTTTTTCCCACAATTAGAAGTTGCCATTATTAAACACATTGGTGTTATCAAATGTAAAACATATAATTAATAAATGGCTGAAAATCACTTGTGTCCATAATGCGCAGCATTAATATATACCCACATGACAGCTCATTGCTACTTTGTAATTCTACTCTACTACAATTCAGAGGTTAACCTGGTATTTTTACTCCACTGCACTTATTTGAGTTACTTTGCAGATTCTGATTAATGATGTGAAATATAAACAACCCTTAAATCAGACTTTAGTTACACCTGAGTAAAATTCAGGTATGGTGATTGTCAAGTGCCAACAATCAGGAGAGATATTTGATAGTTGGTGCTTGAGAAGACTAAACATGTATCTACAATTGACATGAATGGAAACAAGTAATAAAGTATATTCATTACTCGTTATTCTCTACTAATAGTTAATTAAAGACTGTATATTATGGCTATTTTGCACATCCCTTTCAAGATTTTCAAAGGTTTATTGACATATCATACACAACTACGGTGTAGTTATGCAATGAATGAAAAACTTGGGTCACAGGTTCCTCAACAGTGCATTACAAGACATCTATCAATATGTGTGTACCTCCACCATTAAACTGTCATATTCTGCACATTTCTTATTCCATCTACATACATAAGAGTATAATTAATGTGTATAATATCAGTTAAAATAAGTGCTTCAACATAGTTAACATTGCAGGAAAGCAATATATTAGATGTTAATTACTTTGTCAGGCTTAATATTTAATATTTAATGTTTAAATAAAGGTTAATCCGTTTTTCTGTTTTGCACCTCCTCCTATTAATATCTGTGTACATCCTGCACTAAACTGTTTTATTGTAGAGATCACTTATAGTATCTTCTTAATTTATACTTTCCCCCTATGAAAGTATGTACTCTTAATATTTTTTTAATCAAATATAACACATACAAACAATAATTCAATAACGTGCTTTAACCACTAGGCACACAAGGTACACACAGACACTTGTATGTACAACATCTGAAGATGTATAGTTTTATGCATGCTTTCACATCATTTTACAGCATATTGCTATACTATTTCAGACTCGGTATTTACATTCAAAGAAAATCAGTAATATCTTTGAAAACTACAGTCCTTTTCTATCAGCTGTGCACCGTTATGGTATAAATATAACCTATCTATGAATTAGATCAAAGTTAAAAGTCAGCCGAATTAGTGTTGATACTGCAAGGAGACGTATTGTGTGAAGAGAAATTGAAGATGTTGTTTAATTGTTGATATATTTATGATCCACGTCAAGTATTCAGTTTCGGCGCCATTTCTTCCAGTTTTTCCAAAGGTCTTCTTATCAGGGCTCTCTAAATAAATAACTACGGCATATCTGTAGTATGTAATGCAGCCGAACCGTGTATTACAATGCCGTTATTTGATGACTTTCAAAGAGAAAAGCAAGAGCACTCGGAATTAAGTATTATTTTATACTTTTAAAATGTTTTCCGGATTTCATATAATATAAACACCAAATCCCAGCATGCATTGCGGCTAACACATCCAATCAGTGAGCTTAAAACCATAGCTGAGGATCTTGGGTAATCGCTCGAAATTCCTACGTCTGTTTCCTGTTATATTTATTTTGAAATTCAGTTCCTGACGGACGCCAAAAAAGCCCGAGATTATGGCATTAAACCAATAAATAAAAGCAAGGATAATTGTGTGTTATTGGTGAGTAAATAACAGTGTGTTATTTTGAAAAGAATAACAAATTAGAAGGAAAAAAATATTTTAAAAAATACAGATTTCAGTATCCTGAGGCTCTGAGCCCCATTTATTTTCCTCACAGACGACAACAAAAGTCCGAAATTATACGATTTAAAATAAAAGCAATAACTGTGGCTTGATATTGAGTAAGAACATGTTTTTATGAACCACACAGCTTCCGGTCTTCCACGACCCGACCGGAGAAAAAGACGTGCTGCAGGCACGAAACACGTTACCAGTAGAAATACATTGCTTTTAAAATCGTGCTGTGCAACACGAAAAAAAGGGGCAAATCGTGATGGTGAACACGAATCAATAGATTAAAAATCGTGATGGTGAACACGAAATGCCGTGAGACTGGGTTGGCAGAATGGCCCGCCCCATACGTGCCACCAGTGGCAGTGTCAGGGTATGGCTGGGGTAGGCTACTCCGATACCAAGAAATGGCTTAGCCCCACCATGAGAAATGATGTTAAAGTAAGCAAAATAAAGTCTGCCAACTCGCGCGGAGTAAATTGCACAGACAGCAGTTAGTAAGATTGATTTCAGTAGCCACTGTTTTGAAAACTTTTGTCACGTAGTGATAGTCTTCTCAATAGAACATCTTTGATAACGGCGTGGTGTTGTTGCAGGAAGTCCCGACGGAGAATACTTTTGCTGTAGTACAGGGGTGCACATAACTGGTACACAGGTTATGTGGTAATCTGAAATGCATACCGTCACTTGTGTCGCAAAGCGCATTTGCGAACCGACGTACTTGTGAAGCTTTTCCAGACGGCGGTTAGATCCCCGGACGACAGAGTCGGTCTCCGTGTGCACAGACAGGCTGCTGTTAACGTCGCTCTGTACAACGGACTTGTGCCAAAACTACGCCAACCGGCTGCGGAGGGAGACTCCCCCCTTCACTGGAGAACTGCGCTAAAACAGCTGATCACAACGTTCACGCTCTGTGGTCACGAAGTACTCCACTAGCAGCCGCCGCCCCCCCCTGTCAACTTTCCCGAAGTACTCGTAATGGACAAATGAATGACACATGTAATGAATTAAGACCCCACAGTGTGATGATTGATAGGTGTGTGGGTTGTCTTTCATTTTGACACGCAGACAAATGTTATAATAAACATATATACCAGGGCCGGACTGGGACAATAAGTCAGGCCGGGAATTATACACCCAGCCAGGCCACTACCAGTTTTCTTTTGTGCCATTTTGCTGGATTTATTTGTCAATATTTACAGCGTTGCTGCCCATAGTGATGGCCCTAAACTTTAAATCTACTACCCCAGAATAAACATATGGACATGGGTTACTATTTAAAAAAAAATTGCAAATCTATTTAGGAACCTAACCTATCCATGTGTTAACATATTTTAAGTGGAGGTGGACCTAAAATCCTCTAGGGCAGGGATGGGCAACTTTGAAGGTGGTGGGGGCCACATCATTGATGTACTGGCCACCAGGGGGCCGCAGATTCACTTGGAACACACACGCACACAAATTCCATGTGTTGTATGTAATTATTAACAAATATACTAAGTCTGATTGTAAAATGTCAATGAAGATGTCAAAGGGAACATCCCCAAAAAATGGGAACATCCTCTAATAAGCCACTAAACAAATATCAGTTCACAGAAATGTTATTTCATTTTTACAAGTGGCATGTTTGTATTGAACAGGTTATTAAACAGTGGAATAAAACTATTTTAAACTATTGGAAAGCACGGAAAATGTGTGTGTATTGAGATGAACCATTAGATGACATACACATCAAGTCATGAACACTAACCCTGACATTAGTTGTCTAACTTGAACCTAAACCACTTGTAGCCAGTCTCTGCATTCCCCTTATACCACAATAAGGGGAGTGTCAACACAGACACCTGTCAGCCCGCACTCTGCTGTTCCTCAGCACCACTCCCCCTCCCTCCCGCTGAAATTATGAATGAAAAGCGTAGTAATCATATATAACACGGCAGGGTCCGTTACAGTTAGTTTTCATCTGATTTCAAAGAAACAAAGTCTTGGTTTTAAGAATATTAAACTTGTTTCGCCAAATTCAGATGATAAGAACAACTTTTAAGCTTGTAAAGGCATAACTACAAGAGGCAACTTAACGTCACAGCAGACATAACAACAGCCGGTGTTTCTTGTTAGGGTTTCCCCGGGAAACAAACACAATACACACAAATGCGTCACAGATTATTTCGCGGTATTTGAAATCATCTACGCAGCTCGCGACGTAACTAGGAGTCTAGTGGACGGTATCAGTACTACAAGTAAAAAAATAAAATTCTAAAAATGTTTTTTTTTATTAATTCCGTTGTTTATAAATGATTCTGAGGCCCACTGAGAAAGAGGAGGTGGGGGCTGCATGCGGACCGCGGGCCGCCATTTGCCCATCCCTGCTCTAGGGGGGTCCGGGGCATGCTCCCCCGGTAAGATTTTTTTTAATGTTGGACTTAAATGCATCAATCTGGTGCACTTTGAGGGGGAAATAAAGAGACTACACCCATATGAAACAGAACTGTATACATTTAAATAATCATAAGAACATGGCCATAACTAATAACATACCATATCCAATATGAAAAAACATTGAAACTTCTTTATTTATTTGTTTTTGGTTCATTTATAGTTGTGAGTCTGTGCTCCTGAACTAGCCTCTCCTGTCTCCCCCCTCTCCCTCTGCTCATCTTTGAGGCAGAAGCAAAGACTAGTTTTAGCTCTCAACAAGTTATTTGCATATTTTATTATTCATGCATATTTTACTAATCACTCCCCCTTCAAATGGAAATATGTGTTTACATAACATGGTGACCAAAGCGTTTGAGACCCACTGAGATAACTTGGACTAAGTTAACTATCTAAACACTCAGAGTCCTTTACCTCACCTGTAGTTATCAGTCTCTCAGTCTGACTGGAGAGGACTCTCCTCCACCTTGCTGACAGCTCATTATATCCGTTAGCGCAGCTAGCTAGCACCAGATGCTAACAACAATACACGTAACCGGTGCGCGCACTTTCTCTCTCGCTCGCGCCACACATACACACCCTCCCGAGCTTGAATGACACGCAGACAGAGACCAATCGAGGGCATTAGTGTATGATCGTGGCCATGTCGGCAGGCCACATCATGTAGACAGCCAGTCACCCTCTGTGAGGCAGAGTCAGACCCACATTTGCGCAGCGTTGCGTTCACAATACATACATACAACAACAACAAAATCCTCAGGCCAGCAGGCCACTTAGCAGGCCAAGCCATCGGGAAACCTCCCGGTCCTCCCGATGGCCAGTCCGGGCCTGATACATACCGTATGTGAAATGGATCTATCCGCCTTCTTTCATTTATCTTTCCATTCCCTCAACAATATACATAAATAAATGGAATATTTTGGACATAGTTCGAATGGTGATTAATCATGATTAATTAATTTTTAAGCTGTGATTAATCTGATTTAAAATGTTTAATCGTTTGACAGCCCTAATCTATATATATGTGTGTGGTATGTGATGGTCCGTAACAGCCTGATCCTCTCCCTCCACAGGTAAAGCTGTCTGTGTTCTGGTCTTATCTGAAAGCCATTGGGGTGCTTCTGTCTTGCATCAGTCTGATGCTGTTCCTCACCCATCACCTGCTCTCCCTTTTCTCCAACTACTGGCTGAGCCTGTGGACCGACGACCCCGTGGTGAACGGCACTCAGCCCAACAGAAAGATGAGACTGGGGGTGTACGGAGCTCTCGGCCTCTCTCAGGGTGAGGAGCGGTAACGGATGCACAACACAGATGTGACAAAACAACCAATGCCAGATCAATGTCTAGCTGTAGTTTGCTCTTGAATGCCAAATAGTATCCATGTGGATGTTTGAATAAGCTTGTAGCGTCCAAAATCAAGAAGAAATCAAACTGAAAATGAACTCCAAGTAAAGCTGCCGCAATGATCCAAGTCCAGGCAAAAGTGCATTTTATTCTATGATCAATATCATCAAGTACAACAGTTGTATTTTCCCTGAGCCTCTCCTTAAGCCTCCTTTTGCTTTCCCTGCTAAAATATATGCCATACTGGTGCACTCCTCCCACCAGCACTTGTCTCCAATATATACAATTACACCAGGTGCCCAAATCACTCAGTGCCCAAAGATGCGTTCAAAACAAAGCAAAAATAATGACCATAAACAATAATATGCCATAATGGCTCTTACAAAGCTATTCACAATTTCACGACACTGAGAACAACATAATTCGACCACTTGTGCTGCATTAGGATCAAATCTATAAACCTCTGAAAATGCCTTCTTAATTCGCTTCATATTAATCTGGTGGGCCTCCATAACGAGCGGAGAAGAGCATTAACAACTGATGTTTTCCTCAACATCGTGTGTTTGTGACTGGTCGATAGATAATAGTTATATATGATTCTGAGAAAACATTGAAGAATGACCAACCCCTGGCGTTCTCTCTAGATTAACTTCATTTGCACTTCATCCTCGTTTTAAATAAATCAAATGTTTTTTAAACAGAAAGATGAAATGTGATGTTTTAAGACAGTATTTAAGAGTCACCGTAGGAATCATCACACCCAATGAAGCTCAATACTCTTTTGTAGGTGTGGCAGTTCTCGGATACTCCATCTCCATATCCATTGGGGGCATCCTGGCCTCCCGCTGCCTACACAACTCCATGCTGTATGACGTACTGCGCTGCCCTATATCTTTCTTTGAGCGAACCCCAAGCGGCAACCTGGTGAACCGCTTCGCCAAGGAGATGGACACCATTGACTCGGTGATCCCCAGCATTATTAAGATGTTCATGGGCTCCATGTTAAACGTGTTGGGTTCTTGTGTGATTATCCTGATCGCCACACCGCTGGTAGCCGTCATAATTCCTGTTCTCGGCCTGCTCTACTTTTTTGTGCAGGTTAGTTGGAAGTTGACATATGACATAACAATAGTTGTCTTTCTTTTTATACATTTTGTGCAAAAGAGGTATGTTTTTTTCTGTCTGGTTTATTGATTTGACTAAATGTGTCTCTGTCCTTCCTCCGTCTAGAGGTTTTATGTTGCGTCATCTCGCCAGCTGAAGCGCCTGGAGTCGGTCAGTCGTTCACCCATCTTCACCCACTTCAATGAAACTCTGCTGGGCACCTCCGTCATCAGAGCCTTTGGTGAACAGGAGCGCTTTATCTGTGAGAGTGACCTGCGGGTGGACCATAACCAGAAGGCTTACTATCCCAGCATAGTAGCCAACAGGTTGGGGACGCACTCATTCTTACTGGAAACGCTCTTCCCACTGATTGCATACACTGTGCCTCAGTTGGCACCGTGGTCTTACTTCCTCGTTGGGTCGGTTTGTGTTCAGGTGGCTGGCTGTTCGCCTGGAGTTTGTAGGAAACTGCATCGTGTCCTTTGCTGCTTTGCTTGCGGTCATGGCCAGAGAGAGCCTCAGCCCAGGCATCATGGGGTTGGCTCTCTCGTATGCCCTCCAGGTAAACACTCTTTGACTTTCACGCAGAGATGGAGGACTCGAGTGCCGATGTTCGGGACTCATGACTCGACTCGGACTCGCGCACTGATTGAGGCGGACTCGAACTTGTGAATTCTCGCGCACGTTGACACTGACTCATGAATTCTTGGACTCGACTTGTACATTGACGCTCCGACTTGGACTCAGAATCGAGCAAGTTTTGTCTCGAGTCAGATGTACTCTGTCCTGGCGTGTGCACCTGCGAGGCGAGTTCACGGACTGGGCCCCGCTGTTCCAGTCTAGAGATGTCTCGAGACACACCCCGCATCGTGCTGGATGCGTTCACACATTCTGCTTCCACATTGGAAAAGAGCAGAATGCTCGTTATGTGGAAACAATATTGAAGAGAAGGCTCCGTAACACATTACTCTAAGGATCGAGTTCAGACAGATAGGCTGTCTTGAACACTATCATCAGAGTAACGTGATCGAATCAATACATAAAGATCCATAACACGAAAGCACATGGCTACTTAGCATGCAGAATGAGTCATTTAGCATGCTAAGCAGCCATGTGCTTTCTTGGGCTTAATATTTATTGATATCATTTAAACATTCACTATAATAATTGTAGCATCCCAGCTGAATGAGGGTCAGACTCTCCAACTGATGATATCTGTTAGTAGTATATATAAATTTAATATATTTATTTATTCGTCATCTATGTGTGGCAAGTGTTTACACTGCTCAGTTGTCCATTAACTTCCGGTAAAAGTTCCTTCAAAATAAGAGTCCCGATCTTATTACTATAAAAAATAAAAATGCAAAATGAAAACTTTACCATAGGAACATTTGAAAGTTGAAAAGATATTTGAAAACACGTTTTAAATATAGTTAGACATATTAAAGGTCATTTACAATAATAATAATATTAATATTAGTAATAAGCTTTATATTTGTATAGCACCTTTTATACAAGAATTGTAGCCAAACTTGCTTCACAGCAGTTCAATAGACACATTAGTATAAAAGGATAAAAGCAATGTAGAGGAGCTACAGCTACATTTCAACACATATATCCACTAAGATGAATACTTGAAGACTTGTGACTCGGACTTGGACTCTTCTTGGGTGACTCAGACTTGGACTTGAACACAGGTAATGATGACTCTGACTCGACTCCAACTCTCCCTATCAATCAATCAATCAATCAATGTTTATTTATATAGCCCAATATCACAAATGTTACATTTGTCTCAGTGGTCTTCACAGTGTGTACAGAATATCAGTATGACAATACGACACCCTCTGTCCTTAGACCCTCACATCGTACAAGGAAAAACTTCCAAAGAAAACCCAGTTTAAAGGGAAAAATGGGAGAAACCTCAGGGAGAGCAACAGAGGAGGGATCCCTCTCCCAGGACGGACAGACGTGCAATAGATGCCGTGTGTAAATTGAAAAGATAATACATTTGCAACATCCAGAGTAGTCCAGATGTTTGGAAATGCATGTGTGTATAATAGGAAGATGAATCCACGAGGATATCCATCCAGGACCGATGATCCAGGACCACAGCCACGACTCAAGATCCAGCGCTCGCGATCCAGGACACAAGACCGCAGGATCATCCATGACTCCGGATCCCGGCGTATATAGACACCAAAAGGAAAGACATTTGGGGAAGCTGGGTTAATCGGAACATGAGAGTACACAGGTATAGACAGCGAGAAGGAAGAAGTAAGATGTCCCCCGACAAACTAAGCCTATATCAGCAAAACTAGGGGCTGAATCTAATCAGCCCTAACTATAAGCTTTATCAAAAAGGAAGGTCTTAAGCGCACTCTTAAAAACGGATAGGGTGTCTGCCGCCCGAACACAAACTGGAAGCTGATTCCACAAATGTGGAGCTTGATAAGAAAAGGCTCTGGCTCCCATTGTACTTTTAGAGACTCTAGGAACAACCAACAACCCTGCATTCTTGGAACGCAATGCCCTAGTAGGACAGTAGGGTATAATGAGTTCTTTAAGGTAAGATGGCGCCTGCCCATTAAGGGCTTTGTAGGCGAGAAGAACATTTTTAAATTCTATCCTGTGTTCTATAGGGAGCCAGTGTAAGGCAGCCAGAACAGGAGTAATGTGGTCCCTTTTCCTAACTCTGGTTAGGAGATTATCCCTAGGTGACTCGGACTCGAAAAGTGTGGACTCGAGAGTGACTTGGACTCATAAATTGATGACTTGACTACTACACTGCTTTTACCTGCGATAAAGTATTTTTTCTTCAAGAATTCCAGTACCAATTTAACAACCAATGTTGAAGAAAACTATTAAATGATTGGTTATCCAAAGTCGGTGGCATTTCTAAAAAAGACACAAAACCTTTGGTTGTTACTTTTTAATTCTGCATCTTTTTGTTTCTTCTCTCTATTTGTCATTCCTCTGTTGTATGTGTAGCTGACTGCCTCTCTAACCTGGCTGGTGAGGATGTCCTCTGACATGGAGACCAACATAGTGGCTGTGGAGAGAGTGAAAGAGTACAAGGACACAGAGAAGGAGGTACAAACATGGGATTTGTTTTTGACATCTCCTTGCTTCTTCTTGGTGCTAGATATAACCTACAATTTAGGATCAAAGAGAGGAAACTTCTAAATTATACAAGTTGTTTAATTTTATACAATTAAGTTAATGATGATGACCTCAAGGCCACACACAACACACTCACATGCTGTACCATACAACCTTCATTTACAATGTTGTTTCTATACATGCACAGACACATACCTGTAAGTGTGCGTGTATCTATGTATGTGTGTATATATATATTGGGGCTGTCAGTCGATTAAAATAGTTAATCACAAATTAATCGCACATTTTTTATCTGTTCTAAATGTACCTTAGAATATTAGATGAATATTTTTCAAGTTTTTAATACTCTTATCAACATATAAGTGGACAAATATGCTTTATGCTAATGTTTATTATCATTTGAACAATGACAAATAAACTCATGAATATTAAACGCAACAACCTCTGAACATTACAAATATTCGCCTCAATTCAACCTGGAACCTCTCTCATACAATAATACAATTTGTTTTCATTTAAACAGCTCCTTATATCCGTTAGCGCAGCTAGCTAGCACCAGATGCTAGCAACAATGCACGTAAGGTCTCTCTCTCGCTCGCTCGGGCCACACATACACACACCCTCCCGGTCCTCCCAATAGCCAGTCGGTGCCTGCCGGTGAGCGTGGAAGTGTGGTCTGCCATTTTAAAGTCGATGCGCTCTGAAACTACAGGGCGGCCGAGGAAAAAAAATACACATGCGTTAATCGCGTTAAAATAATTAGTGGCGTTCATTTTTCTTGCGTTATTAACGCGTTAACTTGACAGCCCTAATATATATATATATATATATATATATAATTATCTCATCGTGTGTGTGTGTGTGTGTGTGTGTGTGTGTGTGTGTGTGTGTGTGTGTGTGTGTGTGTGTGTGTGTGTGTGTGTGTGTGTGTGTGTGTGGTGTGTGTGTGTGTGTGTGTGTGTGTGTGTGTGTGTGTGTGTGTGTGTGTGTGTGTGTGTGTGTGTGTGTGTGTGTGGTGTGTGTGTGTGTGTGTGTGTGTGTGTGTGTGTGTGTGTGTGTGTGTGTGTGTGTGTGTGTGTGTGTGTGTGTGTGTGTGTGTGTGTGTGTGTGTCAAGGCATATGCTCGAACCGGAGCTGCCTGGATGCTGCAATCATGTTGCTGAGTGTGCTGACTTCTCCTACAATGTCCCGCTGTCTGCTTCCGGCATCAAGTCAAGTGCTCGGCGCAGTTGTGTGGATAGAGCGCTCCTCTGTTTTCATTTAAACAGCTCCTTATATCCGTTAGCGCAGATGCTAACAACAACAATGCACGTAACGTCTCTCTCTTGCTCGCTCGGACCACTCGTACACACACCCTCCCGGTCCTCCAGATGGCCAGTCGGTGCCTGCCGGTGAGCGTGGAAGTGTGGTCTGCCACAAGCGGGCGGCAGGAGCGGGGCTGTCAGCATCAGCTTGTAGATGGTATTTTAAACTCGATGCGCTCTGAAGCTACGGGGCGGCCGAGGAAAAAAAATACACATGCGTTAATCGCATTAAAATAATTAGTGGCGTAATTTTAATTTGTATTATCGGTATCGGTATCGGTCTTGAGAAGCAGGAAGTTATCGGTATCGGTATTGGTTTCAAAAAACCAATATCGTGCATCCCTAGTCTTGGCCATAGTGGAGTTTGGAGTGTGACTGTTTGAGGTTGTGGACAGGTGTCTTTTATACTGATAACGAGTTCAAACGGGTGCCATTAATACAGTTAACGAGTGGAGGACAGAGGAGGCTCTTAGAGAAGAAGTTACAGGTCTGTGAGAGCCAGACATATTGTTTGTTTGGAGGTGACCAAATACTTATTTTACCGAGGAATTTACCAATTAATTCATTAAAAATCCTACAATGTGATTTCCTGGATTCTTTCCCCCATTCTGTCTCTCATAGTTGAAGTGTACCTAGGATGAATTTTACAGGCCTCTCATCTTTTTAAGTGGGAGAACTTGCACAATTGGAGGCTGACTAAATACTTTTTTGCCCCACTGTGTGTATATATATATATAGATATATATATATATATATATATGTATATGTATATGTATATATATATATATATATATGTATATGTATATATATATATATATGTATATGTATATATATATATATATATATATATATATATATATATATATATATATATATATATATATATATAATATATATATATATATATATATATATATATACCCTACATATTTAACATTTATGTCCTCTGACCACTAGGCAGAGTGGGAACGAGAGACCTCCAGCCTCCCCCCGGGGTGGCCCACTGAGGGCTGCATTGACATGAGGGGCCTCTGCCTGCGTTACCGCCAAGATCTGGACCTCGCCATTAGCAACATCACCATCAACATCAGCAGCGGAGAGAAGGTGTGCTTTACATCACTACACTGACAGCAGGGGGCCACTCACAATGCTCATATTGATTGTGGGTGAATTCAGGGGTCGTGTTTAATAAAATGTCACTGTACTTGGGTGATATGACGGATAGTGTTGGAGAGTAGAAGACTTTTATTTGCATTTTCTCTGTGTTGAGTTATGCATGTGAACAGTGTCTCCGGCCAGTAACCTTTGCTGTTACGTCTTTCTACAAGGTGGGGATTGTAGGGCGCACTGGAGCGGGGAAATCCTCCCTAATGCTGGGATTGTTCCGTATCATCGAGGCAGCGGAGGGCCACATCTTTATTGATGGGGTTGACATTGCTCAGCTGGGCCTCCATGAGCTTCGCTCCAGAATCACCATCATACCACAGGTCAGTGCAGAGAGGACACAAGAGGTTTGGATTTCAATTTGAATGTTCTGCAAGGGTTTGAAAATCAATGCTGGCCCAAAGTAAACTGAATATAGCTTTTCCAAGCAAAAGAAAAATACATTGTCCTAATTCAAAGGGGACACTTCCTTTTAGGTCTGTCTTTTTACACATGATTTGTTTAATCACATTGTGGGAAGTGTAGCTTTGAGGCCTTTATAGCAACCTTCCAAGGAAAGGGGCAAGAATTGTGGCCTCCCTCATCTGAGAAATCTAGATAACAAAACAGTTGGTCCAATTGAATTGATTTATTTAAAACAAGGGACAGTGTACATTAATCAACATATTAAAAACATGTAGAAGTACTCGAATTAGCCAAAAGGCTAGTTTTCACCGATGGTCCCTTTGCCAGATAGTGATAGGCATCCTACAAGCAAGAATTAAAATACCAGTACATTGTTATACCAAAACATATACATATTTACAATAGATGACATCACTGAATACAGGTAAGGAGCAAGTCATGATAATAAAGAAAACATTCACACCTATACCCACACATCAGTGCTGGCACTGTTGATTATTAATGAGCCACTTGTTAACACTGTGCTTGAATATGTAGTAGGATGAGGACTCTCTTATTGGTTGTGGTATTGAATTCCATTGATGGGATGCGTGGAATGAAAATACTTAAATCCCTCCCCCTCTTCACAGGACCCAGTGCTGTTTTCAGGCTCCCTGAGGATGAACCTGGATCCTTTTGACAGCTACTCTGATGAGGAAGTATGGAGAGCTCTGGAGTATTCACATCTCAAGAGCTTCGTATCCGGCCTGCCAGGCAAACTCAACCATGAGTGTAGTGAAGGAGGAGAGAACCTCAGGTAACTGATTAATATTCAGCCATGCCAACTAGCAAAAGCTCAGCTCAGCTGCAGAGAGAACAAAGCATTGGTTTGAGTCTGGCTTGTGAAAGTGAAGTAAGTATTTGTTTGCAAACGTGGCCAATAGGGGAATCATCACCTACACTGTTCTCGTAATTCATTCAATTTACCTCTACTTGGCTTTTTTATTTATACAGTTACGATCAGGGACAGTCAAAAGCATTTCTCATTGAAAGCTTTTCTCTTTCCTGGTATACCTGTAATGTGAAACATCTGCATGTTGTGTTGATTTTTTTTATTTGGAATTGGCTCCAACACTGCCGACTGGGACAATAAGTCAGGCAGGAAATAATACACCCAGCCAGGCCACTACCAGTTTTTAGTTTTTTTCGGGACATAGTTTACTATTTAAAAGAATCGGGTAACCTATCCATGTGAACATCAAATCAAATCAAGTTTTATTTATATAGCACATTTATAAACGATTTTTGGTCGAGCCAAAGTGCTGTACATAAAATAAAAATAGCCTACAGTAAAGACACTTTACAGCAACAGCACAGATTGTTCAGAATATCAGTATGAGAAAAACGACACCCTCTATCCTTAGACCCTCTGTCCTTAGACCCTCACATCGTACAAGGAAACACTTCCAGAGAAAACCCACAGTTTAAGGGGAACATGGGAGAAACCTCAGGGAGAGCAACAGAGGAGGGATCCCTCTCCCAGGACGGACAGACGTGCAATAGATGCCGTGTGTGAATCGAAGAGATCATACATTTTACAGCGTATAGACCAAATGTTAGGAAATGCATGTGTCTGTAATAAAAAGATGAATCCACGAGGATGTCAGCTACAATCCTGAGGAAGCCATCAGGGAAGCAGCATGACGAGACCCAAGTCAGGACCGCAGAGACAGGTTCAGCCACGACCCGAAGTCCACGACTTAATCCAGAACTCAGGATAGAGGATCCAAGACACAGGACTACAGCAAGAGGATCAGCCTCTACTCCGGATCCCGGCGTAGATATAGATACAAAACAAGAAGAAAGATTTGGCTGGGTTAATCGGAACAAGAGAATACACAGACACAGACAGAGAGGGAGAAGGTCATTGGATAAAAGTTATACTTGATAACCCTCTAGAAAGATCTCATGAACTTCCCCACTCAATCTATCAAGACCCGAGCAGTTCTATTAGATATAGATAAGAAACAGAGAGAGGGAGCACAACAACCTATCTCTTCGTCAGATGCACTCCCCCGCTTATCTAAGCGAATCTGCACCCCGTTACCCTCTACAAGGCCATAGACCAGCAGAGGGAAAATGGGGGGTGGGTAAGGGTAAGGGTTTTTAAGAATAAACCGCAAGGGTCTAAAGGGAAAAAAGATGAAATATAAGGTACTATATTTTATGTTATCCTATCCTAACATGTTTTAAGTGGGGGTGGACCTCAGATCCACTAGGGCAGGGATGGCAAATGGCGGCCCGGGGGCCTGAGGAACAGCAGAGTGTCTTAGCTAGGTTCAAGTCAACTCCAATTGCGTGTGTGTGTGTGGTGAATCTGCGGCCCCTGGTGGCCAGTACATACATGATGTGGCCCCCACCACCATCCAAGTTGCCCATCCCTGCTCTAGGGGGTCCGGGGGCATGCTCCCCTTAGAAATGTTTAATTTTAATTTGAGGTAAATGCATCAATCTGGTGGAATTTAAAGGGCAACTAAAGAGAATAGATATATGGAAACACCCATATGAAATAGACCTGTATACATTTCAATAATCCTAAAATCGTAAGAATATGGCCATAACCAATAACATACCATATGAAAAAACATTGAAACTTGTTTATTTATTTGTTTTTGGTTCATTTATAGTTGTGAGTGTGTCTCCTGAATCAGCCTCTCCTCTCTCCCTCCTCTCCCCCCTGCTCCTCTGTGACGCATCAGGAAAGACTAGTTTTAGCTCTCAACAAGTTTTGTAAGTTTATCTTATCTTATTTCACCTAGCTAACATTTATTTTTGTTTTCATGCATATTTTAGTAGGGATGCACGATATTGGTTTTTTGAAACCGATACCGATACCGATAACTTCCTGCTTCTCAAGACCGATACCGATACCGATAACCGATAATAAAAATTAAAATTACGCCACTAATTATTTTAACGCGATTAACGCATGTGTATTTTTTTTCCTCGGCCGCCCCGTAGCTTCAGAGCGCATCGAGTTTAAAATACCATCTACAAGCTGATGCTGACAGCCCCGCTCCTGCCGCCCGCTTGTGGCAGACCACACTTCCACGCTCACCGGCAGGCACCGACTGGCCATCTGGAGGACCGGGAGGGTGTGTGTGCGTGTGGTCCGAGCGAGCAAGAGAGAGACCTTACGTGCATTGTTGTTGTTAGCATCTAGTGCTAGCTAGCTGCGCTAACGGATATAAGGAGCTGTTTAAATGAAAACAGAGGAGCGCTCTATCCACACAACTGCGCCGAGCACCTGACTTGATGCAGGAAGCAGACAGCGGGACATTGTAGGAGAAGTCAGCACACTCAGCAACATGATTGCAGCGTCCAGGCAGCTCCGGTTCGAGCATATGCCTTGAGTTGCACATAGCTCCAACGCGCGCAGACACACACACACACACACACACACACACACACACTGTATTGTATTATTGTCTTCGTACGCTTTTAACACACCATCGTAGCGATGGCGATGTTTCAGGTGACTGATCAGGTTCGAAGTATTAGGGAGTGCTGGATTTGTGAAGAACTCCCCTCTTCCTAAACCACTAACACCACAGTACTGGCAAAACGGGAGGAGCACCGCAGTATTTTTTTCTTTTTTTACCCAAAAAATATATTGAATATTATCGGGGCTATTAATACTGTTATCGGTTTATCGGGATGACGTCATAATTCCTAATATCGGGCCGATAATTATCGTGCATCCCTATATTTTAGTAATCTCTCCCCTTTCAAATAAATATGTGTTTACATGAATGGTTACCAAACCATTTGAGACCCACTGAGAACTTAGACTAAAGTTAACTATCTAAACACTCAAATAGTCCTTTCCCTAACTGAGCTGTAGTTATCAGCCTCTCAGTCTGACAGCAGAGAGCACTCCTCCACCTTGTTGTTGAAACAGCCTCTTATAGCCGTTAGAGCAGCTAGCTAGCACCAGATGCTAACAACAACAAAACGCGTACACTCACTCTCGCCACACATACCGACACCCTTCGAGGGCTTTAATGTATGATTGGTGTGACAGTGGCCATGTCGGCAGGCCACATCATGTAGACAGCCAGTCCCCCTGTGTGAGGCAGGCCCACATTTACGCAGCGTCCTGTTCACAATACATACAAAAAAAAGTGCAATTAATAAATGACTGTCAGAAATCCTAAGTATCTGTTGGCTTATGGAAGCATGTGTGTTTCCCACCAGTGTAGGTCAGAGGCAGCTGCTGTGTTTGGCCCGAGCTCTGCTGAGGAAGACCAAAATCCTGGTTTTGGATGAGGCCACAGCTGCTGTGGACATGGAGACAGACAACCTGATCCAGTCCACCATCCGCTCACAGTTTGACGACTGCACCGTCCTCACCATCGCTCATCGCCTCAACACCATCATGGACTACTCCAGGTAGAGTGAGTGACGTGAGTGTTCTTTTGCTCCTCGTGCTGTGACAGTTCATCAGTGTTCTGATCCTTTAGGGTCCTGGTGTTGGACAAGGGAGAGATGGCAGAGTTTGACACCCCTTCCATTCTCATTGCTCAAAGAGGAGCATTCTACAAAATGGCCAAAGACGCCGGGCTGGTGTGAAGCAGGAGGCTCCTCACTCTGTCCAGAATCGCCTCTGAGCCACCACAGCTCCCCTGCCGTCCTGAAATAAAGAGGGACGGGGAGATAAAGTGACGAGTTGTTCGACACTTTGGAACAACTGTGTTAATGGGGTGTTAATGAGAACAAGGGTTTTAGTTGGACCTGCTCCAAATCTGCTGGTTTTGGGAAGCAATACTGAAGTCAGAAGACGACATCAAGTATGTTGTCTTGTAAATACAAAATCATATAGTGCCAAAGACTGCCTTCAAACATCCCAGTTGTTTTCAAATGCAGATGTCCCAGTTCCATAATATATAGTTCGAATGTACAACATTTCCTCCATATTAATCGTTTGGACTATGCTGTTTTTTACAGTTACTATTGAAGCTTTACAGCTTCATGCCAACGGTACCACCTGTAACCTGCACTCAGTGTAACGGATAAGGCAGGCATTATCATATCATTTCTTATTTGAAGGAAAATCTAAAACATCCAAGAGCTTATCTGTTAAGCAGGTGTCGTAGCTCGTAGGGCACATTAAAGTTGACTCAAATCAATTTATAATTAACAGCGAGGAGAACTGGGACTTATAGCTACCAAAGCTAGCTGAAATAGGGCAATGCACTTATTTCTTATAGTTGAATGTAACATCCGTTGGAGGGATTCTTCTGAGAGAGGAGTGTTTTGTGGTTGTCTTATTTTCAGAGCATCATCACAACGATGTGGCCGTGTGAGGAGCAACACAAGGTGTGCCAACCGATGTGTCGGAAACAGTAGTTGTGCTGATGATGTGACAGGAAGGGAAGGCTTGTGACATTGAACATCATCGCATAAAACACAACAATGCAAAAACTCTGGGAACTGACTGTTACTTTACATCCACCACTGATTGTATTTATTGTGTGTTTGTGTTTAAAGAGACTTATTTTAGGTGAATTCTAATGAGGTGACATTGTACTGAACGTACACAAAATGAATGCTTATAATCTCTTAATGTTCATTTTGTGTACCCATTATGAATATTTGTATTGTGACTGGCGGCAGTTTAGAAGTTGATTCGACAGGGTTTTTTACATTGCTGTTTGGATGATGGTAAGTTACTGCGTTATTTTGAACGTTTTGATAAGATGCTGACATGGAGAAATACATTTCCACAGTTTAGAGTGTGCACGAGGTAGCAGTTCAATGCTCTGAGAAGCTCTGGTTATAGTACAAATAAAACATTCAAGTCCAGGTCAATGAATCTTAAAAATACCCAGCCGAAGTAATGATGTAAGTGCATTGAGCTTCTGTACTGTATATTGTTATGATGTATCACTATGAAGACGTTACTGCTTTGCACTGCTGTCATTAAAAGAACATTACCTTGAAAAACAAACTCCTCCCTTCCTGATTCCATTTTGAAACGTGTAACTACATTTGTATGTTATTATGGCAACGCCAACTTGCATACAAGACATAATGTAGGGTGCAAATCTAAGAGGCTGTGCCAGTTATAGAGCCCTTTGTTTCTAATAGGAACTGAAAACCATATGAATAATGTTTGCACTGTAGTGGAAATGTTTAGTTATTATCATCCTTATTATATCTTTCATATGCTTAAACCAAATGCTTCTTATTTCCTGATATATTCTTACTATTATTATATTCTCTTGTGGCTCTGCAAGGCCACAGCTGTTTTAGCAGACTGGGAGTCACACAAGAACCGTTATGCTATCTGCAAGGCCACTGGGTGTCTCATAAACAATCTGACCGTGTGAACCCAAGAGTTATAACATTCTCACTCTTTCCCTTATATAATCTCTGTTCTTTCATTTGTTCTTTGCACTCTCTGGTAGACTTTTCAGACTCTGCCAGACCTGTGACATATTTACCGTATTGTATCGTGTATTTGAAGCTTCAAATAAATAACCAAAAGACAGCTTTTCTCGATTCACCATTTATTTCTTTTTTACTTGACTTGTACTCTCTAGCCGTGTTTGGGTCCTGAGATTTCAATAACAGATGGCGTTGTCTGCAGGATCTTCTCAACCAAGTCAGAGACTGTATCCTTGGGAAAACAGAGTACTTTGGTGTTGTTCTTACTACACAGACCTTTTACATCTCTTACAGCAGAGTCACCCACAATCAGAGTTTCAGGCCCAGTCGTTAGCTTTCCCTCTAGCCTTTTACTTTTGGAGTAGCTATTAGTCCTTACCCTGCTGTGTGAAGAGGACGGGTTATCCAGGTCATCAGAAAGAGATCTCCGGCTCTCGGTCAGCGGAGCGTATCTGTTCTGGATTGGCACACTTGGTGGTTTAGGAGGATTTTTTGTAATTCTCCCTTTAGCAGCTGTCCACTGCTGTTTAGGGGTTGAAGAGGCGCTCCTCTTGGGTGATAACAATGCAGGCCAGCCGGTCGCATCACATATTTCAGAGTGTTGGGCTCTGCCCGTTATCCTTCCTCCCAAATCCCATGAAAATGATTTACTCTTAGGCTTTGCACCCAGAGAGTTCCAGGGAGGACCACCACTTGTAGATTTATGACCCGGTACACAGCCCTCCTGTTCCTTGGAATCATTGTAGCTGCTAACTAGCTGTGAGTTAGCATACCCTTTTCCATTATTTTGCAACACTGGTAAAGTGGTGTCATTCCCACAACATCGTCCATTCATTCCACGTTAACTTCCAGCCGTTGCATTTTCATTTCCAGCACGGCCATCTTCTGCAGAAGTTTGTGGAAGTCATCTGTAGAGAACGGAGGCATTTTTCTACCAACTCGCTTAAGCTAAATAGCATGCAGTAGCCTACCAGGCTTTAGCTGTTGCTAGGCCACGCTACTGTAAGACTGGGGTCGCCGTAAAAATGTTGAAATATGGCTGAAAACCTAGAATAAGAATAGGAAAATCAGCATAAAAAGTAAGCAGAGGCAAGAGCAAGCAGAAAAGCGTCTGCACTGTAGGAAAGATAAGCAAGGGCACCAAAGTACTCTGTTTTCCCAAGGATACAGTCTCTGACTTGGCTGAGAAGATCCTGCCGACAACGCCATCTTCTTTAACCGTATGATTTAAATATAATCTTAAATTGTATGTACTTAATTACCACATGTTGAACATGAACACATGTTAAGTTGACAACCATTTATAAATTAAGTTGCTCCAAATAATATTGTATTCAATAGGGTTTTTCTCTTAGCTTTTTCATGTTTTTGCCTTTTAAAGAAAGAAATTAATTGATTCCACAACAAAAATATTAGGCAATTCACTTTTTATTTTTGAACTGCAGGTGTTTATTTCAACACATGATGTTTCAAAAGGAGAGACTTCATTTAGTTTGAACATTGCCTGAAGACGGTTGACATACTTTCCATTGTGTGCACACCTAGACCGGACTTAAAAGACAGACAGGTTTTTATTGTTTGGACTTAAAAGACGTTCCTCTGACCAACGCTGACCTCATTTTGTATGTTGATGGGTCTGCCTCTCGCGACCAAGGGGGCACTAATCGGGTGGGTTTGTTTTTCTGTTGTTTCAGATTCTGCTGTACTCCGTTCTGGACCGCTTCCATGTCACCTCTCAGCACAGGCAGCAGAGCTCATCGCACTAACTGAAGCCTGCACGTTTGCAGAAGGCAAAACCGTGACTATTTACACTGACTCACGATATGCTTTCGGGGTAGTACACGATTTTGGGGCTATTTGGAAGTGTAGACAATTTCTGAAATCTGATGGCAAACCAGTACTTAACCATGTACTGGTTGCAGGCTTACTAGACGCCATTCTGCTCACATCTGAGGTTGCAGTCTGTAAATGTGCCGCACACGCAAGCAGTACAGACCCAGTTTCCCTAGGAAATGCGTCTGCTGACTCAGCCGCAAAGGCAGCTGCCCTGATTCCTCTCGCACCTCACGCGCACTCATTTGTTAAAATCCCTGTCTCCTCCTTCACTGACAAAATGTCCTCACTGACTTCCATGCAGCAGCTAGCTACGCCAGTTGAGAAGGCTCACTGGAAGGCTGCTGGGGCTGTTTTTGACCCAACCTCCAGCATCTGGGTGGGTCCAAATTCATTTCGCTAAGTTGACACATGGGTTGGATCATGTGTCAAAAGGAGGGATGTTAGAGTCTATTAATCAGGAGTGGTTCACAAGGGGATTCACAGTAACAGCTCAAAAGCACTGTGAAGCATGCCTAATCTGCATTATGCAAGATTCTGGTAGAACAGTTCTACAAACTAGCAAAATGCTGTGCAGACACAGGTCTGTCATGGACACAAGCTCTGCCCATTGTGCTGATGTACATGAGGATGCGGAAAAGAACACGGAGTCAACTCAGCCCATTTGAAATCCTTTTTGGGGCTCCTCCACAGATTGGACTCAAAGCTCCAGGATGTCCTCTTCCCTCCACAACTTTGTGTGAGGATGCTATGTTGTCATATTGTGTTAACCTATCATCCACTTTAGCGACTGCCACTGGTCCGCTTCACCATCTCCAACCCGGCGACTTCGTGCTGATCAAGGATTTCCGGAGAAAGAGCTGGAAATCCAATCGTTGGCAAGGACCCTACCAGGTGCTTCTCGTCACCCTGACAGCGGTCAAGGTCGCCGAGAGAGCTACGTGGGTCCACGCCAGCCACTGCAAGGTCGTAGTCACAGGAAAAGAGAAACGATAGAAACAGATGACAACAAGTGACATGTCCAAGTCACCAACAGATGACAACAAGTGACATGTCCAAGTCACCAACAGATGACAGCAAGTGACGTGTCCTAGTCACCAACAGATGACAGCAAGTGACGTGTCCGAGTCACCACTAGCACCACACTTGCACTACATACACCAAAACACACTACACACAAGGTGTCACGAGCGAGTGCCAGTTGAGCGGTTTCATATGCTCTCTGGTTCCTCGTTTGTGTTATCAGTGTGCGAAGTCTGACTGTCCGTGTCACGAAATCGACCGAGAGAATACACTCACACACACCATGGAACATTTCCCCCTCGTGATGAAGGCTCGCCTGGAGAGACGACAACACAACCGTGAGCAATGTGAATACTACTGGAGAGCCTGGACAATCATAGAATGGTTCCTCTGCATACTTGCCATGATAGTTGTGTTAGGACTAGTCCTTTCATTTTATTTCATTTCAAACCTTTATTTAACCATTTCATTTTCATTTCAAACCTTTATTTAACCATTTCATTTTCATTTCAAACCTTTATTTAACCAGATTGGTCCCATTGAGATCATAGATTTTTTCCTTCCAAGGGAGACCTGCACAGTCCTATATTTTATGTATCCAGGGTCAGCATACAGCATGTCAGCCAAAATCGAGGTATCTAAGAGGTACATGGGGAAAGCAGGGCGAACCACATTTAATTTATTTTGTTGTCTGTATGTATATATCCGGCGCCGACCCATGTGGCACATTTTACAAAGACATCGCGCCCAAAACTCAGACCCCGGAAAAGCGTAAGCAACCTTTGACGCAACTGTTGACATCCATAGGTACATCTACATTTAATCTATATATAGGCGATAACGACCATAGCAACATTGATGTGGTTCAGACCAGTAATGGGATCACCGGTAACGTCTGGTGGCACACTCTGAGATCATTCTTGCAGGAAGCAGGACAAAATGGGTCATGTTATGCATGCACCTTTTTCAACCAGGACTCATCAATGTCCGTGCCAGTTCGCCCGCGCTCTCTGACCCAGGTTGAACACCTCTGTGCGTTTATGGCTCTGACAAGGCCCATCAAGGGTGAAGACAGCGTAACCGAGTGGCGTTATGCTAGGCAGCTTCCTCCACCATGCAGTAATCGGTCTAACTCCTCTTTGCGTGCATCCACGCTTGACACCACATAAGCAAAGTACCAACCCGTCAGTCATGTGCACCCCAGCCATTTGAGAGGGATGAAACACAGCCTCTGCGTCCAGAGAGTTTACCACAAAACGTCTCTTACACCACCTTATTTTTTCCTAGGCACTACTACTGGTTGTACCCGCATCCTACGGAACACATGCGGTGACGGTGCTTACAAAATCTCGTATTGTCACATATCTGGTGGAGATGACGCAAGGCTTCCAGGCATTGTCCCCATTCATAATAGCCTCTAGGAACATGCTCATGCAGCACCAATTTGCCTTTTGTTCGCCTCAAAGGGTGGCCTGTGTCATGTGATCGGTGACTCCTGTTGCACTTACATTCCCGACGCCACCAAGAACATCACTGACACCGTGCTGCATCTTAACAACCTGTTAGCTGACATGAAAGCTGATGACATATCAAACGCAGGTGGCTGGGACTGGTGGGCCTGGCTTACATCAGGCGGGTGGAAAGCATGGGTGGCTAGTATAGTTACACCCCTGGCGATCATTTTTGGCCTATTAATCAGTTGTACCTGTTTGATTATCCCAATACTGAAGAAATGCGTTTCCAGTATGATATCCTCAGCTTTCGTTCAGTATACTACTATTCCATTACACGACAATCCTTTGCGCAACAGTGAGATAGATCAGCTAGAATCAAAAGAGTCTGATTCCGATTTATCAATATAATCATGTGTGTATCTCCTCTCTTATCAGAGATGTTCACAAGTCTTTTTTTGCAAGTCCAAGTCAAGTCTCAAGTCTTTGGTCACAAGTCCAAGTCAAGTCTCAAGTCTTTGTGGGCTGAGACTTGATCAAGTCTCAAGTCTTTGGTCACGAGTCCAAGTCAAGTCTCAAGTCTCTAAAAAAATAAAAGTCTCATGTCTCTTCTGGTTGTAATAAGCCTTCTATTGTCTGCTGCTATCCAGTCTGTTAAGAATACTGCACAGCTATATATAAGAAATTCAAAGCATTTACTGTGTTATTATCACTCCTATATATATTAGCATACAGTATCAGTACTGATTAGTTGTTTGTTATATGATCACTTTAAACAGGCTATTGCAATGCAATATGAGGAAAAACATCACACTTTAGCTAAATGCAAACAACTTATAAGCAAAACAATTCAGAATCAGAAATACGTCAAATACGTCTTTGTATCAACCGTATTGTTTAATTACACTGGGTCTCTAATGACATATTTTAAGTCTACTATTAATACACATATTCCTCTATCCTCTCACTCAAAGCCAGTGTCATGGTAACCTGATAAACCTGTAACATTAACGCTACGTGGTCAACAATAAACCTGTAACCTGCATATAAATCCACAGATGTATTTATGTATGTAACTATGTATTTTTCTACGTTTAACGTTAGCCAGTAGATGGTGGCAGCGGAACGTAATGATTAACGTTACCGACCTTTTTTATGTCATGTCGAGAGTTGGATGTCAACGCCACTCAATTCAAACAAGTGCGACAAGAAAACATTCACTCATCTTTTCAAATATTCAGTTACAAATCTAGTAACAAGCTAAGTTAACATTACATAGCTGATGCTGAGCTAAACATGTTTGCTAACCGTCCATGCGTTAATGTGACTGACCTCTCCGGGTGAGTGTTCAAGTGCCTGATGAAATCCGACGTTGTTGCGCCAGCATCCTTGATTTTGATATTGCAGACTTTGCAGTGTGCGCTCCTTTTGTTGGTGCAGCCGGCGTTTTGTTAGAAGTGTTTGTAGCTGAACCTAATTACAAGCGGTACAGCCGCAGGTCGCTATTGTGTTACTACGAGGTAGTAACAGAGGCGCGCACGTCTGCGTAATGAGCCCGACTAAAGTAACTGGATGGCCTACCTGCCTGTCAGCCTCCCATCTTGGCACAAACGTATCTCGTGCCCTCATTGGTCATGTGCGCGTTCGTGTGTGTTGGAGGAGGCGGGCTAAGGAAGTAGCAGCCTCTAGCAGATTATCTCCGGTTGTGTATTTTCAAATTCTAGCGATCTCGAGCCGGTTTCTCTCAAATGTACCTCCTCCACCTTTAATACACCAAAAATAGAAAACACAATGATTGTTCACGAGTCCCAACACACGAGTCCAAGTCAAGTCTGAAGTCTTTTGGTCAAGAGTCCAAGTCAAGTCTCAAGTCTCTGTGTGTGCGACTTAAGTGCGACTCGAGTCCGAGTCGCAGACTCGAGTCCCCATCTCTGTCTCTTATGCTTACATTATATTGGAGTCTGTCCTCCACAAAAACAGCCAGTTTTCTATGATATATTTGTGATGTGTTTACTTAAACCAGCGATGGAGTGTATTCATTGATGTGTTATATCAGTCTATCCTATCATTTGTTTTTTCTATTGATCAAGTATGATCAAAAGGGGAGAATGTAGTGGACATTTTTAGTTATTATCATCCTTATTATATCTTTCATATGCTTAAACCAAATGCTTCTTATTTCCTGATATATTCTTACTATTATTATATTCTCTTGTGGCTCTGCAAGGCCACAGCTGTTTTAGCAGACTGGGAGTCACACAAGAACCGTTATGCTATCTGCAAGGCCACTGGGTGTCTCATAAACAATCTGACCGTGTGAACCCAAGAGTTATAACATTCTCACTCTTTCCCTTATATAATCTCTGCTCTTTCATTTGTTCTTTGCACTCTGGTAGACTTTTCAGACTCTGCCAGACCTGTGACATATTTACCTTATTGTATCGTGTATTTGAAGCTTCAAATAAATAACCAAAAGACAGCTTTTCTCGATTCACCATTTATTTCTTTTTTGCTTGACTTGTACTCTCTAGCCGTGTTTGGGTCCTGAGATTTCCATAACAGCACTCACTTCATTGTCACTGTAATAACTTGATCTAATGTATTCAATTCAGAGGGAAATCATTCTGAAATTAATTAAGATTCATCTTAAAAGTTTGTCATCGTGTGCACATACTGTATAGTCTCATGCTGTGTGTGAATCCAATGCAATACATAATGTTTCCTCCATTGACTAGATTCCCATAGTCACTGGTGGTCAGGCTGGTGTGTTAGTCTCCTGGATGATGACTGTTACCAAGTCATGATTGTGGCATTGTGAATGTAGTATGTGGGAACATTTGGAGCCACATATGGGATCTGTGTCATTCTTTAGTGAACATATGTATGATTAAAGGAGTACATTAAAAGTTGTATTTATGCGCATCTTCATTTGCGTAATCAGCTTTACAATATTAGACATGTTGCATTAGTAAAACATGTTATATTAAGAAAGGCATATATACATTTTGCTAAATTCAAAGAAATGGTTAGCAACGACCTTTACATTTAAGGTGAAGCTCTTTGTACATTTCTTAAAACTAGAGAGCTTTGTTTAAATGACAGCAAAAACCATATGGAAACCAAGTTGAGGCAAAGATTTGCAATCCTTTTTACAAAACCTATAAGATCATAATTAAACGATTGTAGATTAAACTTATTTCATGCATTCAGTGTGCAAATGGTATATCAGTTCATAATGTATATGTTTACATTTATACATTTATGTATTATTAATCTAATATTATTTGTTTTAAATCAAAAAACATATACACCATGTATAAATAAGAGAGAACGTGATAAAGCATCGGAGGCGGGACTCTGCTCATTCCTTTGAAAGCTGCTCAGTAGCGCATTAAGCCAAAAGGGCCTGACGCTGTCGAGAGCAAATGTACCCGTATGTGGGCCCATATTGCAAATCAAAACATTTATTGACTACTAATTGCCAAAAAATCGCAGTTCTATCTCCTGTTATTAATGCATTCGAATGGCTCGCCACGAACTTCCGGGAACTATCTGAGTTTCCATTAACCACGTGACAATCAAGCATTTTGGACTTCCGCTGTCGCAACTCTTTAGGGCTCTGGAGTGGAGCGCACCAGCTGGGCGTAAAAAAGTAGGGCTTAACTCTAACGTTGGGCTTAGCTACGTCCGACGTGATTCAAATTTACACCGAGTGCACCAAGCCTGACTGGTCTCGGGCGTAGCTGCACCTGGTCTTAAGATGCGCGTCCACGTGAATACACGCGAAACAGTAATTGTTGCCAAGCAACGCCATTTTACCATTTTACAGACTCAGAGGACCAGAGAAGAGGGAATTCCCACAGCGTCAGCGATGACTCAAGGGGAATCCCAAATGGCCACACCCCGAAAGAGAAAGAGGGATTTGTCAGAGCTACAGCGGGAACTGACAGAGAAAGAAATCGTTTGTGTGGAGGTGGAGACCGTCAAATTGAGAGCGGAACACGAAAAAATTGAGCTGGAGAAGGAGAAATTCAGACTCTTCTTAATACCCTTTCATTGTTAAACATGTAAACAAGACGCCCTGCCATCGTTAATATCCTTCTTGCCTGTTTTACGTTACTATGGATACTAGTCTGTCTTTCCGATGTACGCCTGCTCCATACTAGGCATAAAAGTTACACCCGGGCGCAACGCATACAGGGCTTAAGTCTAAGTGGTGCACTAGTCATAACTTTAGTTTGGTTTTAACCTTCGGTTCTACGTCGGACGTAGAGTTACGCCCAGCTTATGCCCAGCTGGTGCACTCCACTCCTGGGGTAAAGTATTTGTGGGCCCAATGACGACAAGACGGACGTTGAAGTACCCTAGTTTGGCCACTACGATAATTTGCTTCAACGTCCGGCGCACCGGTGGGCTTGGTAGGAACCAGAGCTGTTTAGGTAGGAACCAAAATACTTTATTTGATCATTTCAGTAAAAACTAACGTTCACATTTTTCTTTTTGATTATAATACTGATGAACGTTCAAAACAAAGCACTTTGGCAACTTACCACATACGTTTTAAAATGCTTGGTTGTGGTGACTGATGTTGCGCTCTCTGACCATTCCTGTGAGAGCTCTATTTCTGTTCACACAAATGTTCAAAAAGAGATAACCACAAAGCGATATTTAACTGAAAATACTAGGGAAATGTTTACTCAGAATTTTTCTTCCACACTTGCCCCTGCCAACACCTCAGTAAATGAGCTAGTAGATTATTTTAATTAAAAAATAAAAAATGTTATAGATGCCATTGCTCCAACTAAAGTAAAGGAAGTGACTGGGAAGAAAATATCTTCATGGAGAAAGGCCATGACCGTTCAAACAGAAAAAAGAGAATGTCGAAAAGCTGAATGCAGGTGGCGAAAAACAAATCTCCAGGTTCACTTTGACATTTATAAAGAGAGACTTGGCCTTTATAATTTGGAATTGAAAAACGCACGACAATCGTTCTTCTCTGACATCATTACCATAAACAAAAACAATGCACGTGCCTTGTTTGCTACCGTCGACAGACTAACTAACCCCCCAGTGTCAGTAGCCTCTGAATTTCTATCCACCAGGGCGTGCAATGATTTTGCCTCCTTCTTCACTGACAAAAATCAGACAAGCAGTCAGTGCCTCTGAATCAGGAACAGCACATGTGTTGTCTCTGTGTCCACTTAACATCAATTCAGACATCATGACACAATTCCATCAGATGAACGATAAAAACCTAGAGGACATTATACAACTTCTGAAATCCTCCTCCTGCTGCCTTGATATTATTCCAACAGGATTTTTCAAAGATGTTTTGCCTTGCATGGCCTCAGATCTACTTCATATAGTAAACACATCTCTTTACTCAGGTATTTTTCAACTGAAAACTGCAGTCATAATAATAATTAAAGCTGCAAGCAGCGTTGAGCGGGTCTTCGACGTTCCTCAGGCTGTTGTCCGCACGTCGACGTGTCTAGGTGTCTCGAGGACTCGGCCGATCGGACAAAATATTTAGGAGTTACGGCAGTAACACAATAATAACAGAATCACCCGTTTGATGGCGGGTGATCTGTCGCCATGGCAACGGCATATGATGACATCCCAGACATCATTGAGGGCCGGACCATTAATGATAGTCTGAAGTCTGGTGCTGTTTGGACAATTTTCCATTGACTTACAAGAACATCGTATTTTTTGGCGTTTCGATAGAAACGGCATGCGTTGAGATTTCAGATTTCACTTGGAGCTGTTGAGGCATGGACCATCAGCCATCATATGAAGTCTGGTGCCGTTTGGAACCTTTTCCATTGAATTAGGACAACACCGTGTTTCACGGCGAGGGACACGTTGCCATGGAAACGGCATACAGTGAGATTTCAGATTTCACTTTGAGCTGTTGAGGCATGGACCGGTGATATTAAAGTGAAGATTGGGGGACGATGGGACCGTGTCCATTGGATTTACAGCGACACCGTGGTTTATGGCGAGGGAAGCGTTGCCATGGAAAAGGCAAATGGTGAGATTTGAGATTTCACCTAGAGCTGTTGAGGGCCGGACCATTAATGATAGTCTGAAGTCTGGTGCTGTTTGGACGATTTTCCATTGAATTACGACGACATGATGTTTGACGGCGAGGGATACGCATCCCTCGCCGTCAAACATCATGTCGTTGTAATTCAATGGAAACGGCATACGTTGAGATTTGAGATTTCACGTAGAGCTGTTGAGGGCCGGACCATTGATGATAGTCTAAAGTCTGGTGCTGTTTGGATGATTTTCCATGGACTTACAACAACATCGGATGTTTTGGCGAGGGATGCCGTTTCCATGGAAACGGCATACGTTGAGATTTCAGATTTCACTTGGAGCTGTTGAGGCATGGACCAGTGATATAAAAGTGAAGATTGGGGGACGATGGGACCGTGTCCATTGGATTTACAGCGACACCGTTGTTTATGGCGAAGGATCCATCGCCATGGTAACGCCAAATTAAGTAACATCAGATTTGACCACGAGCTGTTCAGGGCTGTGGTGCTAAACGTCATGTGAAGTTTGGTGTCATTCTGAGAATGTCAGTTTGAGTTATGACATCATCGGGTTCCATGGCGAGGGACCGCCAAAAATCGTACGAACGCGAACTTTGGCGACAAATAACGGCTACGCCGTGCGAAAGAAAAAAATTCTCGTGATAACTTAAGCTCTCCGATGTCTCGCGAAGCTACCCGACGAATTTCGAGGCGTACGATAAAAGTCCCTAGGAGGAGATAGATTTCGTAGGTACGCGAAATAGGGCAAAAACGGAAACGTCAAAAACGGAAGTGGGCGTGGCTTACGCAATTTTTTACGCAAAGTTCCGGGACCAATGACATACTTTAAGTTGCCACACTTTTGAAGCGACTGCAAAATTTGGTGAGTTTTCACAGATGCTGCGGGGGTCAAAAGTGCGTTTGAAAAAGTCAAATAATAATAATAACAAAAAATAATCCGTCCAGTTTCAATCATGTTCGATTTAACATTGAGGTGGATGAGACCCCCTCACTGTAGGCCGTCCGGCCTACCCACTGGGACACCTTTCATGGGCTTTTGCCCCTTTTTTACCCTGTTTTGAGGGGGTTTTGCACGGTTATCGCTCGCTTCGCGAGCGACTACGATGATTGTTACAATATCAATTATGCGATTTGCAGTCACGTGGGCTTCGCTCACGCGGTCTATCAGCCGACATTATTTACGAACATTTTCGGTGCTTTGGTCGGTCGTTTTCCATGTTTTTGGGTGTTTTTGGCTGCGACAATTCCAATTTCAATAGGGTCTTCGCCGACCTAGGTCTCAGACCCTAATAATCTAGATGCTTCAGTAATGAACAATTACAGGCCCATATCAAACCTTCCATTTCTAGGTAAAATCATTGAAAAAGTAGTTTTTCAACAGTTGAGTAATTTCTTGCATTTAAATAACTGTTTCGATGTGTTCCAGTCAGGCTTTGGTCCAAACCACAGCACTGAGACTGCTCTTGTAAAGATCTTTAATGACATCCACTTAAACACAGACAGTGGCAGAACTTCAGTGTTAGTATTATTAGATCTCAGTGCTGCGTTTGACACTGTTGACCACAGCATATTACTAGACCGACTGGAAAACTGGGTGGGACTTTCGGAAACAGTTCTAAATTGGTTTGAATCCTACTTAAAGGATAGAAACAACTTTGTTTCTATAGGTAAATACACATCTGAGTTGACAAATATGACATGTGGGGTTCCTCAAGGCTCCATCTTGGGGCCTCTTCTCTTTAACATCTACATGCTACCACTGGCTCAGATAATGAAGAACAACAAAATAAGTTACCATAGCTACCATAGCTATGCAGATGACACACACATTTACGTAACAATTTCACCAGGAGACTATGCTCCAATTCAAACACTGAGTAAGTGCATTGAACAAATCAATGACTGGATGTGTCAGAACTTTCTCCAATTAAACAAAGATAAAACTGAGGTAATGGTTTTTGGAGCCAAGGCAGAACGTATAAAAGTTAGCGCTGAGCTTCAGTCTGCAATGTTCAAAACAACAGATAAAGCCAGAAATATAGGTGTAGTCATGGACTCTGACCTGAGTTTCAACAGTCACATTAAAAAACTAAATCAGCCTACTATCACCTAAAGAATATATCTAGGATTAAAAGACTAATGTCACAGCTGGATTTGGAAAAACTTGTCCCTGCTTTTATCTTCAGTAGACTCGACGACTGCAATGGTGTCTTCACAGGTCTCACTAAAAAATCTATTAGGAAGCTGCAGCTGATTCAGAACGCCGCTTCTCGAGTCCTCACTAACACTAAGAAAGTGGATCACATCACTCCAGTTCTGAAGTCTTTACACTGGCTTCCTGTGTGTCAAATAATAGATTTCAAAATACTGCTGCTGGTTTATAAAGCACTGAATGGTTTAGGCCCAAAATACATTTCTGACCTCCTGCTAAATGATGAACCATCCAGATATCTCAGGTCTTCAGGGACTGGTCAGCTTTCTGTCCCCAGAGTCAGAACTAAACATGGAGAAGCAGCGTTCAGTTATTATGCTCCAAATATCTGGAACAAACTCCCAGAAACCTGCAAGTCCACTGCAACTCTTACTACTTTTAAATCCAGGCTGAAGACTTTTCTTTTTGTCGCTGCTTTTAATTGAACTATTCATATCTTAAATTGCACTGTAACTTTTATCCATGTACTTTTTCTTTTAATGTTTAATTGAACTATTCATATTTTAGACTGCACTGTAACTTTTATCCATGTATTTTTCCTTTTAATGTTTATTTTATTAGCTTTTCTTTTTTAATGCTTAATGTCTTTCATTTTATGTAAAGCACTTTGAATTGCCTTGCATTGAAAAGTGCTATATAAATAAACTTGCCTTGCCTTAATAAGCACCGTAACTTTCATGATATAATTTCTCGGTCATAATCGGTTGTTTCCGTGAACGGCCGACTGTTGTGTGAGTGTGACGGCAAATGCTGCGGCCGCAAGGCATTGATGGTTATTGGACTCAGGATTAATTCATTTGGATTCCCGCTGTATGAAGAAATGAAAGGACGGCGCAAGTGGAAACAATTCACAAAGGGATTAAACTGTTTAAAACACATGCTCAAAGTAAGCCGGATTTTGCCGATGTGTTTATGTGGATTCAAAAGTCGTGAATAATCTACAAAATGGAGGAGAGAGACCAATCTGATCGGAGCAACTGTGACAAATAATACAACTGAAACCGGCATGGACAATGACATATGTTTTAAAAATGCGCTTATCCAGACAAGCCCGGTTTGGACACTTTACGGGCAGAAACATTTCTATTAAAGAAAGAATTATACCTTTCTGTCTTGTTTTGCCTATAATAGCTACTAACTTGAATTTGTATTCAAATTGAATTAATCAATTATTTTTTATATTTTATTGTAATGTAGAGACGAGGCTTTTAGTGACAATCATGTATTGCGTTACAATTATATGTAAAAAACTAAAATCTAAATATAATATTTGGCCTCAAATCATCTGAGGCCTGGCGCCCCCCATTGCGATCTTTGGCGCGCCCCCCAGGTTGGGAACCACTGATCTAGATCATTCGAACGGCACTTATCATGGCTGCCACTGAGGGACTTCCGGGTCATTTCACTCCGTTAGGAAGGTTCCTTAGCTAAATGGACTATTCAACTTCAGCATAGATAATTCGAACGACACTTATCATGGCTGCTACTGAGGTATTTCCGGGTCATTTCACTCCGTTAGGAAGGTTCCTAAACTACTTCCGCCCCATGGGAGCTTATTTCTGAAAAAATTAGGCTTGTTTGAGACAAGCGAGACCTGCGCAATTGCAACCGCCGTCTTGCTGGTGCATTGCACGATGGTTAGTCATTTTGTCCGATTTACTCTGGAGGCTCGCCTACATGAGACGTTGAAATCTCGTGGGACGAAGACGCCCGCAGCCTTAACGGTACGTCCACACAGCAGCTTTAGAAGAATCTTCCACCGCTTCCAATGCTTCTCTGCCCATTGACTTTGAATGGGGATGATGTCACTTTGCCTCGCTTTTCACCAAACTGCATTGTGGGTGCGAAGCGAAGATTTCCAGGATTTCCAGGATTCAAAAGTTGAGCAATGTTCAACTTTTGAAGCTGAGCTGGAAGCGTCAGCCAATCAAACACGTTTATGAAAATCTGACAGTAGAAGCGCTAGCCAATCAAACCGCGTGTAAGCAGGGAGAACCATTTCCTCATATTCCAAACGAGAAATTACGGTAGCAAATCACCCGGTTCTTTACGACCAGAACTATTAACGGGATACAAACCGGAGGAACCAGGCATGGAGGGAGGTGGCAGAGACAGTGGGTGAAACTGGTAGGTTTTCACCTGTTTGGGGAGTTTATATATATATATATATACTTTGGGGAGTTTATATATATATATATATATATATATATATATATAAACTATAAACAGGTGAAAACCTACCAGTTTCACCCACTGTCTCTGCCACCTCCCTCCATGCCTGGTTCCTCCGGTTTGTATCCCGTTAATAGTTCTGGACGTAAAGAACCGGGTGATTTGCTACCGTAATGAAACAACACCGTAGTTTTGTATCATAAAGATAAAGCAACACTTTTTCAGAATAAAGCAAAACTATGAGTTTAAAAGAAAGAAAATAAACTGAGTCAAGCAAAATAAAATACATTTCAAAGATAAAACTATAAGTTGCAAACAAATCATTTGTGAAATCATGTAAACTATAAGTATTTTTTCTTTGTTTTAACATAGGTTTTTGTTTACAGTTCTTGTTTCTTCTTTCTCAATGATCAGACTTTTGCTCTCGCTACAGCTCTTCTCGTTGCGCTCCCTCATTTTTTTTTGAGATTTTGACACAAACATCCCAGGTGAGCGGGATTTCAGGGGTGCGTCCCCATTGGCTACTCAGTTTTTGAGTGACAGCCCACTACACCACAGATCATACAGTGCAACTCATGCAGCAAACTCCGGAGTCCACTCGGCCACGTTAGTGTCGGTGTCTCCTGAGTCCTGGGTTGTCTTCATGAACATATCGGACTCATCTTATGGATTGCTGTGCATTATACTTGTGATGTGTAGTTCATACTTTATTCCAACTTTAAATATTTTAATACCTGAACACACTGCTGCTGTTAAATAATTTCCCAATTTGGATTGATAAAGTGTCTGTCTTATGTTATAGATTAAAAACACATCTATGTATTTTCAAGCTAAAGGTGATGCACAATATAAACTGTATACTATTATTTTTCAAAGACATGTTTCATTTCAAAAGCATATATTGCTATGTTTAGGACAACCAATTAAAGACTGCTTTATTTGAACAAATTCTGCAATATAAAAGTGGCAGATTTGCTTTATGAAACATACCTGACCTAGGCTGCATACCAACACAATTAGGAACATGCTCACATCTTACTATGTTGGTCTGAAGAGCTGAAGCATTCATACACAATGGATAAACCCGGTGTTGTTTCATTCTATATCCTGTGAGAAAATGATATACATTTAGCATTAAAAACTCTATGTACTATTCCTAGCCTGAGGAAGATCTGAATAATCAACAGATTTGAATGGAATCTCTAACATTTCCATGTAGAATAAAGACAAAAGAGTGATTATAATTACATTTATTGAAATTTGAACCAGAAGATGAAGTCTCAAAGAATGTTTTAAATAAAAGGACATAAAACAAAAAGGTGGATAATAATAAAATCTATTAAATGTATACGTAAAGACATTTGGTCAAATGAAATGACACTGAGCCAGTGATAACAGTAACGCCAGCGTGGATGAAGCTGGTGCAGTTCTTTCTTCATGCCCTCCCTCCGTGCTGTCCCTCAGAAGAAGTGGGAAAACGGGATAAGACCTCTGGACACCACGCTGTCTCAATGATCCACACTGTATGAGAGGAAAATAAATGTTTTAGGAAATTAAAAATATGAAGTTAACAAATAAAACACAGCTCATGCAGGGGCATCATGGACGGTAGGTTTTCCTACAAAATTAAGTCAGCCTCCATTGATTTTCATATCAAATTAGCGTGTTCATAAAATAAGCTATCATGGCTTATACTTGCATATCTAAACAGAATCATGAAAGCCTGTTGGTAGAGTCAGGCACACAAGTCTGTTTGAGTCATGGATGTATAATAAGAACTGGATACAGCGTGGGAGGCGAGGCCTCATTCATTCCTATGAGAATTGCTCATTGGCGCATGATGATAAAATGGCCCAACTTTTGAGAGAGTGAAATGTCACAGATTACCCGGCATGCCTGAGAAGTACCTGTATGTACTTATACAGAACGTATAGCACAAACAACACAAATGATCAATACTTACATATATTTTCACTTGTAGTATTATAATAATTGAAATGCTGGTTCTTCTGGGGGTGTTCTATCCACGCTCAGCTAGCTAACGCACCGCAGCTGCCTGCACTGTATAATCGCTGGAGGACTGGGCTGTCACTCAAAAACTAAGTAGCCAATGGGGACGCACCCCTGAAAGTCCCGCCCACCTGGGAGGTTTGTGTCAGAATCTCAAACAAAAAATGAGGGAGCGCAAAAGAGAAAGCTGCAGCGAGAGCAAAAGTATGATCATTGAGAAAGAAGAAACAAGAACTGCAAACAAAAACCTATGTTAAAACAAAGAAAAAAGACTTGTTTGTAATTTGTTTGTAACTTATAGTTGTATTTTTGAAATTTATTTTATTTTGCTTGACTCCGTTTTTTTTCTTTTAAACTCATAGTTTTGCTTTATTCTGAAAAAGTGTTGCTTTATCTTTATGATACAAAACTAATCCCATACACACAAGCCTACTATGTGTTGAAGTCAATGGAGAGAGAAAACGTATCTTTTGACCCCGTTTGAATTGTGTCATGAATTACACATATGATGTTTGTCAAACTTAAAAAATAATTTCCATGTCAAAAAAAGTCACAGTTTGTCTTAAAACTGTTGAAATACAAGACAATGAAAAATATGCAACTAGAAAGACTACAAATCCGAGAGTCGCTTTCATTAACGTTACACATTACACTTGTGTTACTCACTGAAACCTTGTATAGCCGGTCCCTTACGCTGGCTCTTACGGAGCGAATAACTCCCCTTTTGTGTATGTACAGTTCTCAACTTGGCCAGACTTGTAGGGATTTTCACCTCTTTTAATACTTTTCCCTTCATTCTGAAAGAAAGAGGTGAAATGTTCTAACGTGACGGCCATCTTGGTGTTGGTGACGTATGCAAGACCAGAGTTGTAGTTCATTGAGCGCTTCACACAAAATAATGTGTTACTTCACAGTTTTACGACACATACTTGCAAAATTATCTTTTAAATTGACAAACATCATATCTGTAATTCGTTTCACAATTCAAACGGAATCAAAAGATAATCTTTCTCTCTCCATTGACTTCAATTCATGATTTTTTCCGAAATATGGTCCCATGGAGGTCCCCCGGAAGGGGAGGGACTTCGCCTCTCTATTCGACTGCTGCTGCAATCCCGGTTTGTGGGGAAGGAAGATGGCGGCGATGGATGAAACTGGATTGCTTTTGCGCTATTAAAACGGCAAAAAAGCCATTTTTTGCCCCTTATCACGGTTCATCAAATGTAATGCAAGACGGCAGCGTTAATCTCCTGCTACAGATAACAGGACTACAGGACTAAAGGTAAACCAGCAGCACACTGTCACTGACCCTCTCGCGACTATAAGCCTGCATGAGCTACTGTAAGAGAAATGGTGAAGCTAGCTAGCTAACTGAATGCCTCCGTCTTTATAGAGTTTGTATCCAAACAATGCAGCGTTCAACGCGACAACTACAAATATGTAACACTAGCTCACCCGGACACAACATGCTAGGTGTAATCTTTTACAATAAAAGAGTTAGAAAATACATAGGGCAGGGAGGCAGTGAACGCTACACAGGGCAGTACACGGTACACAGCAGGAATACAAGTAATTTGCTAAACGAGATACATCACAGGTTATTAGCTTAAATCAGGGGTGTCAAATACACAGTGGGCCAATATTAAAAAAAAACCGGTACTAGTCGAGGGCCGGGCTGGTTCAATGTTTATGGCAAAACTTATTGAAATTAACTTATTGCACATATTAAACCTGGAACTAACAAAGCTTAAATTATTGCCTATAAAAACAACATTACATAATCAGTTGCATTCATTTCTTATGGCTCTATCTGCAGCTTTTCCGAGTCATTTCTTATGATTACAGCTTAAAAAAACAATTTCCCTCAAAGAAAAAACAAACATTCCCTGTTGTCTCAAGAGAAAAAGTGCAGAAGGAAACATCCATTGAAACTCAGTGTGCTGCTCTGTGATGCTAGTTCAAGCCAGATACTTGGCAAGTTCATCAATGTTTGGGGTCAGGCTCTGAGCTGAGGAAATCCTCAGGATTGAGTGAAGGTTAGGGCTGCACGATATTGAAAAAAACTGACATTGCGGTTTTTTGTTCCCCTGCGGTATATATTGCGTTTTTTTTTAACCTGTTAACTCCCAAGGTCCCGGCGGGTACTTTACTTTTTTTTCACGCCACTGTGTCTCAGGGGATCTTAATATTTAAGAACCTATTAATGTGTTATACCAGATTAACGGAAATAATCTCAGCTAACTGACGATATAAACCATTTTTACCATAACAAAACACAAGTCTCATAAGAAGCATCTAAATGACCCCTTAGCGAAAAATGCTAACGGACTTTGGCACAGAACTCAAGATAAAAGTACCCTTATTACTTATCGTAGCTGCACATACAAGGTATCCGATTAAAGCTGAGGTTCCACAGATTATTTGGGTATATAGTATTCTCACTGAGTCATCCGAACTCGCGACAGGGGAAGCAAAGACAGACATCACAACACGTACCTTTACGGAGCTTCTAGGGAAGATCGTCTCACCGTAGCTGATCAAAAGACGTGTTCAATGGCATTAAAATGAGAAAAAATGCGTCTGAATCGGTTAATCCATAGGTTTTTAACATCTCTGTATACAATTTTTTTTTCATTTATAATCCGTAATTCAATTTTTATGTAAAAATCGCAGAGCAAAAGTTAGCTGCTAATGGTAGCCACCAGAGTGGCTGCTGCGTCCGGTCTTGGCTATGCGGCAGTCTAACACACACACACATTACCAAATAAGGAGTGAGAGTGACGCGTAGCCAAAACCGGAAGCTGCATACGTACTAGGGATGCACGATATTGGTTTTTTGAAACCGATACCGATAACTTCCTGCTTCTCAAGACCGATACCGATAACCGATAATAAAAATCGCATTGTTGTTGTTAGCATCTGGTGCTAGCTAGCTGCGCTAACGGATATAAGGAGCTGTTTAAATGAAAACAGAGGAGCGCTCTATCAACACAACTGCGCCGAGCACTTGACTTGATGCAGGAAGCAGACAGCGGGACATTGTACGAAAAGTCAGCAACATGATTGCAGCGTCCAGGCAGCTCCAGTTCGAGCATATGCCTTGAGTTGCACATAGCTCCAACGCGCGCGCGCAGACACACACACACACACACACACTGTATTGTATTATTGTCTTCGTACGCTTTTAACACACCATCGTAGCGATGGCGATGTTTCAGGTGACTGATCAGGTTCGAAGTATTAGGGAGCGCTGGATTTGTGAAGAACTCCCCTCTTCCTAAACCACTAACACCACAGTACTGGCAAAACGGGAGGAGCCGAGTGAAAAACAAGCGCCCCTCATCCCAATCCACCCACTCCGCAGTATTTTTTTCTTTTTTTTGACCCAAAAAATATATTGTATATTATCGGGGCTATTAATACTGTTATCGGTTTATCGGGATGACGTCATAATTCCTAATATCGGGCCGATAATTATCGTGCATCCCTAATACGTACGTCTTGTGATGTCTGTGTTTGCTTCCCCTGTCGCGAGATCGGATCGCTCAGATACTATTAGGGATGCTCCGATCGCCAATTTCGGGGCCGGAATCAGTATCGGTCGATGCCGATCCGATCGAGTGGGCCGGGCCTAAATGGAAGATTTTAACATCACTTTAAATCTTCCATTTAAAGTGATGTTTAACTCAGTTAATGGGGCTCATTCACTGGAGCTTCCACAAACAACAATCAACTTAATTATTACATTGAAATTATGTACATTATTCAAGTTTACATTCACTTTGGATAATAACACGGGAGAGATGAGCGAAAGCGCTCTCTTTTCCTCTCCCCCTCTCTCTCCTGACAGCCTGTCAGTATCTCATGCAGCTCACTGATCCAGTAATGAGTGACCCGACAGTGAAGAATTAGGGATGCACGATATTGTTTTTTTGAAACCGATACGGATAACTTCCTGCTTCTCAAGACCGATACCGATAACCGATAATAAAAAAAAATGCGCCACTAATTATTTTAATGCGATTAACGCACGTGTATTTTTTGTCCTCGGCCGCCCCGTAGCTTCAGAGCGCATCGAGTTTAAAATACCATCTACAAGCTGATGCTGACAGCCCCGCTCCTGCCGCCCGCTTGTGGCAGACCACACTTCCACGCTCACCGGCAGGCACCGACTGGCCATCTGGAGGACCAGGAGGGTGTGTGTACGTGTGGTCCGAGCGAGCAAGAGAGAGACCTTACGTGCATTGTTGTTGTTAGCATCTGGTGCTAGCTAGCTGCGCTAACGGATATAAGGAGCTGTTTAAATGAAAACAGAGGAGCGCTCTATCCACACAACTGCACCGAGCACTTGACTTGATGCAGGAAGCAGACAGCGGGACATTGTATGAAAAGTCAGCACACTCAGCAACATGATTGCAGCATCCAGGCAGCTCCGGTTCGAGCATATGCCTTGAGTTGCACATAGCTCCAACGCGCGCGGAGACACACGTACACGCACACACACACACACACACACACACACTGTATTGTATTATTGTCTTCGTACGCTTTTACCACACCATCGTAGCGATGGCGATGTTTCAGGTGACTGATCAGGTTCGAAGTATTAGGGAGCGCTGGATTTGTGAAGAACTCCCCTCTTCCTAAACCACTAACACCACAGTACTGGCAAAACGGGAGGAGCCGAGTGAAAAACAAGCGCCCCTCATCCCAATCCACCCACACCGCAGTATTTTTTTATTTTTTTTACCCAAAAAATATATTGTATATTATTGGGGCTATTAATACTGTTATCGGGATGACGTCATAATTCCTAATATCGGGCCGATAATTATCGTGCATCCCTATGAAGAATACATATATTTATAATAACTAGTTTAGTTTGTTCCAGAGGTAGATAAAATAGCTAAGTGTGTTAGGTCAAACTCTTGTGTGTTTCGTTCCGCTTACCGGTCCGGGGGGCAAAGCTGCAGGATTTCTGCTTCACACACATGTTGCATACCGCTATTTTACTGTCTTTTTCGGACACCTGAAAATAATGCCAGACCGGTGAAGCCATTTTGGCGAGCTTGTTTTGCCGCACACACACCGTGTCATGTATTTTACGTCATCGTTCTCGCGATCGGCATGTTTAGAGAGCCCCGATCGATCGGTAGAGAGTGAGTTTCGGCCGATCTCGATCGGTGACCGATCGATCGGAGCATCCCTAGATACTAAACTTAAATAATCTGTGGAGTCTCACCTTTAATCGGATATATTGTATGTGCAGTTTCGATAAGTAATAAGGGTATCTTTCTTTTGAATTATGTGCTAAAGTGCGTTAGCATTTTAAAAAAAGAAGAAGAATAAAACCGCACGTCCCTGCGGTGTGAATATCGCGCATGCGCATATCGCGGTTATTGCCATGACACGGTATATCGTTCAGCCCTAGTGTGCGAGCAATATACCGGCGGGCCAGATCTAATAGTAATTAAAAATTATCCTGCGGGCCGAAATTAAATCCACCAAGGGCCTGATTTGGCCCCCGGGCCGTGAGTTTGACACATGGCTTAAATATACAGGCTATCGTTATTACCTTATATGCACAGTCTATGTTTACTACCATGTACAATCTGGTTAGAGCACGTTTGCGTTAATGTTTTGTCCCAAATTTGACTGATTCTGCCAACATGATAAACATAGAAAAACAGGTATAAGTTACTAATTCAAGGCTGACCTGATATTTTTCAAACTACCAAAATGAATTTGTAATTTTGTAACCATCATGAGAATTAAAATAAAGTGTAATTTAACCGTTGTGCCCTCCTCGGGCATTTTTGTACATTTTTCCTGACTTTTTTTTTATTTGGTAATCATTTCAGCCGTGTTACAGCTTTTGGCATGGAATTCTGTAAGAAGTCTTCGTTTGAGTCAAATTTTTGAAATCCATTGTCGTTTACTCTTACGTGTTTTGTATGCTCTCGTGATGCATTTTGTACCCTCTGGACACCTTCGTGGCAAAAATGTACACGCCCATAATAACTGCTATTAAATCATCATACATGCATTTTTTTTTCCTACTTTTTTTTTCATGAATCACTTCAACAGCTTATAACATACTCAGAACTACTCTCTCTCTCACTCTCTCACTCTCTCACTCTCTCACTCTCTCACTCTCTCTCACTGACTGACTGACTGACTGACTGACTGACTGACTGACTGACTGTTGGGGCCCCGAAATGCTGACATTACAAAATGCATGGTTTATACTGCAATGGCAGTGAGATCAAAAAAGGTGGTTTGAATGGCAGTCAATGAGGCATTTTTTGCCACAAAGGTGTCCAGAGGTAGTATCTAATACTACGTAAAAAATAATAATGCAGTCAAATCAATTTTGTTGCTAATCTTTGACTCAACCAAGACTCTAATAACCACCTAAGTTCCATCCCTCTTCTAATTATTATATTGAAAACAATACATTTTTTGTTTTTTTTGTCATAAATAATGAGATCATTCAAATAATGAAACGGGCATTTAAAGGGTTAAAATCCAGAACATTATTGAATGTTTGATAGTTTTGAGTACGAAATAAGCTGTTAAGTGATTCATGAAAAAAAAGTAGAAAAAAATATTCATGTATTTTTTATGATTTAATAGCAGTTATTATGGGCGTGTACATTTTTGCCACGAAGGTGTCCAGAGGTAGTATCTGACACTACGTCAAAAATAATAATGCAGTGAAATCAATTTTGTTGCAAATCTTTGACTCATCCAAGACTCTAATAACCACCTAAGTTCCATCCCTCTTCTAATTATTATATTGAAAACAATTCATTTTTTGTTGTTGTCATAAATAATGAGATAATTCAAATAATGAAACGGGCATTTAAAGGGTTAAAATCCAGAACATTATTGAATGTTTGGTAGTTTTGAGTACGAAATAAGCTGTTTAAGTGATTCATGAAAAAAAAAGTAGAAAAAAATATTCATGTATGATGATTTAATAGCAGTTATTATGGGCGTGTACATTTTTGCCACAAAGGGGTCGAAGGGTTGAAAATTCGAGGAGGGCACAAGGGTTAAATGTTTGATTGCTTCACTCTTCTGTCCACAATGACGATGAATTCTAATTAATGATTGCGGGTAACTATTTTAATAAAAAAATACTTTATGCATAATATTCACAACTTGTTCAACTTTCAAACATGTTGAATACAAAACGTAGCTTAAGGAACACCACCCAAATCAGTAATCCCCCTAAAATGTCGATTTAGACATTTTACAACAGTATGCGTAAAATGTGCTTTAGCTAGTTATTTCATAAGACGGGAAATGCTTGATAAACACCCTCATTTACATGTGTTTGTTGACCACGACCAGAGGCTCATCCTAATACTCCTCCTTTCCCTCACTCGCCTCCCTTCCTTGCGTCTTAGCTCCGCCTCCGTAAGATGCGAGCGAGAGACACGAGGACAGAGGAGTCCTCAGGTATTAATTGGGACGTCCTCGTTCACTCAAACATCACTCTTAAACGACGTCTGTTAATGATGACATGTGCACAGCTGTATCCCCTCTCATCGGGCTCAACTGAAGAACCTTTAGAACCGGCCCATTTGTTGTTAAATATTTATTTAAATGAATGAATCTTTCTCTTGTTAGTCAAGGAATTCAATGTATGATGGTTGGTCCTGCTTTTGTGTTCCGTTTTGGTGTAAAATGTAGCCTACATTTAAATAAAAATATAATCATAGTAATGTGAAAGCCTTTTAGAAATGAATTGCACATAATAATTCCCATGGAGCTGTGAGCGTGTATCCTCCCTTTCGTCTCCTCCCTCACCCCTCCTCGACTCCATGTGCATTTCAGCTATTGGGACGTCCTTCAAAATGGCGTGTCTTGATCGATTTCCGGGTCAAGTCCCAGAGGAGGGGAAGAGAGGAGGGGTATTGGGATGAGGCTCAGTTGTTATTAAAGGCCACATGGTCCATCACTTTAAATGTTGAGGCGGCAAGGTATTGTGGGATGGCATTGAAGCTCCTTCTGCATCATCTAAAGCAGGGGTCGGGAACCTCCGGTTGATTTATAAACACACGCAAAAAAGAAAAATATTAAAGGAATCTAGCAGGGCTCTCGACTAGCCGTTAACTCCCGGCAGCAGCCGCTGTAAAGTTTTCATTGTCTGACTGTCACACAAGCAGCTGATAAATATCCCCCATCCCCATCAGTGAATGTGTTTTAGTCTAAAAGCTGTTTGGCATCACAACGCTGTTATGAAAGTTTCTCTGGCATTCTACTGGTGATGTTAGCATAGCAACCGAAGCTAATCAAATTGACTACTTGTCGCTATCATATTGTGGCTTAAGCCGTTTTCTACAGGCACATTTTACCGGCGTAGTTTTCGTTATGATTTTACTTGTGATGGCCACATGTAGCCCATGTATTGATTCCATCCGATAGCTGCAATAATACAAAACAACAGGAAAACGTCTGCCTCTCCACAATGGTCAATAACAGTGAACGGATGGTCATTAAAGTAAGGTCAAATAAACAGAATCGCACTAAGCCTGGTTAGTGTTGCCTGACTTTAGTGTTTTTTATAAGTGTGTGGTTGCGTTCTAGTCACTTTGCTCAGCGCTACTGCTTGTTGGGCCAGCATAACGTACTTTCCACTTGCCCGCTCGGCCACTAAAAATATTGCTTTAAAACAATTGTCCTGTGGTATTGGTATTTTGACTAGCAATTTAGTTAAATTGTTTCGTTTATCACCGCTACAACATAGCGTTTCGTGAGTCGGTTGTCGTTGTTGGGGGGAAAGCAAACAGCTGTTTGCTGCGGAGCACATCGCGAGCAGGCTCCCGTGAGCAGGAGCGCGCTCCTTCACTACAGACTATCGCGCCACCTAACCATTCGCCAACATGTTTTTAATACCAGCGGTAACCGGCCAAGCGCCGGGCAAAAAACAATCTTCAAATAAAAGAAAGTCACCGGAGGAGTTAAAGGAGAGTGAGAAGAAGAGGGAGAGAAAGTTTCAGCCAGCTTGATCGATGGAGTTGGCTGCAGTGACGCGTCCTAAAACCCTTTTATAATCTATCGATTAGATTTATGATTAGAAAATTATAAAAGTAGGGTAGACATTAGGGCTGTGCATCTTCACTGGTCTCACGATTCTATTCGATTACGATTATCCTGTCTTCGATTCGATATCCCGGTGCATCACGATTCATACCAATGCGTTGCATCCTCAATTTTCTATATTACTGCACATGGCTTATTTTTCATCAATGCATACATGCAGTAAATACATATGAACTCTCTTTTTATTATTTAGAAAGGGCTTCAGAAATCAATAACATAAATGTCTTGATATTAATTTATAAACCAAAATAAATGAATTGTATAGGTCTTGCCTCCGTGTGTGAAGTTGTTCCATCCTCAAAAACAAAAAGCTAATGCTTCTGCAGTTGAGCTGCAGCTTCTAGCCACGGCCTTCTGTTAAGAAACGACACTGAATGTCCTGAATGAGGCTTCACACACAGGACTTGAGTCTGAACACAGCAGACAACAGGAGTATTTACAACAGCATATACAAACTAAAATACTGCATGTGGGTGCACACTCACATTCTCTGTCTTACTGTTACATACATCCCATGAATGTATGAGATTAAGTTAGCTTCATTATATCTCAGTGATTAAGTGAATAACAAAGTTTCTATCGGGTCACTATCAGCCTGTCACTCATTATTTTCAGGGAGGGGGCGGGGCTTGGAGGAACGGAGAGGAGACGGTGATCGCGGAAGCTTTTTTCCTCCTGCCTTCACAAACTTTACACACGTATATATCGTCTGAAAATTGCTAGAGGACATTCATACTCTGCAATCCAAGACTTAATTAAATCCAGCAAAAACCTGACATGATTGTAACGCGATTCTTTTTGAAAAACATAAATCCCTGTCACACTTCGTGTCGCTGCGGCTCAGAGACACAGGGTCCCTGTGTCTTAGAGCGGGTCATTCTGCTGTGGGTTCTGGACTGGTGTTCTTGTGTTGGTGGATAAAGCAGACTGCTCCGTGTTGCTGTGCAGCTGTCACGTCTGCTCCCTGATCTCTGCGTCACCGACCGATTTGATATTAAAGTGACAGAAAAAACGTTATAGTAAAGCCGCGGCCGGAAAATCAGGAAGCAACGTTACTACTCTATAACCGATTATCTTCCGTCACTGCATCCAGACCGAATCGTCCACGTCCGCATCGCAATGTATCGCAGAAACGATTATTTTCAACACCCCTAGTAGACATGTGGAGATTATCCGGCTGAACAAAACGTGCATTTATCAAACAGGTGTGTTTTCCACAGACCTTATTTCCAGCTATTTTCCAAAACCCTTGTCGAGGGAACCAGCAGCTTACTTCCTGGTTTCAGGACGCGTCACTGGCTGCACCTCTCAATATGATGCCAGTATAAACGAGGTCTTCTGTCGGCTCTGTACATCAATGCCGACCTATGCTGACAAGTAAGTGAAGAGTAGACAATATAAAGTTATTGGTGAAATGTCCCAGCAGTTTAGGATAATGAAGGCTCTAATCAAATCAATTACATAGCCATTACATGTCTAACTCCTAATGACAGAAAGCGCATTATACAAATAATAATACTCATAATAGCAGACATTTTTTAACAATGACCACAATATCATTATTTTAATAAACCAAATATGAACAATTGAGGAAAATGAGGAAGAACTGATGATTCAAATGTTGTAGTACAAGTAGTAATGTAGTTAGTGCATAAATTACTATTGCAACAAATGTGTTAATTTTCTTCATTATTCGTCGATTTTTTTTTGGTGGGCGAATGCTCCGGGCCAGTGGTTACAATGGTGGGGCCGGTGATAATACAATTCCACCGGCCTGGAGGGCCAGTGGCATTTTACCCTTAATGTCTACCTCTGCTTTACTATAATTTGGACAATTTTGTACCAATATTCGGCGGGCCGTATTCAAAAGCCCAACGGGCCGTATATGGCCCGCGGGCCTTAGTTTGCCCATGCCTGATCTAAGCCGTCCCGAAATTAATGTGGACCGTCCCGAATTTAAAATGTTAGTTTTTCTACATGATCATTAGTTAAAATCATTCAAAGTGACCTTTAACATAAATAAAACATCATACAAATCATTAGATGATAATTCATCAACCTTTTTATTTGAGTAAATCACATATTGAATCCAATCAAGTCCCATCCAACACTGTCCTGAAGACAGAACCCAGAGTAACCACTAACCAGGATGACAGTCTGTAACACAGTCAGGAGACCTTTACAAACGGCCCCGCCCCCTCGCACACAGGCAGGAGAGAGCGAGATCTCGTCTGGATTGGAAAGCTGGAAAATACATCATAAGCCGCGTTCACACTGCGGTACATTTCCCACAAAGGTTCATGCGAACTTAGTTCATGAGAACTCTTTAGTTCGCATGAACTAAGTACAGATCGCGTTCACACCAGAAAAAGTCCCTGGGGGTGGATTAGGCAAATGAAGCCGCTGACGTCACTTCTTCTTCTTCTTCTTCTGCTTTGGGTTTACTGGCAGGCCGCAAATCACTTTACGGCGTATACTGCCGCCCAAAGTCCTCGGCCGGAAGTCCCCGGAGTTGGGGACTGGCTTCAGTAGAAGCTGCTGGGAGTCCCAGCAGCTTCTACTGAAGCCTTCCGAGTAAATCGCCAGAACACCAACACCTCCTCATCTCCACCGCTCCCATGTTTTATTTTGTGTTGCTATAAGTTAGTCTCTCTGCGTTTCTGCGCTGTGCTAATGCTAATAATGCTAATGCGAGGATAATAAAATGGCGGCTTCACAAAACTTTTTGGGAGTTTTACGGGGCGTGGTTTGCAATTCGCCCAGCCAATCAGGAATATAGCTCTTTTCTCAAAAAAAAGTCATACAGTAGGCTACGGAGAGCGGTGAGAAACATTTCCTCAGGCATCGAGAAAAGCGGAACCGAAATTCACATTTCTAAATGATGCCGTTGGAATCCAAATGTTGGAACCGGTTCCGGTTCAGAACCGGTTCTCGGTACCCAACCCTACACCTCACGGAGTGATTTAACTCATAGTCTAACTTCCAGGTTTCTCTTTTCAGGCGCAGACCCCATGTCGCCTCTTTATGTGCGTCGCTAATTTCCTCGTAATACGCGTGTACTTTAAAGCGGCTCGGCATCGTTTACAATTTGCGAGCGATTTTTGAAGTTGATTTTTCAACACTTCGGATTTTCCAGTGCGCTGCGTTTCTCTTTCTCCTCGACTTCCATGTTGATAACTGAGACTCTCGGCCTCCGTAGTGCGAGGCAAAGATCAAAGGTCGTCTCTGCGGAGTGTTGACAGGATGAGGGGATTTTATATGAATGAATCGCTTTTTTACCGATGCAAAGACGCTACAATCGATGCATCGCGAGTTCAACCCAAACGGTAGCCAATGTGCACTCTTTCAACCCGTGCACTCGCATCTTGAACGTTTATGCCGGTGCACCGATGCGAATCGGTGAATCTTAACAAACCTACTATACAGACATAAATAAAGCAGCGCCTGTATTCTCCATGACACAGGCAGTCTGTGTTTTGTACTTGTGTCTAGTTTCTGAACCGATATGAGGAGCTGTGAGCTCTCAGGGCTCACGGCTAACGGCTGATGTTTGGTTTTGTGGTTCGCATTGAAGGTGACGTCATAGCTCCGCCTACATTGCGTTACTATAGTTACTGCACCAGCTACTAAACTGTAATGAAAACGCAGCATAAAGTGAGCCTGGCCTACCAAGGCCTAACTATACCGTACTAAGCCGTGCGAGTTCCTGCAGTGGAAATGCGCCATTAGAATGTTGCATTTTTCCACCTCAAATCCCTTGTTTGTTTGTTTGTTTGTTTACAAATTGTAATTGATCCAAATTAGCTTGCTCATATCTCTGCATTGTCATTCTCTCACTCCTGAAGTGTTCACAAATGCACTGCATGTGTTTGTCTTCTAGGTTTATTCCTGGATTCCATTTCTGTGACGTATCCTTGTTGGGGCTTCAAACCGCAGGGTCCCGCTGTCTGACTTTTGCACCACTAGTTTTCCTGGCCCATGGACTTGAGTCCAGCATCAGGCTTCAAAAGGAGGGCCCTTGCTTCCTCTTCCCCGAGTGGAGATAAAGAGATTGCCTGGAGCCCTACTCCCTGCTCGCCATCCTTGTCTCCTTCATCTAATCCGTCCTCTCCCTTATCTACGTCGTCCTCTGTTTGCATTAACTTAGGTTATCAGAGCCATGTAAAAGGACAGACCCAAGGGACAGAAGTGGCCAAGGTGTCCTCCACTTCTGCCTCTCTAGCAAAGCAGTCCCTCTCCTTAACTACACCCAACACCACCTCCTTAGAATCCTTGACTCGCGCTTCAGTGCAACCAGGTGTTGATTGTGAAGAAGAGGGCAAGAAAATGGACATGTATGATCCTTTCAATGAAATTGAGGGAGTGAAGGGGGAGGAAGGGGAGAAGTATGACCCCTTTGACCCCACTGGTTCCCCAGAATCAGACCCTGATGGAATTGCAAAAGTCAGGGGGGTGAAGAGAAATGCTGAGAGATGTGATGAGGAAGGAGAGCAAAAGGAAGAACCTCCAGATTCCACTTATACCTTGGCCGACCGGCAAAGCCCCAGACCAGCCTCCCGACTCCCTCTCAGGAGGAGAGTGGACTGTAGCACCGCACAAGCTGGGGAGCATAGGGGGAGTGCTGAGTCTGATCACTCCGAGATAGAGGAGGGGGAAATCGTTGGAGCTACCGACAGGAATGGAAACAATAAAAGACCATCAACTGGAGAAGTTACCCAACTTAATTCTCCCAGTGTCTCCTTTTTTGGCTCAAAGCCAGAGCGCATCCTTCGGGTGCTGGACGGGGACGGCTTTGTGTCTGTGTGCACAGAGAGCAGCTGGGATGTGGACATGGAGCCTGAGGACGAGCCTGTGGTAGGAGTGGAGGATCTTAGGAGGAAGCTGGTCAACAGGCGAAAGGAAAGATATCTATCTTTTCCTTCTCCTTCCCCTATCTCTCCTCAGTCACTGCCTCCTCCCTCGAATCCTCCATCTTCCACTCCCTCTCCCCCTCTCACACTTCCGGTACAACAAGGCATCAAGAACCACAGCAAGTCCTCCCAGATTTCCAAGGACCACGACCAACAGAAAAGCAAGAATAGGAAGGCAGGGGACAAGGAGGAGAGAAGAAAAAAGAGTAGGAAGGACAAAGAGGGATGTCGGGAGAGGAGCAAAGAAAAGGAAAGAGGCCATAAGTCCGGGAAGGAGGTCAAACAAAGAAGGAGCAGCAGGAGCAGTAGCCGGAAGAGAAAGAAAAAAACGCTTGGCAGCCCAGAGCTCTCAAGGTCCTGCAGCTCGTCGGGAAGGGGGAGGCACACCAGACACTCCTTTTCAAGCCTATCTCTAGAAATGGACAGAGAAAAAGATAAAGACCGAGAGAGAGATAGAGGAAGAGAGAGAGACAGAGACAGGGATCGAGACGGAGAGCAAAGTCAGACCACTAGCCAAAGAAGAGATGAGAGAGCTAGAGATTCTAACTCCAAAAGTAAAGACAGACAGAGAAAAAGAAGACAGCACTCAAGCAGCCGAGAGCGAGGCGTTCCAAAGAGGTCCAAACCAAGCAGGGAGAAGAGGGACGAAGAGAGGGACGGGCAGCACGAGAGGGAGCGGCGTCTGGACGGTCGTCCCGTTGTTCCGCCCTCCATCCAAGACCTCACTGGGCCTGACCTCTTTGCCATCAAGAGAACCATCACAGTCACCACCACCACAACCACCACCACAGTACCTGGCTCCCCACGACTGGGCCCGGCCTCTCCCGGTCGGCCCCCACAGGACTCTGACAAGCCCCACAAGAGGAAGAAGAAGAGGAAGTGGCACTCAGCGGGGGAGATGGAGGAGCAGGGAAGTTGTCACAGCCAATCACAATCACCGCCAAGGTATCAGAGCTACGAGTCAGACCACTACTCAGACAAATTAGAGATTGATGTGTTGTCTTTGGATGGAGAGGCTTTGGACTCAGACTACCCATATCTGGAGGATACACCCCCTGCTGCCCTGCCCCCGGAACAAACTATTGCCAGCCCCAAAACTAAAACGATCCCCAAGACTGGACGACATCACCCGAAAAAGAAATCGTATACATTAAAAAAAATGGCCAAATCTCAATCGTCCTCTTCCAATAAAACCAAAAGTAAATGCCTCTCTTCACTGACAGTCACTTCAGGCCCTGCCTCCACCTCATCTGGCCTGCCCTCAACAAAGAGAGCCAGGAAGGTGGTGAAGACAAAAAACCGGGACAAAAGCAGCAGAAAAGATTTGTCTCACTCTGGAAAATCAAAGAAAGAAAGTGGAGTTAGTCGGAAAGGCAAGCTTCAGTCCAAAGTGTCTGTGCTCGTGCGTGAGGGTGTGAGCAGCACCACAGGGGCTTCAGTGGGCTCTGGAAAGCTTGGCATGGATCTCATGGGGCCAGGAGGAACAGGAGGGGGGACCGGGAGCTCTGCGGTGGGTGGCTCAATTGCAGTAGTATTCTGCAGGGACAACGAGAGCAGGTCTCCGTTCCTCAAACCGTGCTCGGAGCCCCTATCACGCAGTAAAGATATGGCCAGTATGGGGAAGCGCAGCAGCCTTGCTGCGCCACCATCCTCATTGTCCAGTCCTTCAGGACTGAAGTCCAAGAAAACTAAAGCCAGCTCCATCACATCCACCTCCTCCTCCGCCTCCTCCCCCTCATCATCTCTGACAACTAAGCGCCGTCGTCGCCTGGCCAAGAAGACAAGAGAGAAAGCTGGCGTTTTAAGGCTGACTGCTGGAGACGGAAGCCAAACCAAAGCCCTATCTGAAGGCTGGGGGGGGGGTCTCTGTAGATCAGTCAGCCAGTGGGGAGGGTAGCAAGTCAGTCAGTCCACATACTAGCCAAGCTGGCCCTTTACCATGTTCTTCCTCTTCCTCCTCTTCTACCAGTGTGCTCCCACCCTCCTCCCCCCCCCCGCACACGCCTCCCCCCTCCATGGCTCCTCTACGGGACACCAGGGAGTCTTCCCCAGACTCTCAGACTGTGGACAGCAGCTGTAAAACCCCAGACCTTTCTTTCCTAGCTGAAGACTGTCCATCTCAAACAAGCCCCACGCTCCAGGCATCCAGTCCTTCACACCTGCCCCCCCCCCAGGGAGCAGGTGTCAGCATCGCCTTGTCTGCACCCACTGCCAAACCCCCTTCCCTAGATGATGCACCCAAACTCCTGGCCTCCCCTCCTTGCTCATCCTCTACAGCAAGCTGTGGTCCGACTTCCATTTCTCTGTCCTCGGCAGACCCCTCCTCCTCCTCTGTATCTTCCTCATCTGCTAGTAAGCCTCACCCCCCCCCTCCAGAATCGTCTGCCCTCCCCTGGAGTCTGCAGAGCGGAGTAGACTGTACCACTGGAGGAGTGCTAGCATGTGAGTGTCCTCCACAGGTGTAAATCCAAAACATGCACACCTTTAGGGGCTTGCAGTGCACCCCCACTCATTTGATTGTATTTCTTGTTCATGTAAAGAGAGTTCAGAGGATTAACATTTAAAATGTCGTCCCTGTGTCAGGAAATGAGTAATAGTCTTCTAACCTTTAATATTTGTGAAAGATGAAATGCGCTTTGATCTGTAGCTTCATTTTGAAAACAATAAGGTAGTTTACTTATTTAAGTATCTTCAAGTTGTTCTTTCCAAAGCATGGAGAAAACAGACCCTTCAACAGTAAACAGTTCAGCATGCGGTTCATGTTCTTTCCAATACATCCTCACACAACAACAAGATATGACTTGTATGTTATTTGAATCATGAAGGTTTAGCCTCAAAGGTGTAAATGTGCTTTTGCTGAATTCTCAGTGACGGCTCTGCTCTTCAAAATGGAGGAGGCCAATATCGCCAGCAGAGCGAAAGCTCAAGAGTTCATTCAAGCAACAAGCCAGGTGAGTGTGTGTCGGTGCGTCGGTGGCGGACTCTCTGTCCCAAGCCGGCATTCTCCTCTGCCTTCTTCAGATTTGTTTGGTTTTATCTTATTAAAAGGAACCTTAAGGGCTTTAAAAACATGTCTTTAACTTCCCAGTGTTCCAGTGTTACAGAAAATCAAAGGCAAATAAAGCACTGACATGCGAGACGACCTGGAACTACTACAGCTTCGCGTGTGACGGAGTAGCAGAGCTCAAACGGCTCCTTTCCCTCTGAATTCCTTATGTCTCGTAAAACATCAAGTCCTGCATTCACTTTTTGAATTGTAATTTTCATGCAAGGTTAAGCATAAATGTTGTAAAAACAACAACCTGCAAGCTGCTCTTTAAGTTGGTAAAGAGGAAACATGTTTTCATTATTCCCCCCCCCCTCTCAGACTCTCTCGTTCGGGACAGTTACAGAAAAAGAGCCTAAATATGTGTATGGAAATGTACTGGGAGGGAAAGCAGGTCCACTGAGCCATTGCCTTTTCTCATGTGTGTCATGCAGATCCTCTCGCAGGCCAATCAGAGCCAGGCCCAGCAGCTGGCTCCTCCCTCCTCATCCTCACACATCCCCCCTCCTCCCTCTCTACCCCTCCACTCTGGTCCGAGTCCAGCCCAGTTCCTCCTCCACAGCTCCAAAACTCCCCCCCCTCTCTTTCACCCCTCCACCATGGGTGGTGGGTGTGCACAGACCCCGCCCTTCATCATGCCTGGGGGCCTCACTGGGAGCTTTGGAGACACAGACTGGGACCTTGAGAGTAAAGACCCTGATAAGGTAACGCTGATCCGGACACTTTGCTTCCCACTATGTCATATATTCTACTCTACATTGTTCAGCTTTATCAGCTGAAGTTATTTCAGTCTTATATGTTATCTTGTTACTTCACTTGCATAACTTAAAGAATAATCATACCTCTGTGAACATAAATGCATGACAGAAAGTGTAACGGCAGCTGTCGTCACATTCAAGTGTTTGACTTGTAAGTGAAAGTGCACCTAAGATCAATAAAGTTTGTTTCAGATCACAACACGGAATATGAGTGTCTCCAGTGTTTCATACCTGTCGACATGAGTGTGAAGGAAACGAAGCTTTCGCACTGAAAAATACTTGTAATTATTTGTATTATATATAATAAAATATAAACCCAATATATCAGTATTAGGGATCGGTTTGAAAATTGCCACAATCTTCCACTTGGACTGAAGAACGAACTGATGAGATGTTAGTGATCAAGGATCAAGATCACATGTGGGCCGTAGCTTAAGAGGGAATGTGGTGAATGGGACCATTTACAGCGATGTCTAATTCAAATAACTGCCAAGTGAAGCCATTTGTGGTCAGACTTGGATTTAAGTGCAGCTTCCTTAGTTTGATGCCTTTGACTTGTTTTGATCCGAAATAGGACTTGGTTTTTGTGTTTGTGAAAGCAATATTTGAAATTGTTGTATTGTATATATAATTAATTTAACATGTCGTTTGCCCAAATGGCCCAGTACCTGAAGAAGCTGCATACCCAGGAGCGGGCCGTGGAGGAAGTGAAGCTGGCCATCAAACCGTACTATCAGCGCAAAGACATCAACAAGGACGAATACAAAGACATCCTCAGGAAAGCAGTGCATAAGGTCAGCCCAGCACACACACACACGCACACACACACACGCACGCACACACACACACACACACACACACACACACACACACACACACACACACAGCGACACAAAGTGCAGCAGAACACTTCAATGCAACCTCAATGCATGTTTTGCTTAATGTTGTTTGAATAGGGTTATGTTACTAAATGAAGTTTTAAGTAATGCTTAAAAACTATGGCTGGGAAAGTTAAGGCGTTAAAATCGCATTCATTAATTAACACCAAACACAGCAGTTTTTTTAATGAATATTACATTACATGTCACTTATTAGACGCTTTTATCCAAAGCAATTTGGAGTGAAGTGTGTTGCTCAGGGACACAACGACATGCTGTCTGCAGTGGGACTCGAACTTGCTATCCCCTGAATCAAAGTTCGGCGCACTATCCCACTGAGCCACAGCTTCCCCTACTATTAACACGTCTCAACCAATGAGAGCATTTGGGGCGGGCTTAAGACTGCCTAAGAGTTGATAGAACCAGAGTTATTTGGAACAGGTGAGGTGAGTTCTCTTATCTTTGGACTCTGAGGGGACTCTGGTTTTATATCCGATTCCATTCATTCATGTCTAAGTTGAGATTTACAAGAAATATTTGAACTGCTACTGTGTAAAGAGAATACTGTAGTTAAAAAGCAAGTGTTTGCAAACCAAATGTTATTGCGCTTTTGTTCATATGGCAGTACTTTTAAAATAAAAGTAAGCAATACACCACTTTAGATATGTGCGCATAACACATTGACTCGTGATGACACATTTAGATCGTTGCCCATCACTATTAAAAACATAAGCACTATTCCTACATATTCCTATAATGAAACAACATCAACAAAATATAAACAAATGACTTTGATATAAAACGGGCACTGTGTCAATTTCTCAGATTTGTCACAGCCGCACTGGGGAAATCAACCCTGTCAAAGTCAGCAACCTCGTGAAGCTGTACGTCCAGCGCTACAAATACTTCCGGAAACATGGACGCAAAATGGATGAGGAAGAGAGAGAGGACAGGGAGCCAGGAGCAGTGCATTGATACAAGACTCTGACCCTCACCGCCGCCTTCTTCTCTTTATTGTTGTCATCGCCAACTTTTACATGCTTTTTATCTCCTCTCTATGATCTCACTGTAAATATGTCTTTCATAGAAAATGTATCATGTATACAATGTTCGGGAAGTAGTTCCTATCATGTCCCTGTGATGTAATGCGGCCCGTTACACCTACTTTGCAATAAACTGCCTTTGTGAAGCTCATGTTTGATTCAGCTGACACTGTCCAGAAGCTTCGCAGTGGGAGCACTCATTGCAAGGCTGTTTTCAGCAGCATTGGAAAAGATGTTCACAATACTTTGTCTAGCACATCACTGTGTATCAGATATACAACGGAGATGAGATGTGTACCCAGTTACACATTCCAAACGGTGTTGGAGAATATTGTATGGACACAGTGGCGGTTCTAGCTGATATGGCGCCCTGGGCGGTGCGCCTCCCAAATTACACAAAGGACTGTTCAGTACAATGACCTTTGAGGTGTTTGCTAAATGAAGTTGACTGTTAACGGTATAGCGGTTGTTTATAACATTTGTATTGCAGGGCTACACAGTATCGTTCTGAAGGGAGACCGTTTGAAATGATTCCAATGTTTGTTGCCGAACTGACGACGAAACACAGGCAGCTAACAAACAGCAATGGAGTCGAGGTTACCGGCGTCATTTAATGGAAAGCTTAATATAGCCCGACTATAAATGAGATGTTACAGGTGCATGCTACATACCTTTCTCTTCTTCTTTCCTGTTCTCTAAACTGGGCCCCTGATGCCTCGTGCCTTTTTTTTCTCCATCACCGTAGCTACTCATTTTTGACCTGAGACTCAATGCATCGCGTACCCCTCCCCAACACGGTCAACTACATGTCAAGACTATACCAAACAACCCAGAAAAAAGATATTTCTGCAAAACTATTGATCTTGTATGAATGAATTTGGAGGCGTGAGATTATTTTGACTAACTTTACAAACATCGAAAGTGATTATTTGATAGATAGTTTACCCGCCGCCCCCTCCTCTCTCCTCCAATAGTGAGGGACCTGAGATTACCCCACCCTTCTTTGAGTGTGAGACCTTCCATCCAGCTGTCTGCTGTCAGGGCGGCTGCGCGCCCCCTTCTACCAACAACAATACACTATATGAAATTGCGTTCATATTGCAGACAAAACATTTTTTTACACCCCAATTTCTTTTTTTCATTGCGTTTGTGCCGCCCTGTCACCCATATCAATATCCTCCACTGAGGACACTGCACCACATGTGCCCTCTATTCCCTGTCTGTCAGTCATTACGGCGGTGGTGGCGAAGTCCAGACCTAGACCAAGTGCTACTGAGGTGTCCCTGAGCAAGGCACCGTTCCCCACACTGCTCCCCGGGCGCTGTTCAAAATGGCAGCACACTGCTCCTAACACTAGGATGGGTCAAATGCAGAGAAACAATTTCTCCACGGGGATTAAAAAAAAACAGTATATCATATCAGTCTTTGCAGATGGTATAATGGTTCAAATACAATGACCTCTCTGCTGTCTGTTTTGTGTGCATGTGTTAAAATAATGTTGCTAAATCTCTTTTTAAAATATTGTTTGAAAGAACAGATTCATATAGTACATTTTTTGTATTTGCTTTACCTGTCCCCAGGAACATAAATATACTTGGTAATGAATCTACTCTGAAGTTAGAACAAGTGTTGTTCTGTATTGCTGACCGTAGGCATAAAGTAGCACAGTTACAGATAGACTAATTAAGGTATGGTAAACATATATTCATTGCAAGAGGGTATATGCAGGTATTGCAGCAGAGCATGAACAGTTATATGTACTGTGGGGGAAACGTGAAGAGAGAACACGATGAACTGTGTCGAAGGTTGAATACTTAAGCTAATTATTCCCTAACAGTTCTCTCTTTTTATCAATTTTGATAACCTAAAAAACCTATTCTAATAATTATTTGTTCAATGCCCTAATAAATAAGGTTCTTCAGAAAGGGTGTAGGCATTCTACACAATGTTGCAAATAATCACATTAATAAAACATTTCAGATTGAAACAGTCAATCACAATCATAAAAGATATCTCATCAGTGTTTGGAGCATCTTTTCAAAAGCATAATAATGAACATACATGAAATAATCACAGATACATAATAACATAAACATTTGATCATTTACTCAGTCAATTTTATTTAGCAACCTACAAAATCAGGACTATGCTTGCAGCTCAAATATTTACTTCAAGGCAAACAATTAGTCAAGGCGTCATAAATCAGGATCATGAGAGATCCAGCTATGGTTTAAGAAATTCATACGAGTGATCTAACCAATCTATAATCTGCAGGATTGCATTTACGTTAGCTTCATTGAATATTAAATCAAAAGACTGGCATGATAACAATTACATTACTTGAACTATCAATCATTATGTCATTTCAAAATCTGAAGTGAAATGTTAAACAATTCTCAAAATGTTTAACAATCTGAAAAGGAAAAGTTAGACATTTGTAGTATATTGTAACAATCGGAAAAGGTTAACGCATTTTCTTTACTCGGAGCAGAAATATGGTTAATTTGTTTGCCATTCGTTGTAGTCACAAGCCCCTTGTTTGAAAGAGGGAACCCATGGTTCGGACACCACGGCAGGGACCCATGGGTCGGGAAGCTCGGCATCGTAGATCATCACGGTGTTGTCATTGGTGCTGTACCCCACCAGTCTATGTGGGGCCTGGAGGGCGGCCTTTGTGATTCTTTTCATGATTAGTTGAACTACAGTAGGCCCGCTATCAGGAGTAACACAGCTAAGATAAACAGTGAAATGGTAACAGCAAGTTTAGCCAACCCCGCTCCCCGTGACCCAAATGTCCCAGATAAATTCCCAAATGCAAAACCATGAGTTTCGTGCAATTCTTTAATTCCCCTAGCAGCAGGGGTGGATCTACGGGGGGGCGAGGGGGGCAGCTGCCCCCCCCCCACTGTAGAGCCTTGCCCCCCCAGCTGCCCCCCTAACTTTTGTTTCCTTAAAACTGTACTAAAACAAACCTACACTATTTCTACAAGCTTCTCAAGCAACGAAACAAGCATTACATTGGTTAAAAGTGAATCATTTTAAATATCATTTTAGGCCCGTTAAAAACGTAGCAACAGCCCTGCATTAAACTGCGGAGCGGTGTTCACACAGACCGCGGCTCACAGAGCTGCAGAGAGGGAGCGAGCTGTCCCAGCACCTGTGTGAATCAGCTTCCCCTGGGAGCATTTCCCCTTCCACTAGTTTTGTTTTTACTGAGGACGAGAACTTGAAACTAAATATTAATAAAACGTTTGAATCGATAGCGTTTCACAGATGGGCGCTGTTTGGGGCGTTACGTTACAAAATACTACGCAGACAGCGTTAGCTGGGAGATCGATCACTTTGCTAAACTACGCGGTAGCCTACTATTAAATCCATGTAAACTACACATCACAGCCATGAGGCCACATCAATGAAACCAGGATACATCCTTTACCGTAAAAACTGGATCCAAACACAGCTGCCTGTGTGCGCTTGATCAATACTTTCTTTTGTTATATTTATGATATGCTACATATTAGCTAGGCTACATGGCCCTAACGTGTAAAGTTATACAAGCATTTGTACCAGTGCTTTTCACAAGTAGACTCTTGCAGGCCAGATTATAGGAGTGATTCAACAACAACAAAAAGACATATCTGAGAAGTGATCAGGACGAACAGAAAGAGGAAAAGGAAAAGAGAGATGAAGAGACCAGGAGGGTCAGAGCAGGAGGAAGAGGAGGAGATGAAGACATTAGTGAAGAAGAAGAAGAAATGTATGTGAGGAATAAAGATGAAGTATCAGAAAGAGGGCAGATGAAAGTCCAGCTGGACCACATCGTATGTTCTTATTCTCCTTACTTACATATTCCATTACAGCAGCACAATCTAGCAGCTCTTGACAATTATTGATTGAAATGTGTTGCTGCACAGGTCACCTTTAGCTCTCTGAAGAGATGGGTGATGCCATTTGTGTACTTAATTATAACTAAGTACTTACAGTATGCAGAATTAGAGTATTCTCTGAATCGGGTGCCTTTTGGGTCTTTATATCTTTGAAAAATTAAACCAAAATGTTTGGTCACCATCTGGTAGTGGACTACTTACATGTTCCCACCTCAGGCACAACATATAAATAATTACTAGGAATTTACTTGAAAAAATGTAACGGGGTTGAAATTATTGACAAAAAGGAGCCATGATACCTTGTTTAGCTAAGATATGGCACCACATGGAAATCAAGGACATTACAAAATTGTAATATTTGCAAAACTATTGTTTATTTTGTAACACACAATTATTTACTATTATTAATTCATATAACAGAGTTGAAATGTTGAGCTTGTCAATTTTAATCTGAAAATACAAAAACTGAAATATAGGTAAGAGAAGAAACTGACACTTTTGTGATGTAATTCCCTCCCTGCAGATCACACATGGGCTACCCTCCCTGCAGATCACACATGGACTGACCCTCCCTGCAGATCACACATGGACTGATCCATTGTTTTAATAGGAGGGTAAATGGTATGGCATGACGGGGTTGAAACAAACTGAGGGACAATATTGCAATTTCATAGATAATTCAAGTATTTTTTCAGAATTTATTTTTGATCAGTTAAAGTTGACAAGCATATGATTATATTAGCAGCAACATTTTGGAATAATTGGCCATTTTGATTTGTTTAATATTACATTAATATGTAATAAAAATGCTTATTGAGCACATGCAAATATGTCTGTCTAATACTAAGACAACACATTTTTTAAAAACAAATTATATATTTAATTTTACATTGTAATGCAAAACAACCCGTTCCATTAATTAATTGCCTTAAAATACATTTTGTAGTTTCCTTTCATTTAAAATTGTTGAAGTAAGCTTGGGGGACTCAAAGGGCACCCGATTGTTTGTCTGAACACCTTGTTTCTCTTGTGCATTAGGAACACTTGTGTTAGGGCATGAATGAACAATAAATACGTTATATACAGTATAAAATATCACGTACTGTCCGCCCTCCCATGCCACCCTGGCATGACCTCTTGCCCCCCCTTTGCCACCCCGTGTAAAATGTTCTAGAACTGCCACTGCCTAGCAGTATCATGAGCCATATCCATGACCTCAGGTGTAGCGTCGGAGATGAAAGAACAACACTCAGATCCAATCACCTTGCACGTGCCCCCCTGTGCTGCTAGCAGAATATCCAATTGCATGCGATTCTGTAATGCCACTGTTCTAACTTCCTGCAGTTCTTTGTGTTCAGCCAACATGGCTGTGTTGGATACATTAAGGTGGTTTTCCACTATCCTGGAGAGGGCTATAATTTCCTGCTGGGAAACATAAATGCTGTACCAGGGCAGGACAGCGCGAGCCAGCTGCTGACCTGAGTAGTAGTAACCATGTTCCTTTCCTCAAAAAAGTGACAGGTGGTGTGACAGGTCATACCTCTCCCTACTTATGCAAATGAGCTAAGTCCTTTGATGTCAGATTGGCGTGAAAGACCCCCCGGAGTGATTCTTTTATTGTAGCAATTAAGATAGTTATAGGTATTTGACCCCTGACCCCAAGACTGGAGTAATTGCCCCAATTAGACTAGCCCCAGGCACCCCCTTTGTGTATAGGTATTTTATTGTATCAATTAAGATAGCTAAGGTCTTTGACCCCTGACCCTGAGAGTGGAGTAATTGCCCCGCAATTATATTAGCCCCAAGCACCCCCTATGTGTACAGGCCTTTTATTATATCAATTAAGATAGCTAAGGTATTTGACCCCTGACCCTGAGAGTGGAGTAATTGCCCCTCAATTATATTAGCCCCAGGCACCCCCTTTGTGTACAGGCCTTTTATTGTATCAATTAAGATAGCTAAGGTATTTGACCCCTGACCCTGAGAGTGGAGTAATTGCCCCGCAATTATATTAGCCCCAGGCACTCCCTCTGTTGTATAGGTCTTTTTGATGTATTGAATAAGATAGTCTCTTTGACCCCTCCCCCTCAGAGCCCTTTGTTGTCTAATCTAATTAGCTTTTGATGCCTGCCCTTTGATGTGCAATTTCACACTGATGAAAGCCTCTGTATAAATGACTAGGATAAGACCATGTAGAGATATGCTCAAAATAAATTAAAAAAAGACAGACAATTCAGCTTACCAAGTCAACTGAAGCGCCAGTCAAGAAACGAATGTGACGTAGGGGTGGGGTGGGTTCAGAGTACAGCCTCTTTCTGGTCACATGTGTTGGAGGAGGGGCTCTGTAAGGAAGGTTGAAGGAACGAGCAGGATTTCTCCCCCGGTTTGACTGCAAAAGACTCTGACTTTTCTCCAAGGGGATCCGCTTGAGTGTCAGTAAGTTTCATTAAGGTGTCATAATGAGTGAGCTTTTGATTATCTATTCATGTGACGTTCACTGTTAGAATATAATGTAATACATGCCATAAAGAAGCCCGTACAAAGAGCCTGAATGTTTTACTTTTCCCATAAAATGCAAAACAGCAATAGTTAAGACTGTGGTCTAAACTTAAATACATCAGCAACATTTGGATGGATTGCCGTGACATTGTACAGACATTCATGGTTCTTCTATAAAAAGCCTTTGTGTGTTGTTATTTGGCCGAGGTCTAGTTTGGAAAGCTATGTCTAATTTAGTGGTACGGTGCCCAGTATCATTATTATATATATATTCTTTATTTAACAGGTAAAAAAAAATCTCTTTTCCAAGAGTGACCTGGCCAAGAAGGGCAGCATGTACATATAAAACACAGACATGAAAGGCAGACAAATACAGCTGTAAAACACAAATAAAATGGCACATTAGCCAGTCAATATGCGAAGTAAAACAAACATTTAAAACGATTTCAGGATATACGAGCACTCACATCGACCAAAACTAAAAAAGTGTTACACAGTGACTGACATTCTGTATGGGAGTTCACACCCGAGCTGCTGTGGGGAGTTGAGTATGGCTCTCGGGGGATGGTGGGTTAAGAGACAGATTCTTAGTTTTATGGATTGCCTCGGGGGGTTAAAGAAATCTACTAAAAACAAAGTACTTCATTATCTACTTTTTTCAGCTTTTATACACAAAAGTGCAGGAAAATGGATGAAGAAGCAGAAAACAGCCATTATTCTTCACTCTTCTGTAAAACGGACAGTTCCAAGAAAGATGACACCGTGTTTATGCATGACATGCAAAATATATTGAAGCCCTATTTTAAAAAAACAAGTTACAAGTATATTGTGTGAAAATATCTCAGAAAGTCGTAATATTGTTTATTAGTGATACCTGAGGATATTCTCTTTTTTATTTGTAGCGACTGTGTTAACTCTGGTGTCTTCCAGAGATCTCCACGCAGCCATGGTACCGGAAGAAGTAGTGCATCAAGAAACCATAGTGGAACCAGCGGTGTACAAGATATTTGCAAAGAAAAGCAAAGAAACACAGACAGCATGCGAGATCAAAGAAGAGATTTCACCGCCGCCCCTCAATGTGGAGGAAGAAAGAGTTATTTCCCCGCTGCCAGAAGTGAGAAGAGTCCTGACAAGCGCCGTCTGGGAAACTAAAAGCGGACCATCGGGGCGATGGTATTACCGTGCAAGTCATTTGGAGACGCTGGGGAAGGATCCCTCTGATGATTTTGTTTTGGAGATTTTTAATTCTACATGTGGAGTATGAAAATGAAAATGATTGATGGAAAAGCTACAAAGCTTAAAGAACTTTTTAAACAGAGTCAGACATCGATGGACATTATACTGGTGAAAAAGAATCTCACCTTTACAGAGGACTCTGCCTCCCACTCAACATAACAAGTCACACCCTTCTCATCAGATCATTTTAAACTAAGGACCCCTCAAGAAAGACATTGTGTATTCTACCTATGTAAAAAGAATGTCGGGGTTGTCTCTGTATCAAGAAGATGTGTTTAAAAATGAATGTTGTGAAAAATACCAACTGTGTGAGAGACGTCATAAAGACACTCATTTTAACCAGTGTTTGTTATCTACAAATGTTTTAAGATTGTTACAAAATGTAAAAAATAAAAGGTATGGAGACTAAATTAATTCAGGTGACTCTGGCTTTATTAGGAAAACAAACATATAATACAAATGGGTTAGGGGATAAATGTAACCATCGTGGACTTAATAGTCTAACAAAATACTTTTATCTGAATACATTTGTTCTTTTTAAGCGCACTTTCTGAAATTATTTATTCATTGTTTCAGTGGAACATTTTCTCAGAAATGAAACAAACATCAAAAGTGTATCACGTGCTCTCATTGTATGCTCTGTTTGTAGATGTAATGCATCTTTGTGTTGAAAATAGCATACACGTGAATATTTTGACTGAAGTGAAAAAACTCCATCACGATATCTCCAGTAATATGGGGAATTCTAAGCTGGAGACTGTCCTGGGGATGCTACAATCAGTATAACTATTGATTTTGTGTGTGAAAAAAAAAGTGTTTTTTACATCTAAAAACTGTTGTCATCATTATAGCAAGGGGAGCGTGTCTGATACATGTGTATTACAGTCCTTCTTGTTGTGTTTTTCAGTGTTTTTCAGTGTTTTCTGTGTGTCTGTACACACAAAGCACACTTCATTATCTACTTTTCAGCTTTTTAAAAAGAAAAGTGTATCTTTCGGTAACTTTCTCAGAGAATTTAAGCATAAATCTGTCAAATGTTCAAAACAGCCTTGTTTCACTGAAATACCCTCAAAAGGACAAACTGCCATTAAGAGTCAGATTCTTAACCAAATCTACTCAAACAGAGTACTTTCTACAGATGAAGCCTCCCACTCAACGCAATATGTCCCACCCCACTCAGCAAATCATATAAAACTAAGGACGGCCGTTAAAAACTAGCCATGGATCTGAGAAAAACCAAATCTGATGTAGCCTGCCCTTATTATCACCAGGATAATGGATACGGGCTTAATGACTGGATGTTACAAAGTAGGGGAGAGGATGTCCCAGAAGAAGAGCTCTCGTCTATATCATATCCATGTAAGGTCTTTAGGACAAAAGAGGACCATGATAACATGACATATGAAGAATATATTTCTTTAAAAGATGGTATTATAGATAACCTTTATAGAAACAGTATATCTCATACCACTCGCCAAGATCGCAAACGACAATTAGCAGAAAAGACAAAAAGAAGGAAGGTGAAAAGAAAAAGAAACAAAGTGAAGAAATTTAAACTAGAGGATGGTGTTGTAGAGCCATTACCGGATCATAATAATCTTATAGATCATCTCCCGCTAACCGACTGCTGCGAATGTGTTGAACAAATACCAAAAGCAATGGCAGAACTTTGCTTCGGTATAATGAGAGAAAAAGCACGATACTGTGGAATTGCCCAAATTGGCGACAGTGCCAGAATATGTATTAAAAGACTGTTGGAGGATCTCTATTCTAGTGTCGGTTGTCATTACAGCGAAGGATACGCCAAAACGTGTGACGACATAGACAAAGCTTTTGAAGACAATTATATGGTACCTGTCCTTACAGCTAAACAAATCCTACGCCAGGTATTCAACAGACCACAAGAATCACAAGAAGTCCCAGAAAGGATTACATTCAGAGCTAATAATGGAGAAACCGAAGAAGAAGCAAAGCAGATTATAATCGTTGCGGGTGAAAGGATAGAGAATTTACATGTGATGTTAATGCATTTATCTGATATAAAAAATGCTTTCGTATACTTCCAAGAGACCCCTAAACATCTACTTGAGAAGTGTGAATTGAACGACAAACCGATCACTGTAAATGAAACGCGGAGAGAAGCAGCAGTGCAAATCGTTAAGTCTATTACCTTGTATGCACGACGACATTAACTTGGTAAAATGTAATATGTTTTCTACTGCCAACCTGGAGCTAAAGGAATCACCATCAACTTCAAACATATGTTAGTGTTTTACTCATCTGAGATTTACAGTTTTCAGCATTTTTTTAAGTCATCATTATTATATATATTATACGTTTGAACAATTGTTGCAGCCTGTCATACAGTATTTAGATACTTTTTTTATTTTATTTGCATTTTAAGAAATTATTTGATTATAACTCGTACATTTGTTCAACACATTCGCAGCAGTCGGTTAGCGGGAATCTCACGATACATGGCCCCATTCATTCTTTCCTTTACACGGATCAGTCGTCCTGGTCCCTTTGCAGAAAAACAGCCCCACAGCATGATGTTTCCACCCACATGTTTCACGGTAGGTATGGTGTTCTTTGGATGCAACTCAGCATTCTTTCTCCTCCAAACACGTCAAGTTTTTACCAAAAAGTTCTATTTTGGTTTCATCTGACCATATGACATTCTCCCAATCCTCTTCTGGATCATCTAAATGCTCTCTAGCAAACTTCCGACGGGCCTGGACATGTACTGGCTTAAGCAGGGGGACACGTCTGGCACTGCAGGATTTGAGTCCCTGGCTGGCGGCGTAGTGTGTTACTGATGGTAGCCTTTGTTACTTTGGGCTCAGCTCTCTGCAGGTCATTGACTCGGTCCCCCCGTGTGGTTCTGGGATCTTTGCTCACCGTTCTTGTGATCACTTTGACCCCACGGGGTGAGATCTTGCGTGGAGCCCCAGATTGAGGGAGATTATCAGTGGTCTTGTATGTCTTCCAGTTTCTAATAATTGCTCCCACAGTTTATTTCTTCACACCAAGCTGCTTACCTATTGCAGATTCAGTCTTCCCAGCCTGGTGCAGGTCTACCATTGTGTTTCTGGTGTCCTTTGACAGCTCTTTGGTCTTGGCCATAGTGGAGTTTGGAGTGTGACTGTTTGAGGTTGTGGACAGGTGTCTTTTATACTGATAACGAGTTCAAACAAGTGCCATTAATACAGTTAACGAGTGGAGGACAGAGGAGGCTCTTAAAGAAGAAGTTACAGGTATGTGAGAGCCAGACATCTTGTTTGTTTGTAGGTGACCAAATACTTATTTTACCGAGGAATTTACCAATTAATTCATTAAAAATCCTACAATGTGATTTCCTGGATTCTTTCCCCCCATTCTGTCTCTCATAGTTGAAGTGTACCTAGGATGACAATTACAGGCCTCTCATCTTTTTAAGTGGGAGAACTTGCACAATTGGTGGCTGACTAAATACTTTTTTGCCCCACTGTATATATACATCCATCCATCCATCCATCTTCTCCCGCTTATCCGTGGTCGGGTCTCGGGGGTAGCAGTTCCAGCAGAGAGCCCCACACTTTCTTTTCCCTGGCGACATCAAGCAGCTCTGACTGGGGGATCCCAAGGCGCTCCCAGGCCAGCGAAGAGATATAATCCCTCCATCTGGTCCTAGGTCTACCCCTTGGTCTCTTCCCAGCTGGACGTGCCTGGAACACCTCCCTAGGGAGGTGCCCAGGTGGCATCCTTACTAGGTGCCCGAACCACCTCAACTGGCTCTTTTCGACGCGAAGGAGGAGCGGCTCAACTCTGAGTCCCTCCCGGATGACCGAACTTTTCACCTTATCCCTAAGGGAGACACCAGCCACCCTGTGGAGAAAACCCATCTCGGCCGCTTGTATCCACGATCTCGTTCTTTCGGTCAGGATCCATCCTTCATGACCATAGGTGAGGGTAGGAACGAACATGGCCCGGTAGACAGAGAGCTTTGCCTTCTGGCTCAGCTCCCTTTTCGTCACAACGGTGCGGTAAAGCGACTGCAGTACCGCTCCCGCTGCTCCGACTCTCCGGCCCATCTCACGCTCCATTGTTCCCTCACTCGAGAACAAGACCCCGAGATACTTGAACTCCTTCACTTGGGGTAATGACTCATTCCCTACTTGGAGTGGACAGTCCAACGGTTTCCTGCTGAGAACCATGGCCTCAGATTTGGAGGTGCTGATCCTCATCCCAGCCGCTTCACACTCGGTGGCGAACCGATCCAGTGAGTGCTGAAGGTCGCAGACCGATGAAGCCATTAGAACCACATCATCTGCAAAAAGCAGTGATGCAATCCTTAGTCCACCGAACTGCAGACCCCCTCCCCCACGACTACGCCTCGAAATCCGATCCATGTATATTACAAACAGGATTGGTGACAAAGCGCAGCCCTGGTGGAGGCCAACCCTCACTCCAAGTCTACAAAACACATGTAGACCGGGATAAGCGTACTCCCAGGCCCCCTCCAGGATTCTTGCGAGAGTAAAAAGCTGATCCGTCGTTCCACGACCAGGACGGAATCCGCATTGTTCCTCCTCAATCTGAGGTTCGACAATCGGCCTGACCCTCCTTTCGAGTACCTTGGAGTAAACTTTCCCAGGGAGGCTGAGTAGTGTGATGCCTCTGTAATTGGCACACACCCTCTGATCCCCCTTTTTAAAAAGGGGAACCACCACCCCGGTCTGCCACTCCTTCGGTACTGTTTCCAACTTCCACGCAATGTTGATGAGACGTGTCTACCATGACAGTCCCTCAACACCCAGAGCCTTCAGCATTTCTAGGCGGATCTCATCCACCCCCAGGGCTTTGCCACTGTGGTGTTGTTTGACGACCCCAGTGAACTCCCCCCGGGAGATTGGTGTTGATCCCCCGTCATATATGTATAGATATAGTCTATGCTCAATACTCGCTGGTTGTACTTTTGCAGACATCCACATTTTTTTCTTTACTTTTTTCTTTACATTACTTTTTCTGTCAGGCCCCCCTTTGGAGAAAAAAAAAGTCGGGCCCCCCCCAACACATAGTCAGGCTCAGTGGTGGCGCCAGAGATTTCTGTTGGGGGTGCAGTGGGGTAGCTTGACGTTTCATAGAGGATGCTCAAACATTTAGGGTTTCTAGGAGTCAGATTTGGGTCAATGTTCTAGCGCGTAAAACAAGCTACTCACAAGCGGAAAATGTGCTTTTACACGCGCATAAAATGACCCTCGCGCGCAGATTAAACCCCTGCGAGCGGCTATGCGCTCAGCCCTCTTGCTCGCTCGTGGGAGTGTCAGCCTCACTCACTCGCGGAGTCTGTCTACGCGTGCGTGAACAGTTTGGAACCACTGCTTTAGCTCACTGAGTCTCTCAGTCTGACAGGAGAGGACTCTCCTCCACTTTGTTGTTGAAAAAACTCCTTATATCCGTTAGCGTAGCTCGCTAGCACCAGAAGCTAACAACAACGATCTCCGGTACCGGTGCGCTCTCTCTCTCGCTCGCGCTCGGGCACACAAAATGGCTCATTCCACACACACACACACACACACACACACACACACAGAGCCAAGCTTTAATGAAACAGAGACCCAGATGTAATAGTACTGTACTGCGTCATATTATATTCGAATCAATAATTTTTCAAATTATGATTTTTAAAAAAAAATGTAAATCTTTTTTTTGGCATGCCTCTGCGCCCACCAGGGGACCACTGCTTTAGGGGCCCCGTAATGTACAGATCACAATGGCAAAAAACATTGAGCAATACCGAAACGTCTGCGCTCTCATTTATTGCAATCATAAATACAACACATGACTTACAGAAAGATCAGAAATCCTATTTGCCACAGTGTTTCTCGTCAGGCTAATGTTAGCTTAGCCTGTCGCTTCTCATGATTTCTGCAGCCTTCAGCATGCATGTTTTCACGAACTATAGGCTAGGCGTTGATGGTAAAGCTATTTCGCTAGTAATACGGTAGCTAGCTTTCACTGATGCATCACTGATATCTGAGCTAGGGGTAAAAAACAGACTGCTGCTTCTTCAGACCCTCTATCAATTAATTTATCTATTTATCTTCTCTCTTCTCAGTTCTCCTTGCAAGCTGTTGTATTTTTTGCCATGATGAGTCTCTTAGTGGTGGCAGATATTATGTTCTTTGAGCACTTAACACACCAGGCACACAGGTTTGACACCCCATGTAGCCTAATCAACCCGATATCACTGCAAGACGTGAACATGTGACGATTTACCATGCTGGGAGACGTGAAGATGTCACGATTTCGTCCCTTCAAACGTGACAGCTACACGGTATTGTTAACCCATGTTAACCAGTGGAGAAATAACCGGAAATACCAAGCAAATGCTACCCCGACCAACCCTGTCTCCTAAAAATTACGTTCCCACAGAACTAAACTGCATTCTCAATTACGTTTTGCTAGAAACGTATTTTCTCCCACGTTACGTTCGTTATGAACGTATCTCAAATACGTTTATTTTCTACATATTTTTGCCATTTATTGTCTTGCTTAAAATAATGATAATAGTCATTTATAAATATAATTTTAGAGCACACATTTGAAATCAGTAGACGGGGCTGTAATTTCTCCAGCTGTTACTCTCATGAGCGAGGCAGAACATAATAGTTTTTAACATGCCAAAAAGATGCTGTGTAGTTTATTGCACCTCAAACATTAAAACAAATCCAGAGTTACGTGTGTCTGTACTTCCTCTAAGAAGAAAGGACAGTAACAGAAGATCTCTGTGACGCCAGATGTGGTGTTGTTAATGCAATATTTTATCCGAAAAAAATTCAGTTTAGGATGGCCGAAGACACTACACTACCCATAATCCCCAGCTATCGTTTGGGACTACAGTCCCGTTGAAAAACCCTGTGATTAATCTTCAAGCTCTGGGATTGGATGTTGGAGTGGCAGTGCGCCAAGGTTACGCCGAGCGTCAAGCTCTTTGAAATGGAACGAAACCACTGACTATTCAAAACTGGACTCGAACGCCCCCCGAGAACCACACATGCTGGCTATTGTGTTTCGCAACATGTTCTCTATGGCACGTCTCTACTGGGAATTGTAGTTTTAAAAGAAGTTTTCGTTTTTTCCCAAAATTAGAAGTTGACGGTATTAAACTGTGTACAGCCCTGGAGGTTTAGGCGATAGGAAACAAATTGGTGTGTATACATTTAAAACATGTAATTACTAAATGGGTGAAAATCGCTTGTATCCATAATGGCAGCATTAATATATACCCACATGACAGCTCATTGTTACTTTGTAATTTTACTCCACTACAATTCAGAGGTTAACCTGGTATTTTTACTCCACTACATTTATTTTAGTTACTTTGCAGATTCTGATTAATGATGTGAAATATAAACAACCCTTAAATCAGACTTTAGTTACACCTGAGTAAAATTCAGGGAAGGTGATTGTCAAGTGCCAACAATCAGGAGAGATATTTGATAGTTGGTGCTTGAGAAGACTAAACATTTATCTGCAGATCTCTATAAAGTATATTCATTACTCGTTATTCTCTACTAATAGTTAATTAAAGACTGTATATAATTGCTATTTTGCACATCCCTTTCAAGATTTCAAGATTTCCAAAGGTTTATTCACTTATCATATACACAACTACGGTGTATGCAATGAATGAAAAACTTGGGTCACAAGTTCCTCAACAGTGCATTACAAGACATCTATCAATATGTGTGTACCTCCACCATTACACTGTCAAATTCTGCACATTTCTTATTCTATCTACATACATAAGAGTATAATTAATGTGTATAATATCAGTTAAAATAAGTGCTTCAACATAGTTAACATTGCAGGAAAGAGATATATTAGACGTTAAGTACTTTGTCAGGCTTAATATTTATCTGTAGACAGATACCCCCAAAGCTTTTTTCTTATTTGAAAGAAGACCTTAACCTAAAGTATTCTTTAATGTGTTAATAAAGGTTAATTAGTTTGTCTGTTTTGCACATCCTCCTATTAATATCTTTGTACTCAAAATTAATTGACTTATCGTAAGATAAATAAAAATGAACCCCATAACTTTTCTGACCTCGATACATTTACATTTACATGAGGAAGTGACTAGCAGTTTGAAAGGATGTACTTGAATTATTATTATATATTATCATTATGTCAGTGGTCTAAAATGGTCATACAACGGTGCCGACAATATGATCGTTTATCGTAATCATTTCCGGGAAAATTTATCCAACCAAATTAATTATCGTGAGAGGCCTATACATGAAACACACACACACAAACAAATCTACAGGCTTACTCCAAACTGCCAAATATATTAATCAACGCACTCTCACTCTCATATAGTCTTTGACTCTATTTTGGCCTAGTAGAACAATAACCAGCAGACTTTTACTTTTTATCATTTCTACTGGATCTTAGATCTGCGCATGCGCAATACGGGTCGGGGATTGACCAACCGGCTCCCACTGCTCTGCTGTCTGTTCACGTTGTTAAGAGTGGTGGGGGCGGGGAGGGAGCAGATCGACAGCTTGAGCAGCTGCAGGGCTGCCAACATTTGAGTTCAGCTTGGAGTGAGATTTTCTTTTTGGTGAACCGAAAAAAGAAACGTTCATGTGTACAGTGTTACAAATGTTTATTGAACATGTACAAACTGTTTCCCATTAATGTACCGGGCGCTACAGTGGAATACGCACATACAAGTGGACCCGCAACTCATACAATGAAGGCTCAATAATCAGCTCATGGCATATAAAATGGCATATAGGTGTAAGCAGAGGTAAAGTGCTATTTTATAAGTGTGGGGGGGGTCCTCACCTCCTCCTTCCAACAGAAGAGGTACTCATTAAACTGAGCGCCCTCCAACCTAACAAGGCCACTGGCCACGACAATATCCCCTCCAAATTCCTCAGAGACACAGCAACCGCCATCTCACCAGTCATAGCTCACATAATTAACCTCTCCATAAAACAGGGAAAAGTACCCAAAGACTTCAAAATTGCAAGAGTAACCCCCCTGCACAAAAAGGGCAGCAAATTGGACCCAGGCAACTACGGCCCTGTTTCTATACTTACCTCCATCTCGAAAGTCATGGAAAATAGGTCGAAAAGTACCTCGCGGAAAAGAAACTAATCTATGAATTTCAATCTGGCTTTAGAACATCCCACTCCACTGACACATGCCTTCTTTATTTGAGCGACCACATCAAACAAGAGGTGGACGAGGGCAAGTACTGCAGCATGGTGATGCTGGACCTACAAAAGGCTTTCGACACTGTCAATCACACCATTCTAATTGACAAGCTAAAAGCAATTGGTTTTGATAAACTATCGGTGAGCTGGATGCAATCCTACCTGGAGGGGAGAGAACAGATGGTGGAGGTAAACGGTACTCTGTCCCCCCCCCCTCCCAGTGAGCTGTGGTGTTCCACAAGGAAGCATATTAGGTCCGTTACTGTTCCTAATTTATGCAAATGACATGTCATCAGCATGTGACTGCAACTTGTTCCTGTTCGCGGACGACTCAGCCCTGCTGGTCTCCGACAGGAGCAGATTGCAGGTTGAAAAAACTCTCAGCTCCGAGCTCGGCAGAATCTGCACCTGGCTCGCCGATAATAAATTGTCATTACACCTGGGTAAAACAGAGTCCATTCTCTTCGGTTCGAAACATAATCTCAGCAAATCCGACGACTTCTCAGTTGCAGTGGGTGACATTATTGTCACAAGTAAGAAGGAAATTACATACCTAGGATCTATTCTTGAGGCAAACCTCTCCTGTGACAAAATGGCATCCAATGTAATAAAAAAAGTCAATCAAAGAACTTGATTTCTATACCGGATCTCCTCTCTGGTAAACAAAAACACCCTGAAAACTCTGGCAGGAGCACTCATTCAAGGGTACTATGACTATGCTTGCACGTCATGGTACCATAGCACCTCCAAGGCGCTACAAATAAAACTTCAAACATCGCAAAATAAACAGGTCAGACTACTGCTTGACCTTTCATCTAGAACCCACCTCACCTCTGCCCACTTTGACAACCTAGGATGGCTTAGAGTAGACGACAGAGTACAGCTACTTGCAATGGGCCTGGTCTACAAGATCCACTACACCTCTATGGTACCCATGTACATGTCAAAGTTCTTCCCAAAGGTCAAGGAATAGCATGATCATAACACCAGAGGGAGCTCCACAAATCATGTGAAACCCAGATTTGGCACAAAAAAGGGGGAATACACGTTTCGAAATTATGCCACATCAAGGTGGAACGCTCTTCCCACAACTGTAAAGGAAAGTAAAACTATACTTACCTTCAAAACCTCTCTTAAAGAGCACCTTCGGGGGAGAGCATTGCAAAACTGGCCCCGGTAATGGTACAAATATCAACCTGTCGTCCAATGGACAGCTTCCCCCCCCATCTATGTATATACTCGCATTTTAGACTATGTTACGAACTGTATATCTGTAGACTTGGTATGTCTTAAATGTCCGGTTAGGATGTATTAGAACGAAATCTAAAATGAAAATTGTAAATAAGCAATCTGTATGTAAAAAACCACCTGTATGTAAATTGTAAATAAGCCATCTGTATGTCAAATATGTCTTATATGTCTTAAATGATATGATGAATTGGAAATGGGGGACCCTGATGTAAACAAGACGAAAGTCTTTCTCTGGTCTGCATCCCCTTAACAATTGTATTTTTTGAGCTGTACTGTACTGTACCCAATATACAAGCTGTTAATACACTTTTCAATCAATCAATCAAAACTCTAGGGGGCATGCTCCCCCGGGAAGATTTTTTTTTAAATATTGAAGTTAAATGCATCAACTTGGTGCATTTTGAGAGCAACATTAATTTAAGGATACATCTCTCAACATCCATATAAAACAGAACTGTAAACAGATTTTCTTTTTCTTTATGGATATTTTACAAATCACTCACCTTTTAAACTGTATTCTTGTTTTACTGTCATATAGTATTTCATCAGGGGCGGACTGGCCATCGGGACGAATCCCGATGGGCCGGTACTGAAGTGGGCCGGTCGGACGATGTGGACCGGCCGGTAACCGGCAGGGCTCGACATTAAATGGCCCGCTGGCCCGGAAGCACTATTTAGACACCCCGGGCCAGCATAAGGCTCTGTCCTGGGCCCCATTTTGTTCAGTCTGTATTTACTACCTCTGGGGTCCATTGTTAAAAAGCACAACATTTCTTACCATTGCTTTGCAGATGATCTGCAGGTATACCTGCCTGCCTATAACAACAAATAAGGAATCTAGGATTGCCTTGCTTAGCTGTCTGAAAGACATCAAATCATGGATGGAAATCAACTTCTTGACTCTTAATGAAAAGAAGACAGAGATTATAATATTTGGACAGTCTGAACTCCTGGATGGCTTTAATAGTGTACTCGGCCCCTTAGCCTCCTACAGCCGTCCCTCTGTCAGAAATCTTGGAGTCATCTTTGACAACTGTTTTAAATTTGACAAACAGATAAGCTCAGTTGTCAAGACAAGCTTCTTCCAGCTGCGGCTTCTGGGGAAGGTACAAGCCTATCTTCCTAGTAAGGAATTTGAACAGCTAATCCACTTATTTATCACGTCTCGTTTAGACTACTGTAACTCCCTCTATATTGGTGTTGACAAGTGCTTGATCCGTCGCCTGCAGCTGGTCCAAATTGCGGCTGCACGCCTTCTTACTGGGAAGAGACATTATGACCACATCACACCCGTTCTGGCAGACCTTCATTGGCTTCCTGTCAGTTACAGGATCCAGTTCAAGTACTTACTTGTTGTTTTTAAATCATTGCATGGATTGGCACCACATTACCTGTCTGAGTTGTTGCACCGCCATGCTCCTGCTAGAGCATTGCGCTCAGCTCAGCAGAATATGTTGGTGGTTCCTCGGAGCAGGAAAAAAACCAGAGGTGACAGGGGCTGCAGTCGGATAGTTTAAAAATCAGCTCCTAAGTTCTAACCCTATCGTCTATTCCTTGACCTCTGAGTGAAAGGTCACGGGTTAAGGGATAGTGGATAGGAGAATTCAAAAGTATTTAGGAGAAGAGACTGCGCTACTTTAGAGAATCCGAATGCACTTTCACTATCCGACGTGTTTCTGATGCGCCAGCGGACGTCCTGAATGTGCGTCTGCTGCTGTGGGGAAACCATGGAAACTACAGTTTTCTATACAGCGGACTACAACATGGATGTTCAATAAGAACGAGGGACTACTGTGAACTAGGGGTGTTGAAAATAATCGTTTCTACGATGCATTGCGATGCGGACGTGGACGATTCGGTCTCGATGCAGTGACGGAAGATAATCGGTTATAGAGTAGTAACGTTGCTTCCTGATTTTCCGGCCGCGGCTTTACTATAACGTTTTTTCTGTCACTTTAATATCAAATCGGTCGGTGACGCAGAGATCAGGGAACAGACGTGACAGCGGCACAGCAACACGGAGCAGTCTGCTTTATCCACCAACACAAGAACACCAGTCCAGAACCCACAGCAGAAGGACCCGCTCTGAATCACTCCGTGTCGCTGCGGCTCAGACAAAGACAGGGATTTATGTTTTTCAAAAATAATCACGTTACAATCATGTCAGGTTTTTGGTGGATTTAAATAAGTCTTGGATTGCATAGTATGAATGTCCTCTAGCAATTTGCAGATGATACGTGTGTAAAGTTTGTGAAGGCAGGAGGAAAAAAGCTTCCGCGATCACCGTCTCCTCTCCGTTCCTCCAAGCCCCGCCCCCTCCCTGAAAATAATGAGTGACAGGCTGATAGTGACCCGATAGAAACTTTATTATTCACTTAATCACTGAGATATAATGAAGCTAATTTAATCTCATACATTCATGGAATGTATGCAACAGTGAGACAGAGAATGTAAGTGTGCACCCACATGCACTATTTTAGTTGTTATATGCTGTTGTAAATACTCCTGTTGTCTGCTGTGTTCAGACTCAAGTCCTGTGTGTGATGCCTCATTCAGTGTCCTTTCTTAACAGAAGGCCGTGGCTAGAAGCTGCAGCTCGACCGCAGAAGCATTAGCTTTTTGTTTTTGAGGATGGAACAACTTCACACACGGAGGCTAGACCTATACAATTCATTTATTTTGGTTTATAAATTAATATCAAGACATTTATGTTATTGATTTCTGAAGCACTTTCTAAATCATAAAAAGAGAGTTCATATGTATTTACTGCATGTATGCATTGATGAAAAATAAGCCATGTGCAGTAATATAGAAAATTGAGGATGCAACGCATTGGTATGAATCGTGATGCACCGTGATGCACCGGGATATCGAACCGAATCGAATCGTTGACAGGATAATCGTAATCGAATCGAATCGTGAGACCAGTGAAGATGCACAGCCCTACTGTGAACTCATCTCGAGACTCTGCACCGTGCTCTGATGCTGCTGCTTTGCTTTATGAACGTGGACAACAGAGAAACATATTCTTCAGGACCAAAGTTGGAATTGAAATAAAAAAGGAAAGTGAAACTTCTGCTCGTCACCCTCTCCCTCCGGTCCACATCAATACCAATGATCCCAAAGATTGTATGAACTATGAAAAGATGTTAAAATCAATACAGATGTATTTATTATGAACGTTAGTTCTTAACATCTATCACTGTGTATATCACCATTCAAACATCTTTTAAAAGTTGAACAAACTCCACACAGCTTAGTAAAGACTGAAATGTTGACTTTATTTGATCATTTCAGTAAAAACTAACATTCATATTTCTCTTTTTGATAATAATACTGATGAACGTTCAAAACAAAGCACTTTGACAACTCACCATCTACGTTTTAAAATGCTTAATAAGCACCGTAACTTTCACGATATCATTTCTCGGTCATAATCGGTTGTTTCCGTGAACGGCTGATTGTTGAGTGACAGCAAATGTTGCGGCTGCAAGGCATTGTGGGGCAGCATTTTCGCTTCTCCTGTCGATTAGGGAGGTCCAGTGGTTCCTAAGCTAAAGGAGGCTATAACGGAAGTTTGAAACCTCCTTTCCTATCATTCTCATCATTCTCGAGAATTCGAACGGCACTTATCATGGCTGCCACTGAGGGACTTCCGGGTCATTTCACTCCTTTAGGAAGGTTCCTAAGCTAAATGGACTATTCGACTTCAGCCCCTCAGTATTGCAGCCTCCCAGCACATATCCGGACTGTTGAGTCTATTGCACTTTTTAAATCCCAGCTAAAAACTCACCTCTTTGCACTGGTTTTTAATACTAGTTGAGCATTACATTTTTTCATTTGTATGTGTTTTTTTATTTATTTATTTTTTATATGTTTCTAGTTATTGTGCTTTTTATTATGTTTTTTAATTATTGTTTTTATTATCGTACCCCCATTGGGTTATTCACTATTGTAGTTACTGCCTGCCCCCTACAGCACTTTGGTCAACCGAAGGTTGTTTTAAATGTGCTATATAAATAAATAAAGATTGAGATTGAGATAGTGTACTTTCCACTTGCCCGCTCGGGCCACTACAAATATTGCTTTAAAAAAATTGTCCTGTGGTATTGGTATTTTGACTAGCAATTTAGTTAAATAGTTTCGTTTATCAACGCTACAACATAGCGTTCCGTGAGTCGGTTGTCGTTGTTGTCGATGTTGGGGGGGGAAAGCAAACAGCTGTCCCGTGAGCGGGAGCGCGCACCTTCACTACAGACTATCGCGCCACCTAACCATTCGCCCAATTGTTTTTAATACCAGCGGTAACCGGCCAAGCGCCGGGCAAAAAACAATCTTTAAATAAAAGAAAGTCACCGGAGGAGTTAAAGGAGAGTGACAGGGAGCGTGAGAAGAAGAGGGAGAGAAAGTTTCAGCCAGCTTGATCGATGGAGTTGGCTGCAGTGAGGCGTCCTAAAACCCTTTTATAATCTATCGATTAGATTTATGATTCGAAAATTATAAAAGTAGGGTAGACATGTGGAGATTATCCGGCTGAACAAAGCGTGCATTTATCAAACAGGTGTGTTTCCCACAGACCTTATTTCCAGCTATTTTCCAAAACCCTTGCCGAGGGAACCAGCAGCTTACTTCCTGGTTTCAGGACGCGTCACTGGCTGCACCTCTCAATATGATGCCAGTATAAACGAGGTCTTCTGTCGGCTCTGTACATCAATGCCTTCTAAACATTTGTTGAACCAAATTAGGGTAGGCTATAGAGGTGGTGATTTGTAATGCAAATCTTTCTTCAGATTTATTTTTCCACTTGTGTCAGTCGGTCAGGTTGAAGGAGCCCATCGTTCAACTCCTTGACTAATCAGCCAAACGTTCAGATGCTGCTTTTATGAAGGCACTGCTGACTTCGTCAGCTTTGAAGGTAAGATTTCAGTAATGAATCGCTAGCAGCTTATATATCAATGATGCTGGGTAACTAACAAGCAGGATTTAGATTGATTATGTGTTTTTATTGTTATTTTGGTTTTTATCTGCTGAACCTGACCGTGTCAGCCATCGGCTTTTTCTGTATGATATGACTTAACTGCTAGCACTAGTAGAAATGATTGTTCTTCAAAGGTATTATTCAGTCTTAAAAAAATAATAGCCTACTGAATAGGCTACTCTACAGCAGTGAATGAAGGATGAGCCTAAAACATGGTCATGCATCCAAAATGTTTATTTTTAACAAAATCTCTTGAGTGCATGAACGACCAATACCTACACTCTTCCATGAGTGGGGTCAAAAATGAGAATCAATGTGTTTTTGCAAGGAATTTACAAAATGTCTTTAATTTTGGTTAAAGGTGATTATATTTATTATATTTGGGTCAACAAAAGACTGATTTTACATTTAACATGCTTATTTATAACTTTTTATAAAAACAATTCACAAGAAATAACATAAAAAATCTTCAAAAACTGTTGTTAGTATGTCCATCTGTCTGGAGGACAAACAAGAGAATGAACATACATAAGACCAGAACACTGTCCACTCACATGGGCCCACACACACGTCTTTTCTCTATTCACTGTGTGCGGTTGTCACAAACTATTAGCTTTTGGCTGTGACCGTTGCACGCTGGGGTACGGCATCTCCAACAGCAATTGGTGGCTTTGCGATCTTTGTTTCTTGGACACATCTGGCACCTCTTTCTCTTCTGTTGGCCCTCTGTGCTTCTCTCCTGTTGCTGGTTTGCAGCTTTTGTCACTCCACACCTTCCCATTGCTTCAGTGATGTAGGTTGGTAGGTTCGGGGTACCTTCCAGTCGACTTTTCATGTGAGGAAATGTTGCCGTGCGTTGGTGATACCTGTGGAAATGTCAGGGTGCTGAGCCCTGAAAAATGAGTAGGCGTTTAGAGTGGCTATATCAATCATGTTGTACCACAGCACCATGGGCCACCTCTGTGTCTGGCGCTTGCAGGTGTAGTAGCCAACCATCTGGTCAACGGTATCTACACCTCCTTTGGTCTGGTTGTAGAAGAGGATTATTTCTGTTTTTTTCTTTTGACTGTTTTCATCCACCATCTTGCTGTGGTGCATTGTGCTGAGAAGCAGAACAGCCTTTCCCTTTTTTCGAGTGGGGTCTGCCTGCAGACCTCCACTCTCAGGACAGTTCCGGTGCAGACCTCCATTCTCAGGACACCTCCACTGTCAGTACAGGAAGTCCACGCTAAGAATTCCAAAATAAAATCACCACTATCAGTACAGTGCCACTTTCCAAACAGGAAATGCACGCAAATACAAAATAAAATCGGATCGTGACGGATCGTGACACTTATTATATACATATGTATATATCTATATATATATATATATAGATATATACGGACACCTTGTATTGTAGTTACTATCAGTACAGCCGCAGCGCTACTTTCCGAACAGGAAATGCACGCAAATACAAAATAAAATAGTACTGACACTTATTATATACATAAAGTGTATCTATAGATATATATAAAAATAGGGACACCTTGTATTGTTTACTCTCAGTACAGCACCACTTTCCGAACATGAAATGCACGCTAATACAACATAAAATAGCACTGACACTTATTATCTATATAGATATATCTATATATATATATATTTATTTATATATATAAATACGACATCTTGTATTTTAGTTACACCCGCTAGACAACAGTGGAAGGTTCGAGAAACAACCGTGTTTGCCGGGTGCACCGCGGCGGAGGTGGGGAGGTTCCAGCTGGGAACCTCCACCCCAAAAAATATTAAAACCGGGGGAAAGTGAAAAAAAGTGTCGTGAGGAGGGCAGAGTCCCCTGTCAACTCCCGTTACATTCCTCCATGGTGTCATTTGAGCAAAACACTTTTACGAGAACCAGGCTGGGGGGGTCAAAAGGGCTTGACCAAGGCCGACCCAAAGTGCACTGTGGTCGGACTCATCACCTCCGTGATGAGTCTCCATTGTGATTTGGTGGGCGGGGAAAAAACGCGTCAGAATCGTCACTTCCTGTACTGACAGTGGAGGTGTCCTGAGAGTGGAGGTCTGCACCGGAACTGTCCTGAGAGTGGAAGTCTGCAGGCAGGCTCCCATGCTTTTTTCTGATATAGCTATAGTTCATGGTCATGCTGCCATTGAACCCAAATTCAGTGCTGTGGACCTCCCTCGACTTGGAAGCCTTCATCACTGGAGGGATGTCTGGCTTGTTCTGTCGCAACGTTCCCACAATAGTCAGACCCTTCTCCAGGAGATGCTCTGCAAGAGGCACACTGGTGAAGAAGTTGTCTGTGGTGATGTTGCGACCTGTGTGTCTGAATCCACTGCACAACTGACGGACAGTGTTTTCCCCTAGATTCTTCTGGACTTCTTCCCCTGGTTGTCTCCCTGTGTACACAATTCCATCAATTGCATAAGGGGTGCGTGCATCACAAACCCAGAATATCTTTATGCCGTATTTGGCAGGCTTGCTTGGCATATACTGCAAAAACGTGGTCCTCCTTCGAAATGGTACATGTTGTTCGTCCACTGTGACACAGTGGGGATGAATGTCTGCCTGCAGTTGACCAGGAACAGGTCCCATATGTAGCGGAAGGCTGTCATGTGGTCTGTTTCCAGTCGGGAGGCTCTGGTCCTCTTGTCATCATAGCGCAGCAAACGGCGAATATCTTTGAAACGTCCAATTGACATTGTGGCCTTGTGCATTATGTTGTGTAGAGGACTCCCAAAGAGCACATGGATTGGTACATCCCAGTTTTTCTCACTTCCTGCAAGAATGGTCAATCCAATGAAGGCCATGAGCTCCTCTTTGCTTAGATTTGTCCACTCTTTTCCTCTGTTTGTTGCGACTCTTCTTCCCTCCATGTTTGTGCATCTCAACACCTCTTCTAATATACTATCAGTGATAAACAGCTTCCATGCATCTATTGGAGAGACGGTGCTAAACCCAGGTGCAGGCCCTGACCGACTTCTCAGTAAATTGTGGCTTGGTGTTTTAGCCTGGGTGGGAGGTAACTCTGCCCAGTAAGAGCCCTTGCGGCTCATTCTGTGGGACACAATATTAATTTCCTCTTCGGAGGACTCAGAGAACTCCTCTGTGTCTGACTGATCTTGTTCGGCAGGGGCAGGTTGGTTCCCAGACAGCCTGACATGTCCAGGTGGACAATAATCTGGATCCTCTACATCTGAGATGTCAGATCCTGAGTCAATCCCACCGATGGGCTTTTCATCCCATCCGTTCAGGATCATATCTCGAGCAACGTCTTCGGGTATCCTAGCTGGCCTCCAAGTAGCCATGATAGTCTAGATGAGAAAACATAAAACAAACAATGTTTGAATGACACACACAACTATAAATCAATATGTAGCTATCTAAGTAAATGTCTGTGCATTTATATGTAAGTAAAAGCGCAGACATGCATGTGTGTACACACACACACACACACACACACACACACACCAATCAATATTCAATAATCATATAATAGGTTACCTAACAGGTTAGCTTTTATTAGAAGGAATTAGGAATACAGTGAGTCTCTACACAACAAATGCAGTAATATCAGCTGGCTTACTAAGCTAGTGTAATGTTAGCTAGCTTAGTAAACTAGTGTAATGTTAGCTAGCTTAGTAAACTAGTGTAATGTTAGCTAGCTTAGTAAGCTAGTGTAATGTTAGCTAGCTAACAGAGTACTAACATTACTACTAACATTATTTTGTATATTGGTCTACTTTGTTGACCAACATGATACTCTATCACAGAAAAGTAATGGAGTTGATACATGAAGATAATTGGCCTACTAATGCTGCTGTGTCAAACTGACCTCCTGGTGGTGAGACTGCGGGCATCAGATGTGTAAGTGGGACAGCATATGTATCCTGACAGTCACAGTTGGTAAGAATCAAAGGTTCCCAAGGCAAACCCTTCTGTAGGAAATGTTTGGGGTCATTTTTGACCCCGCTTATGAAAAACTGGGGTAGTGACACAAAAACTGCAATTTCTTAAAATGTATGAAAATATTTAAAAAAATTCAAATGGCCTCAAGTCACAAACATGTTTTATGAGGAATACCTGGAATATGGAAGTGTAAAAACTTTTAATGTCAGAGATTTTGAAGAATAACAACCCTCAGGGTCATTTTTGACCCCACTTATGCATCTAAGGGTTGAAAAAAATAATTTGCACTTTTTTTTATTCAGCCTCATATGTCAGCCATGGCTGTTGCTGCTGCTGCTGCTGGCAGAGGCTGCTGCTGCTGGAGGAGGGTGCTGCTGCTGGAGGAGGGTGCTGCTGCTGGAGGAGGGTGCTGCTGCTGGCAGAGGCTGCTGCTGCTGGCAGAGGCTGCTGCTGCTGGAGGAGGGTGCTGCTGCTGGCAGAGGCTGCTGCTGCTGGCAGAGGCTGCTGCTGCTGGAGGAGGGTGCTGCTGCTGGAGGAGGGTGCTGGTGCTGGCAGAGGCTGCTGCTGCTGGAGGGTGCTGCTGCTGGAGGAGGGTGCTGGTGCTGGCAGAGGCTGCTGCTGCTGGAGGGTGCTGCTGCTGGAGGAGGGTGCTGGTGCTGGCAGAGGCTGCTGCTGCTGGAGGGTGCTGCTGCTGGAGGAGGGTGCTGGTGCTGGCAGAGGCTGCTGCTGCTGGAGGGTGCTGCTGCTGGAGGAGGCTGGTGCTGGCAACTGCTGCAGGTGATGATTGCTGAAAGAAGAGGAGGCTGGAGGCTGCTGACGGAGGACCGGCAATGGAGATGCCAAGTACATCGATGGCAACGAGTAAGGTGTTTGGCAGTGGCCTAGATGTTATGACCTTCGGTGCAGAGGTCTGTTGGGTCTTCTTTGCCTTCTTACTCTGACTCTTGCTGCCAAGATACCCTTTATGTTTATCCTTCCTCTCAGCCCTGATGCACTTTGATGCAATCCTTAACCTCAGCCTGATGTATGTTCAGAGGATTTTTTTTTCTTCAGGTCATGGCATGAGGGCAGGTTGCTGTCCAGCAACATGGCTTCTTGTTCCAGCTGTGACACTGCATTTGAGGACTCCATGAGGGAATCGCTCGTCCTCACAGGGAACAGCTGCTCCACGTTCTGAACAAGGGTGAAAACCTCATCAGATGGTAATCTGGCTCTAATTTGGTCTGTGTTGAAGATTTTTTTAAACTTTAGATTAATCAAATTGTGTTGTTTTTTTTAATGCCGAATGAATCCTCTTCTGGTTTACCAGAGCCCTCTCGGCTCTCTTTCTTAGTAACCTCTCCCTTCTCAGTTGCCTCATTAGATCCTCCACGTGAGCCCGGTCACAACTGGCCCTTGGCAGTCTGGTCCCTGGAGCACCTGACCCTGGCAAACTGGCCTCTTCATAGCTGACCCCTGACTGACTGGCTCCTGGCACACTGATCTCTGGTAAGGTGGCCTCTTGATTGTCGGCCCCTGACATACTGGCCCCTGGCAGTCTGCTGACATCTGTCTCACTCTCTCTGTCTGTGATGTCCCTTTCATTCCCTTGTAACTCCACCTCGATATCTCCCTGCATCTCTGTAACAATAACAAGGCAATTGCTGTTATATGTGTATGCTGCCTTTACATGTGCACCTATTGTCATGTAAGGGTACACCACACTCCTATAGTGACATTCATCTAAGTTCATCTATTGGCAATGTTACAGTATGAAGAGATCTGTCGATGATCTACATGTGGTATATGAGTCTTCAGAGAATCCCTGAACCCTGGTAGCTTTGAAGCTGTATAATCTGAAGGTTGCATTAGGAGTGTAGTCTATCTTGATTTATATAACATGGGAAACATTGTTGGCTTCATATATCATACCAATGTGTGATGTGCCATAATAGGTGTGGTCATCATTCCTGACATTAACAGCTGGAGGCATACTCCTTGACTGGTGTTGTCTGTTGACCATTGCCATCCATCTCTTCCTTCACTCTACGTCCTTAGGGCAGCCATACATCCGGAACCCCTTCTCGGATCCATCAGAGCATCCAAATGCTGCACATCCAACCATGGTATGACAACGATCTATTCAAATGCAATATCAACGAAAGTGCCATAATATTTATTGTGCTAACATTTTAACATGAATATTGCTATGTCCTCTGTTCAGTCTGCTCCCAACTGTATTCTCTCCCCTTATTCACCACTGTTCCTATTCTTGCTGTGCTTCTTAGGGCCCAGGAAACAGACGGAGAGGATGTCCCTTTCACAAAGAACCTTCTTGTTTTTTTCAAAATGGTTAGGCTCCTGATGCCCGAGAGTTCTGTATTGCTTTTTTGTAAATAGTATTGCTTTTTTATAAATAGTTGCTTTTTTGTAAATAGTTGTTTGTAAATATTTGTAAAATGCCCCCCCCCCACCCACAATTGTTGTTCGCACAATTATGCTTCTGTTTTTCACTTTCTGGTGCCATTGTTCAGCCACTGTATTGGTAAGCAACCATTTGTTTTGGCCAAAATGTGTTATTCACACTCCTGACTCCAGTTTGATGTGCTGCACTCTCCTCTGAGTGGTCCTGAGGTCAGGCAGAGGTCATGGCTTGGAAGGTTTTATATCCTGTTGTGCCTAATATGAATTGCTTTTTTCAGTTTCTCTTTTTTTTTATTGTCTCTTCACTGGATCACCTCCCTCTGGCAAAGTGGCCTCATCATTTTAATTTGTATTGTTGACAAACCTGTTTGTGTTGCTCTGTTGAACCAAGGTTCAACAGCAGCTTCTGTAAATAGTTTTGTTAATAGTTTGAATATTTATCATAGTAATCATTTTCAGTCTCCCACTCTCTCAATTTAATTTATCGTTTCTTTGCCCCACTATATGTTTTGTTGTCCAAGGGCACTCATTTGGTCTGTGTTGAAGATTGTTTTACACTTTAGATTAATCAAAATGTGTTTTTTGGCTGAATTAATCTTTTTCTGTTGAACTCTAACCCTCGTTGTTCTCCTTCTCATTCATTTTACTTTGTTTTGTTCTAACACACATCACTTTTTCCATACACTGTTCTTAATACTTGTTCACATATTTGTTCGTCCCTTTTACTTTGTTCTTCCTGTTGTTCTTGTTCAAACACATATATCAATTGTTCATCCACTGTTGTGGTAAAATGATATTCATAGTCTTAACATGATCATGCTACCCATGCTAACTTAAACACAAGCGTTTCCCTCCAAAAATGTAAAACGTATCTAAGTAATAGGCTACCAAGCTTTCCGTTGTCACCCTGCCTCTCCAAATGCAAAACTGTCAATAAAAAGTATGCAATAATGCAATTACAGCTGAAAAAGTACTTGGGTGTGTGTGTGTGTTTTTTTAATATATATGTACCATTCAATAACGCAATCGCTGCTGTCTGTCTGTCCCATAGAAGAACATGACAGCGCAGCGCAACTATACTACGGACGTGACTGCCCTGGCAGTGACAGCAACATAGCCTGCTTGTGCTGCCACACTTTCCCCTCAAAACATCGTTAGATAACGAAACTTGTAAATAGTGCCAATCCATACAAAGTGTAACCACATCATGTAAATATGAAAGCAATCTTTAAAAAATAACAGCGTTGGTTTAATCTATGACTATTTTGACCATGTTTGTGCTGTTTTTGCCATAGAGAAGCATTGGCACGGAAGTGCGTTTGGAACTATCCCGGCATACATAAACCACGTGACCGGCTGGCGGCGACATCAAAGAGTGTCGTAACTCTAGGGCTCTTGGGATTGTGAATCACTGCATGTGTGGTTTACGTCAGTTCTTGTCAATTTACGGCATCCCGCCATTTTATTTTCAACATACAGCTAACCTCACCACCGCCACAACTAAACAACGCACACGTTCAACTATCTGTCGCCGAACGGCCTGTGTACGTTCAGCGGACCACCTTTAACTTATTGTTGGTCCATCGATTTGCTAAAGTAGCGTGGCTCGGTAGGCCTGCTTGCACCGTTCGCTGGACCTCCTGGTTCATGGTGTGATCTCTGAAGATATTGGAGGAGAGAGGGTAAGAAATAAGCTCGAGGTTCCTTGTTAGCATTGATAGCATGCTTAGCTTGAATGCTCGGTTGAATACCTTCACTACGGTCCCAGTGCAGTAGCGATGATGACCGGAGGAAAACTATTGTTCCGTCAGTACTATCTAGAATGAACACAATGTTTGTGTATAAGCAACGATGTTTGGTTTTGTGATAAAACGTACACACTGGGTATCTGATGGAAGTCGTAAACAACAAGCGGCACATGTGTGTGTGCTGTCTGCGAGCTTCCGTTCTTGGTGTGGGCCTGCGATTTACTGGTAGTTTTATGTTAAAGTTCGTTTTTGGTAATTGTATGGTATTAACTGTTATTATTAGGTGAAAGATGACGCAGTTTTTACCCCCGAATCTGCTGGCTCTCTTTGCCCCGCGGGACCCGATCCCTTTCCTGTCTCAGTTGGAGAAGCTACCCCATGAGAAGCATCACAACCAGCCGTACAGCGGCATCGCACCGTTCATCCGGCATTTCGAGGTCAGTAGCTATTCTTTTGTTATATCTTTATGTGTTGATTTTTGTTGATTTTCATTTTCCAGCGAACGTTCCCATTCTAATTATTATTTTTAAAATCCCCATGTGATCAGGATCCTAGAGATGCCCCCCCACCAACAAGGGCAGAGACCCGTGATGAGCGGCTGGAGAGAAAGGTGAGCTATGAAATGATGACCTTGACATGAAACCCTTATGTAGATTTGCTAGATCAGGATGTAACAGCCGTGTGTATGAGACACTAAAACTCAGGCTGTCTAAAACCCTGCATAGATGCTGCTATAATCTGATGATGGAACGCATCATCAGTACTTTTTCTTTTAGACATCGATACAGTACATACCAGTCTGTAAAATATTCTATATGTTATGCTCCCATGTGATGCATTAGCATAGTCAAAGTAATTGACAGTGAAAGCATAGATAGTGGGTTTGATCATGGGGATACTTTAAGCAAGTGCCTTGAGTATTGAATATTATACATTTTTAAAACAATAGTTTTTAAAATGGGTTCTGGCATCACCTTTTGGGATCAAAGCAGTAGCTCAATCTGTAGTAACTAGGAAAGAGATGGGTCACCGGTTCGAGCCCCCATCAGAGCAGATACTGGTAGCTGGAGAGGTGCCATCACCTGTCCGATACCAGAACAACTTTAATAACGGCGTTGTGATGCCAAACGGCGTCAATTCAGACTGAAACACATTCACTTATGGGGATGAGGGATATCACACAACCCCTACACATTGGTATTTGTTAGAGCCACCCTTTGTTGCAATAACCGCCTGAAGTCTTCTCAGATAACCAAATGACCAGCTCTGCACAGTGTTCTGGAGGGAATGTTGCCGTTCTTCTCCTGGCAGATTGGCTCCCGGTTGTTCGGGTTGGTTGGATGATGCCTGTGAACCGCAGTTTTCAAACAGTGTCACATATTTTGATGGGGTTGAGATCTGGGGCCTAATTTATTACGCCGTGCGTAGGGTTCACGTGGGAAGGTTGCTTGCGTGGTAGAAATCCAAAAAATAGGTACAGAAATGTTCCAACATTTTCCGATTCACCAAACATTGCGTACCGGCGAGGAAAGTGCGTACAGCACTTCCTACGCCGGTTTCCCTTTATAAATCACAATCGACACGAAATGCGGTGCAGCTTTTGCGGGCTTCACGTAACGCCCAGATTCGCCTATAAATAGTCAAAGAAACGCCCATTCATTCATTCTGACTGACTGCATGAAGGAGAGCAGGAAATGACGACAGAGCAGCTAAAAAAGATGTCTCACACCGTGTCAGATTCTGGTTCTTTTGGGAGGTGGAGATAAATCACATTGTTTGGTGGATGCCGTTTGAACCAGAGGAGCAGCATGGAGGTCGGATCGTCACCAATATAAATAAATAAGTGGTCCGAAAAAGGTTCATGACAAAAGAAATACACATAGCCTTCCTCAGGCAAACATTGCGTAGAAATTGGCGTACGCCATTTTTTTGAGCGTATATCCCTTTTATAAATGAGGCCCCTGGACTTTGACTTGACCACTTTAAGACGTTAACCTTTCTATTGTTTTACCACTGCTGTGTAATGTTGGTCTTGTCCTTTGGATCCTTGTCATGCTGAAGGGTTCCGTTTCTCCAAAGTTGTTTTTTTGTAGCACAAAGCAATTTCCAGGTGGCCGACGGGCAAACGTGCTAAACGGCCTCCGTATTTTCCTCCATGTACTTTGCTCCATCCCAAATGCCCAGTGCCTGCTGATGAAAAGTATCAAGCAACATGAGAGGTATTCCTCGAGGCATGGGCAGATTTGTGCCAAACCTAGGGCTTTGAATTTTGAGAAAAAACATCTGCATCTCCGTCTCACCAGACCTAAAACCCTCTCCCAAATCTTAAAAGGGTCACTAATCCTTTCTGGCAAACTCCAGACATGCTTTCATATCACTATAGTTGAATAATGGCGTCTTTCTAGCCACCCTCCTATATAGGCCAGTGTTATGCATAGCTCTGGTTGACTCGTGCCCCTTCACCCCGCTCAGCCACTGAACTCTGTAACTCACTCATACCCCTTTCCTACCAAAGCAGTTCCAGAGCCAGTTGAGGGGGGGGTCCTGTCTAGGTGGTGTAATGCACCTTCCACTATTAATCCAACAGTTCAAACAGGGATATCCAAACACATTTAAACCGTTTATTTGTTTTAATCTTAAATATTTTCTCCCAATATTCGTTCTCATAAATAGTGCCTGAATGCACCGACTCCTCTGATACCAATGGCTAACATTACATTATAATCCTGATGATTTCAAGACTGATGCGTCTTGTTCATAATTTTGAGCAGTTCACTTTTTCAAAAACATTTATATTTTGGTAGAAACAAATGCAAACGTTTGCTTACCGAATTGCAAAGGGATCACTCGGATGTATTCATGGGGGTCTAGCAGCACCATAGATAACATTTATACAGTATTAGCAATACATTTGATCTAATTATAGATCCATATCATATATTTACCTGTCTGTTCTTCTCATTGGGTTGCTGTATACACTTCTTTTTAATTATCATTACAGCTGATGCAGTGGGCAAAATGATCCTTCAATCCCAAGAGGGGGAATTGTTCCAAGCAAAGACTACCAATATCCTGTTGTAATGCAGACAGTGTTCCAGTTACATATGTCAATATAGAATTACAAATACTGTATTTATTTTTCTACTGACTTACTTGACCTGATTCATGCTTCTACCACGAATGTTCAGTTTACAGCTGCTTTTGATACGATTCTTTCTGAAACATGGGTGTCTGTACAGTTGTGGAAGATTGACCATTTCCTGCTAATGTTTTGTTTTGCAGAGGCGAGAGAAGATTGAGAGGAGGCAAGCAGTGGTGGAGACGGAGCTCAAGCTTTGTACGTTTTTCTAGTGCCGTACAATTGATGCTTTTTCACTGTATATGGTTACTTGTTCTGAACTAACTTCATTTGACTATTTGCGTTATGACAGGGGACCCCCATAATGATCCCAATGCACAAGGGGATGCCTTCAAGACTTTGTTTGTTGCACGAGTGGTGAGTATGTTGAAACAAATGAATTTGTGTTTTGAAATGTGCTCTGTAGACAAAGGTAATGTGATTGAATATTTTTGGTTTATGTCTAATGTTATTCTGTTTCTGCTATAGAACTATGATACTACAGAGTCCAAGCTTCGCCGTGAGTTTGAGGTCTATGGTCCCATCAAGCGGGTATGTTCAGTTTCTGTTTCTCACATCTTGAGACCTGTACAAACGTAACATTAATTACACCAACTGATTATATACTCTTAATTCCTCAATTAGTAGCTATCACATCTTCCTGCAAGTACTGTACTGCCGGCAAGCAAAGACATTAAATCCATTAATATAAATGTTTTTCCTTAGTCTGTCATTGTTGTGTTTAAAAAAAAACCTAAGCAGCAAAGATAGGAAACATACATTGTGTACACTTCCCAATCTGTTTGAATATAGATTCTTAAATAGATTCAGTTGTGCATTGTCAGTTTAGCAGAAATTGTGATTTAAATCACATTTGAACACTGTTGCAAGTCTGAAGGTACGTTCCCACCGGACGTGATGCTATTTTTGTTTAGGGTGCCCGATTACATGTCAAGGCATAGACGCAAATTCACACTTGTGGCGCGATTGCCTGGCGTTGAATCAGAAAACCAAAACATTAGCCGTTAGCACACAGAGCTCACAGCTCCTCATATCTGTTCAGAAGCTGGAGAAAAGTTCTGAATGTACAAACTACAGACTGTCTATGGCAGGGGTGCCCAATACGTCGATCGCAAAGGTAGTGCGGGTAGATCGCATTGAAAATTAAAAAAATATATACAGTGGGGCAAAAAAGTATTTAGTCAGCCACCAATTGTGCAAGTTCTCCCACTTAAAAAGATGAGAGGCCTGTAAAATTCATCCTAGGTACACTTCAACTATGAGAGACAGAATGGGGGAAAGAATCCAGGAAATCACATTGTAGGATTTTTAATGAATTAATTGGTAAATTCCTCGGTAAAATAAGTATTTGGTCACCTCCAAACAAACAATATGTCTGGCTCTCACAGACCTGTAACTTCTTCTCTAAGAGCCTCCTCTGTCCTCCACTCGTTAACTGTATTAATGGCACCCGTTTGAACTCGTTATCAGTATAAAAGACACCTGTCCACAACCTCAAACAGTCACACTCCAAACTCCACTATGGCCAAGACCAAAGAGCTGTCAAAGGACACCAGAAACAAAATGGTAGACCTGCACCAGGCTGGGAAGACTGCATCTGCAATAGGTAAGCAGCTTGGTGTGAAGAAATAAACTGTGGGAGCAATTATTAGAAAATGGAAGACATACAGGACCACTGATAGTCTCCCTCGATCTGGGGCTCCACGCAAGATCTCACCCCGTGGGGTCAAAGTGATCACAAGAACGGTGAGCAAAGATATAAAGGTATATAACAAAGTATTGAGATTAACTTTTGTTATTGATCAAATACTTATTTTCCACCATCATTTGCAAATATTTTTTTTTAAATCAGACAATGTGATTGTCTGGTTTTTTCTTTTCTTCACATTCTGTCTCTCATAGTTGAAGTGTACCTAGGATGAAAATTACAGGCCTCATCTTTTTAAGTGGGAGAACTTGAACAATTGGTGGCTGACTAAATACATTTTTTGCCCCACTGTATGTACGTGTGTGTGTGTATATGTGTATATGTTATATATATATATATATATATATATATAATATATATATATATTTTTAAAGTTAGCCTATCATCCATCCGGCATTTGCCACTTGATTGACGTACAGGTAAGCCAGTCTGAGTTGTATTGTGCCATACGGGTTCATGCCGTTATGACGGGGCCTCACCTCCTCATCTGAAGCGCAACTGTGGCTTATGCGGTGCAATTAGTGTAACCGCGCCACAGTTGATCCACCGCTTAGTCGACTTTTGTTGGTATCTACATGGACATAAGCCCTGCCTCCTAGCCAGCGCGTGTTGGTTAAATGACACTAGTAAAAACAGCCGACGGCTGCCGTCAAACTTGAGCAATTGAAGTGCTGCAAATCTTCACATCGCTTTAATCACTTAATCACCATTAGAAAATAAACAGTTCAAGGTCACAAAAGTATTTCCAGAAAGATGTTTATAGATGGCATATTAAACAAGTCTATATTTTATTATTGTTAAGTTTCAGCTGGTTTGGATTCAACTAAAGTGTGTGGCCTGTATATCTAATGGGTGTGGTAGATCTGTTTGGGTAAAGATGCCAACTAATGCCTCCATTCCTGTTTGTTTCAGATTTACATAGTCTACAACAAGAGGACGGGAAAGCCTAGGGGCTATGCATTCATTGAGTATGAGCATGAACGAGACATGCACTGTGAGTACCAATATTAAGAGCTCTCAGCCAAAACCATGATGATGTATGATCACAGGTTTATGAAGAGTGATGTCTGACATGCAGGTGGGCTCTTCAGTTGAACCCCCTCTCCTTTTTACTATATTGATATTTTAGGGAATGATCCTGGGTTGTCAACATTCTCCCTTACAAGGGTGACTACCATCTAATCAAACCAAATATATGGTTTATTGAATCAGAGTACTTTACCAGATTTATGTTTTTCCAATTGCATGTTGAAACCAGAGCCTGGTGGTTGTGTGATGTGTCTGTGTTTGATGCGTGTCATTGGTTGACCAATAGTCTGGTTGAGGAGGGGAACCACTTCATTCAGTGGGGCATTCTGGGAAAAGAGGTAGAACTGTCTTTCATCTGTGAACCTCAACCTCTGGCCTTTCAAAGGGCACACGGTCTTAAACTGTGAAGCGTGGTAGCTCTGTGGAAGATCATCTTTCCTGGTGGGACTGTGATGGTAAGCACAATGGTCACATTGGTCACCAAGCATCAACAGCTTGTTGGCCAACAATGTTTTACGGATTGTTGGAAACCTAGCTTGTTTTGGCAAACGTGTTTATTGGTAGTCTTCAAACCTGGTCAATGTGAGATTGGTTCAATTTACTGAGTTAGAGTAGATTTTAAACTGATGGTGATGCCATCGTGAAGAGGGAGTACCGTCATTAGACGAGTGAATGGTGCAAGCTAGCCCAATAACACCATTCTAAGATATAAAATGGCCTCGTCAAGACCACAGCATCATGTCGTCACATCAGGGGCTGAACTGAGGGGGATGTGGGGCTAAACAGTATATTAACTGTGTGTTGTTCTCATTGCCACTGCAGCCGCCAATCTGTGATGGCTATTGGCCAGAGCTGGCTGGCAGATGATGATGGTTATGATACATCTACACCCTACTACCACAGCTCAGTATATGGTTGGTATAATGGGTTTGTATGATGGGTAAGATTTCTTTCCACCCTCCATCTCCTACATAGGAAAGAGGAGCTACGTTCAATGGGTAAAGTGTATTACTTTGCAAGCCTTAAAGGGCTTTTACAGCAGTAACTACTACTTGGATGTTAGGCTTTGACCATTGAACGCACCCCTGACCACTAGCTTTTTAAATGTTACCCAATGATTTGGCCTTTTTTGTTGAAGCCACCTCAGTAGGGCGTATGCTTCTCAATAGCAATAATGTAGCTGTATGCAAAGGGAGGGTGACATGTTACACAGCTGTAAGTCCTGGCACATTCTTGTGGAGGTAGTTGTAATTTAATCCAGCAGGGAAGCCACATCAGTCAAATGATTGTCATGAGTTTATTCCTTTTTAAATACAGAAACATATGTGGTAGGTTCCTCAGTATTCTGTCACTATGTAGGCTGTACAGAAAATGTAACCTGCATTGACTGTCGACTAATAATTTTGAAAAAGTATATTAAATCTTCATGTCAGGTTGGCACTGTGTGCAGGCACATTTATCTTAACCAAACAGTTTATTTTATTATCCTGTGCATATCAATCCATACTTTCGTGTCACAATTTATACATCGAAGCCTTTCTGCGACTTAATTCCCTAATCTGCCAATTATTTTGGAGCAAAATGTTCTCTGTCTGGCATGTTGTAGGTGCCAATTAGCCACTACCCCTTTTCGTTTATAAAGTATTCAGTCCGGCTGGGGTTGATGTACAATGCTGTCCAAAGTAACGGGACTGAGCTGGCTTTAATAGAAATGGTCGATGAGGGGAGTTATTTTTGTAACTCTGCTAAATGGGCTTTCCATACATGTCTTCACTACATAACAAAGGTAGACACTAGTTTCTGTAGCCTCACACATGAACTCATAACAATAGTAAAGTAAAAAATGTTAAAGAAATTGTTTCTACAGTTTCATGTCAGTAAATAGGTTGAGACATTGGATTACTGATGCTTCACAACATTAGATCAACAACACGTCAGTGAACAAGACTTCATTGAATTTGTAGGTTTACAAAAGACAATGTTGTTTTTTCAGTTTTGCTAGGACTGGTGGGGGTTTGGTAAGGCCCTATCAGTGGATGAATTATCTCATCCTAAGTGAGCTAATAAAGGGGGTGCTGGTAAGGCCCCTGATAGAGGTCTGGTAATGGTATGTGTATGCTGGTGCTGGGGGAGTTTGGTAAGGCCCTCAGAATGGGGCAGAGACTTTAAAAGGCCCTTTAGTGAGAGAGCATGGTAAGACCTCTGTATAGTACGAGTGAGGGAGTTTGGTAAGGCCCTCAGAATGTGTATTTGAGGATTTGGTAAGGCCCTCGGACTGTGATTACTGATGGGTTTTGGTAAGGCCCTGCTCTTGGATGTTCAGCTTTCTCCTCAGGGACCGTCACTACTCCAGACCAGTGTAGCGGCCAGGATGAGCCAGATGGCATTTTTCACAAATGGATCAGAGACTATTGTGTGGTATAATGGAACGAGGTGTGGTACTAGGTCTATATAGATACGAGGTTTGAAATCTGCCAAATGTCGGAGCCCCCTTTTTTTTTATCAATGTTGATCTCCCATAAAGCTTGTAAAATATCTCCAGAGATCAAAGCTGCCATCATAGAACATTCTACTACCATGCCAATGACAAATAAAAATCCTACCGCTAAAAGTTTAAGATGCGTTCGATTTCCCCGACGAGTGACATGCTGTTATCGGGTTATCTGCCGAGCTGTTGTCAGTTACAAAACCCTCATACCATGTTTTACTAATATGATAGAAATGTGTGAATTTTCCAAGAAATTCAACCTGTAAAAAAAAAGTCACATATTGGTACCCGATATATTAAGTTGCAATGATAACCGTACTTTAAGGAATATATAGGATTACTACTATCATTGATAAAAACTAGAGCTGGGTATTTAAAAGATGCAGTAAAAAGTGTAACGTAGAAGTCATTCATCGGGTGGAAGGAAGTCTGCTCCCATTTCCTTCGGCTTTTACCCAGAGAGCAGCCATCTCGGCCTCGCCTGCTCCTGGTCAGTATAACAATGCACTGTTTGTTTCCTTGGCCACATTGATAGTCATATCAATATCTCACGTCTGCCTTTCCCTTTCTCCATTTTTCTTCTCCAGCCGCCTACAAACACGCAGATGGGAAGAAAATCGACGGTAGGAGAGTGTTGGTGGATGTGGAACGAGGCCGCACTGTCAAAGGATGGCACCCTCGCCGGCTAGGTCAGCTGTTTCTCATTTACAGCTCAAATGTGTTTGTACAAATGGTGAACTCCTGTAAGGAACAACTCAGGGTGTCGGGTGTGTCACCCTAAGTGGTGTGGTTCATTCTTAGATCTGTTGTTTGTTTACATACATACTGGGGATCGACCGATATGGCTTTTTCAAGGCCGATACCGATTATTAGTAATCAAGGAGACCGATAACCGATATGTGGAACCGATATACATTTGCAGTCAAATCAGAAAATCTATAGTCAAAATGTAGAATAACACAAACTCCAACACAACTTCTTTGAAATGCATGTAAGCATATATTATGTTTAATGAACTTTTAAACATCTGACAACTGGTTTCCTCTCTGAGCCCTTTTCTTTAGTGCAGCCATCTGCAGTGAGTTAGAGAGAGACAATAAGTGGGGCAGCAGGCTGACATGCTTAGCTAACAACAATGCTTAATTTATTATATCTGTCTATCTAGCATAAAATCATAATAAGCTGCTAGCAACTGCAAAACACTAGTGCTTGCTAATGTTTTGCAAACTATTAAAAGTGAGGCTATCACAGTAGACCTAACGTTAGTCTCGTAGCCTCACTTCTAATATTTTGCTAAACATTTGCTAGATACATGTTGGCTAGCTAATGAGCTTCACATATCAACCTGAAAAACTGCGAGGCTCCACTCGCAGCCCCTCCTCCGCACCACAGTTACTCCGCTGCGAGACGCTTCACGCATCCCAACTCTGACTGACTTCCCGCGTCCCTGTGTAACTGGGAAGCTGATAGAATTGGATCATACGATCGTGGTGTTTTTACAGCTTCAGCATAGGGGACAGGGATGTTTATTGAACTTCGGCTTAACACATGTGGCTCTGCCGCTCAGCGCTGCTGCTTGCTTCAGTCTGTGTCTGCGTTCTTTCGCACCTGCCTGTAATCTGAGAAGGTTCCGCCTCTCTGGATTTGACCGATAATTGGTCAAATGCGGAATATCGGCCCCGATAATCGGCTTGGCCGATTATAGGTCGACCCCTAATACATACTCTACACCGGGGGTACTCAAATACGAATCTTAAAGGTCCAAAATAAATGTTTCAATAAGACAAAGGTCCGTTTATTACGGTCATTCAAACTTTTAAACAATTGCAACAAGATTCTTAACACGAGGTTGCAAAAACAAAAAGTCTCTGTATGCAGCAGTTTTCATTGTTGTTGTGTCTGTGCTCGACCCCTCAGTCGCAGTGTAAGAGCTGCGGTTATGAATAAAGGCAGCTGCACCCTCTTACATTCAGCATTCCCATTATTGCTTTATGAATGTCTTGCCCCCCCCCTTGTGTGTCCACTGAGGTTCCTCAGGCCCAACACATCTTCAACAAACTCCCATTTGCCTCATCATAACAACTCACAAACACCAGCAACTGAGCATTGTCAGTGTGTCAGTGGACTCACCCACAGCTCAGGAAAGGCACTGATCACAAAGCTGATGAATCAAATCACCGGCCAGTCTTTATGTTCTTCTGGTTGCTGTGGAATCTGAGAGGGGCTTTGCTTGATCTGACCTGTTATTTCCTCTTTGTGTTTGCCTTCAACATGGTCTCCATCACTTCAGTCATGCATTCTTTATACTTCAGTTATTATCCAGTGGAGAGTCCTTACCTGCTGGCCTAGTTAAATCAAAGTGGTTACTAGGGCTGCGCATCTTCACTGGTCTCACGATTCGATTCGATTACGATTACGATTATCCTGTCTTCGATTCGGTTCGATATCACGGTGCATCACGATTCATACCAATGCGTTGCATCCTCAATTTTCTATATTACTGCACATGGCTTATTTTTCATCAACGCATACATGCAGTAAATACATATGAACTATCTTTTTATTATTTAGAAAGTGCTTCAGGAATCAATAACATAAATGTCTTGACATTCATTTATAAACCAAAATAAATGAATTGTATAGGTCTAGCCTCCGTGTGTGAAGTTGTTCCATCCTCAAAAACAAAAAGCTAATGCTTCTGCAGTCTAGCTGCAGCTTCTAGCAACAGCCTTCTAAGGAAGGACACTGAATGTCCTGAATGAGGATCACACGCAGGACTTGAGTCTGAACACAGCAGACAACAGGAGTATTTACAACAGCTAGAAACAAAAATAGTGCATGTGGGTGCACACTCACATTCTCTGTCTCACTGTTACATAAATCCCATGAATGTATGAGATTAAATTAGCTTCATTATATCTCAGTGAATAATAAAGTTTCTATCGGGTCACTGTCAGCCTGTCACTCATTATTTTCAGGGAGGGGGCGGGGCTTGGAGGAACGGAGAGGAGACGGTGATCGCGGAAGCTTTTTTCCTCCTGCCTTCACAAACTGTACACACGTATATATCGTCTGAAAATTGCTAGAGGACATTCATACTCTGCAATCCAAGACTTAATGAAATCCACCAAATACCTGACATGATTGTAACGCGATTATTTCTGAAAAACATAAATCCTTGTCTGAGTCTCTGAGCCGCAGCGACACGGAGTGATTCAGAGCGGGTCCTGCTGCTGCTGGTTCTGGACTGGTGTTCTTGTGTTGGTGGATAAAGCAGACTGCTCCGTGTTGCTGTGCCGCTGTCACGTCTGCTCCCTGATCTCTGCGTCACCGACCGGTTTGATATTAAAGTGACAGAAAAAACGTTATAGTAAAGCCGCGGCCGGAAAATCAGGAAGCAACGTTACTACTCTATAACCGATTATCTTCCGTCACTGCATCGAGACCGAATCGTCCACGTCCGCATCGCAATGCATCGTAAAAACGATTATTTTCAACACCCCTAGTGGTTACCTTCTGTTGGCTGGGCAGTGTAGTTTTACACACCGTCTTATTTGACTTTCTCAGGACTTAAACTGGTTTTTGGGGGCAGACCCCCTCAAAGAAAACAATATATTTACACACGTAAGGTCATCATCTTAACAGTTGTGTATGCTCATCCGTGAGCAGAGCATCACGTTGACGTGTATTACAGCTGAATGTGGCGATTACCATTTTGTTCAGCAAAACGCCTCACAGATTGATTAAGATCAACAGCTTCAGTGCGTTTTGATTCCATGCTGAGTGCAGCCACACTGACTGTCTCTTCTCTGTCAGTGGAGACCACAAATACCTCATTCCTTCAGTGCTTGGGTCCGAATGCTTCTCGTTTTGCGCCGTAACGTTCAAATGAAATCGCCACCAATCATATGTCCACGCTCACGCCAGGACCGGGGGAGGGGTTACATGACGTGCATCTTGTGCTGCATTCACTTGCACTCGGACATTAGAGACTTTCTCTCATAAATGTTCGATGAGCCACAACTTTTCTTTCAAAAACAAAGCTACCAGCTGGGGTGGCAAGGCCTATTTTTAGGGTGTCAGTTGCCCCCCCGGTAGGTGAAACTAGGCTACTAACTACAGATGGAACTAGATGAGCTGTTAACTCTCGCTCTGAATAATCTCTCGCTCCGACTCAGACATGTTGAAAGAGACGAGACACACATTTTTCCCACCCGTATTCCGCGAAGACCTGTGCCTCTGATTCGCAGATCGTTTGGGGGGGAAAAAACGCTGACGGGATGCTGAATGTGATTGGACCAATGCGTTGACAGACACACACAGACAGTGGAACAGGACATGCAGAGCGCTGTTTGCAGTCTATGGACATAGCGGATCGTTTTGACTCGTGGCGATGTCTCGCAGATAACACAGATAATACATATGAAAAGTATAATTTGCTCAGTCCAGAGATAGTTGTGGTTCGGTGCGGATCGGAGTCCGGACTTTGAGGATGCCTGCTCTACACTATGAAGTTACATGTCTCAATGATTACCTCTTATTAACCTCGAGACACCTACGGCATAGATATTATTCACAGGCTCTTGTCACTCTCAGAAACTGCAGAGCAGCAGTGTAACATCAAGCTCTCACCATCACTGCTTCCTGTCCTGTTGCTCTTTCCAACCCCCTTCATAAACATGCTACATTTTATTAGCTTGGACATTTTGAGACTTAGTCAAAGCTAATTACAAGTCAGCACCTCCACGAGGATGACTCAAATGTTGTATGGCACATATTGGGTGTTTGCCGACAAAGCCAAGTGTGATGATTGACGCTATGGTCTCAAGTTGACACATATTCATCTTTTCCCTTTGCTTCCTTTAACTAGGCGGTGGATTGGGTGGCACGAGGAGAGGGGGAGCTGATGTCAACATCAAGCACTCAGGCCGAGATGATGCATCACGTTATGACGATCGGCCTATTGGCGGGTAAGTGCTTTCAAGAAAGATCTGTTTTAGTATCAAATGTATTGCTCTTTTTGTAAACCGGTCTTTCATTTGACCTTCTCTTAGTGATCGGGAGCGTGGGGAGCGTCCGGAGCGAGCGGAGCGAGGGGAGCGGAGGGAGCGCAGCCGGGAGCGTGACAGAGACAAGGACAAGGACAAGGACAGAGAACGCCGAAGGTCCCGTTCCCGCGAACGTCGTAGGCGTACCCGTTCTCGAGAGAGGGAGAGAGAAAGACCCGTTGGAGCAGTGGAGGATAGCATTGGTAGTACGCGGCGTCGAGAGCGAGAGAAGGAACGTGGCGCAGCAGGGGGAGAAGACAGCAGGAGTAGGGAGAGGAGTCGAGAACGGAAGAGAAGGAGCAGGAGCAGAGACCGTAAGAGGGAGAGGGGCAAAGGTCTGGAAGGGGAGGAGGTCAGTCAAGCAGACGGGGCTGCGGAGGGTGGGGAGCGGGTGCTGGAGGAACATGAGGGCGAGGTGGGTGAGGGCATGGAAGAGCGTAAAGAAAAGGAAAGGGACCGCAGGCGCAGCCACAGAGACAGAGACAGGCGCAGGGGAGACCGCGACAAAGACAGGGAGCACAAGAGGGAGCGGGGGGAGAGAGACAGGGGGGAGCGCAGAGAGGAGCGCCAAGGCTCCCTACGAGATGATGCGCTACCCCAAGATGACCTGGGCAATGAGGATGAGGGGGGAGCGCCTCCACACATGGATGAGTACAGTCAGGACGGGATGATCGACCAGCAGTCTGTGAAATCCGCTGATGGCTATGGGTCCAGTGAAAATGGCTACAAGATGGAGGCCCCGGGAGAGGAGTACTGAGATCTTCTTCCAGCAGGCTCCCGCTCATACATGTTCTCATACTATACTCTGAATTGGCCCTAACCCTAAAGGATGTCAGGGCTACTTCAGTTCAAGGCATCGAGCCACCTCACCTCCATCTTTCAGAATCTGTTGAAAAGTTCCTATTGTTGCACGCAGTTAGTCACTTCACTAATTGATCTCACTATAGTTGCAGCTCTCCTGCTTTGCCCAGCTAATCCGTGCCACTTAATGTTATCAGATTGTCTTGGCTGCAAACTGGTAGGTTTTTTCTTTTCACTTGGCTTGGGATGAAGTGTAAAAACACAAGCTATACTTTTTAGATGGGTAGATTGTGTTGTCTTTTATTTCTGAATCATTAAGCAGTTAGATTGTATGCTCATTTGAAACTAAGTGGCAAATCTCTCCAATGTTTATGATATTGAAGGAAATATAGTACTCTGTGACAATTGAGGGCTGTTCTGTTTATTCATTCTGGAATAAAGTTTTTTTTAAATTATGTCTTCTGCTTGTATGTTAGATTTGCATAGTCATTTTAATAAATGTGTGGCTTAAAGCCAGAGCTCCTTATTGTGACTTAACTGCTTTTTTCAATCTTTAAAGAAACCATTTCAATCATCTAAATGCAGTATAAAAGTAAGCTGGCATACTGTACTTGAACATGTAACATTATGTTCACAATTGATTTGAACGGCATCAATAATGTTCTGTGGAACAACTGGTGTGGACATTTGTATTACAATATGACATGTAGTTATTTGGCTCGGCTTTACATGCGCGCAGTTGAAGCGCGCTCCTGGTTCTTCCAGAAGATGCTGAGCTGCTCGATATACAGCCCGCAGTGAGCACAGGACGCGGAGCCTCGCCCTGCTACCGACCCTCGCATGCTTTCTTCGAAGATGGAATACGCATATCTGTGAACCAGTTTATGCTCAAATACGGAGTGTTAGACAGGCAGCCTGGACAGGAGGAGACCAGAATGATGTCCTCTTACTATCACCCTGCCAAGGAAGCGGACATGGCGGCCATGACAGAGCCGCTCTGCCTGGAGAGAGGTAACGTCCACTCTGCATTGGGCTGGCGAACAGAACTGTAGATTACAAAAACACCGCAGCCTTTTCAAAGATGACAGCGATGCACAGTTGGTTCTTTGACTACAATGACAATGAAGGCGTTTGTAATCGGCCGTTATTTCTTGGTTATCAAGTTATTCACATTAGTACATGTGCCGCGTTTATTCCTAGACATGTTTGAAGCACGAGCAATAACTCGGGCACTCGCACGTTTCTTTCTTTTCATTAACTGCAATATCCTTTCACATAATGCCAATGGATAAAAGACAACCTTTAGTGCAAACGTGCTTCATTGCCCAGTTTGCTATATAAACATCGAATGACTAAATCTGATCGTGCTTGTTTCTGACAGTAGTCCGCGCGGTGCAGCGCGTGCACCTCTGGTTAAAGCTATGACGCGGGTGCAGCCAGATTAGGTGCGGTCAAGCCTAAAACAGTCTCATCAACATTACATTTTAATGGCTGTTATTCAGGCGCATTTCCGCCACTGTGATTACAAATGCGTTATTTAAATCATAACGAGAACCAGTGTCTATTCGCACTCTGTTGATAATAAGAGTGGTAAAGGAATACATCCTTAGCATTTTAACATTTTTGGTTCCTTCTCTCTAAAGTCAATGTTTTTTGAACGCGTTCAAGGTCACAGAGCAGAGGATGCCAAATGCTCTTGCTGCTACACCTACATATGTTTGTACCGGTTTGAAGAGACTCCCAAGGTGTAAGGATAAACAAACTTCAAATGTTTCCCTCTCTCCACCTATTTGAAAACCAGTGTCAAAATAGAGCGGATACGATTTATACTCTGACGTCAATAATAATTGTTTGGTCCGTCGGAGCAAGCCATACAGTGGTCATGGTAACCCCTGCCCAATTTGCCAATGAACATCAGGCATACACCATATAATATCCAGGACCATCGGCGATTGTGTCACAAAATGGGAAGCTCAACCCTGCACAGCTGGATATCCCTTTTAACTGAGACAAAGAATGGGTCCATACCAACTCTCAGTGACTCCACAACCAACTTCAAAGCTGTACGTTTTGCCATTACTGTGCGAGTTTTACTGTTTTACTGTGCATTTAGCTGACTTCGTTAAAGCTCACCTATTATTCTATATTTTAACAATATATTATAGGGCCATATCCAGTGGCACACATGTACAAAAGTGGTGGGGCACAAACACGTAGATGTTTATATAAGCTTCTGCCAAGGGTGTAACTTTGGTTTGAGAAGTGGCGGGGCACAAAACAGGGGGTCCTTCGCAATGAAACATTTTCTCAATTTAATTGCATTTCCTCCCTCCCTACAAACATATTAGGGACTATGGTGTTAACAAATCCAAGGAAAATGTGTAGTGTATATAATGAGTGTGCACACTTATCTAGTATCCTATCCATGTGAACCCGTTTTATTTGTGATGACCTCACACCCTGCCGGTGGGTCCGGGGGCATGCACCCCGGGAAGATGTTTTCTTTAAATTGAAGTTAAAAGCATCAATCTGGTGCACTTTGAGGGCAACATTAAGAGATTTATGGATACAGCTCTCAACACTCATATGAAACAGAACTGTATATATTTCAATAATCAAAATATGCTCACAAGCAATAACAAATCATTGATAAACTCCTCTCTCCTATCTTTATCTTACCTAGTCTGCATTCTTTCTTTTTATTTATGCATATTTTACTAATTACTCCCCTTTCAAACTGTGTTTTTTGTTTTGTACTGACCTATAGTACACATTGGAAGGATTTCTTAAAGGTGGGGTAGATAATTTTGGAGAAACCAGCTCGAGTGCGCTAGAATTTGAAAATACACAACCGGAAAAAAATCTGCCACTCCTCCAACACTCACACACAGATGCTCCTCCGTGACGATGACCACTTGCGTACAAAAATAATAATAAACACATTTAAAAAGTGGGGAGGACACAAATGGGATTCTGAAAAGTGGGTAGGGACATGTCCCTCTGTCCCTAGTGAAAATTACGCCCATGGCTTCTGCAGTGACGTGCAGTGAGGTTCATGGCTGGAGGCACTGACTCTTCAGGTTTACTGATGTACTGAATATTATATTTTGACCTAAATCAAAATATAATATTATTTTCAAAAGCTTTTTTTGTCTGATGCTTCAATTAATTTTAAACAGACAGTTCAACAGAAGGATACCCAAAATCATTAAATTATCATTTAAATATTGAATTGTTCTCTCTTAGTAAGATCCCATTTTCAATAAAATACCTTATCTTGACTTGAAGATGAAGTCCATTTGCCTATCCTTCTGGACAAAAATCTCTATTACTTTTTTGTAAAAGTCCTCCTTATCTTCTTGTAGTTTAAAAAGTCTATCAGTTATAAAAGTAGGGTAGACATGTGGATATTTTCCGGCTTAACAAAACGTGCATTTATCTAACAGGTTTGTTTCCCACAGATCTTATTTTGAGCTATTTTCTAAAATCCCATGGAGAAATCTCATTGCTTTTTTGTGGAGAGAAGCCATGCGCAGCTTACTTCCGGGTTTTAGGACGCGTCTCTCTCGTCTCCTCTTCACACACCACACTTTTCGCGGCACACGTACTTACAGCCCAATCAGCTCTGAATTATGTGAGATGACGAATGGTGGGGATGGCAGCACGTTGCCCCTATGGTCATTATTTTTTTGCCACACACATTAAATAGGACAATACTCTGAGCATGCGCAGTGTAGTTTTTACAGTCACCGTTCACTCAGACAGGGAGAGGGAGGGGCAGGATCGGGTTTTGTCCCACATGGCTCTAAACAGCTCAATAGGCACACACTGTAGACACAGTGTGTAATTAGAACAGACTAAAACAGCAATGAGACGAATCAGATGATTAAACATGATCGTAACATATATTTTAAGATGTATGTTTTTTGTAAGGCAAGGCCAGTTTATTTATATAGCACCTTTCAACACAAGGCAATTCAAGGTGCTTTACAAAAATGAAAGATATTCAAACAAAGGCATTTAAAAACAGTCATTAAAAAGAACAAATAATAAAAGAAACATTAAAAGAAAAAATACATGAATAAAAAGTTACAGTGCGGTTTAAGATATAGTATATTTAAGAATAGTACACACAGAAGTTCCACTTTACTGATGCCTTTCTCCGAACATGAGCTGTGTACGCTTGTATGGCACATAGATAGGTGTAAATCTCGCGCCAGGCCGTACCCATATCCGCAGCAGGTCTCCAAGGTGAACAGCCTCTGGCATGTTAGATCAAGGTATGTAAGGGGAGCAGCATACACAGAGAAAATCAGCGAGGACAACGTCCCCAGACACTGATTCCCTTGTAATTATTATTTTAATACTTTCTGCTGACACTAGGTGGGGCTGTGCCCCTAATGACCAGTCGCCACTGGCCATATCTATAAAACACATGTCTAAAGGCGTAAAGCCAGCCCACATTTGAGTAATGTCGTCATTTCGGCAGTAAATCTGGATCAGCTCCGTTGTTCCCCGTTTTTAGAGATTTGGGTACGGAGGAAAAGAGAGAGGGTTTTATTTTCGGATACTTTGTGAGTCACCACACACCAGGGACACATTTATGTATAAAAGACATCAACAAGTGCATTTTGTATAATAAGTGACCTTTAAGTTGAGAGCTACTGTGCTGTCAGGATTCAGATGGACTTACTGAAATATTAGGGTTATTCCTGAATTTGAGGAAATGTTCTGTACCAATTCAAATTCAAAACCTTTACTTATCCAGGTGAAATCCCATTGAGATCAATGATCTCTTTTTCAAGGGAGACCTGCAGCAGTAGGTTCCACAAGAAGACATAAAACATAAACAACAGAACAACAAAAGGACATCAGACAGCAACATGTACAGGGATTACAATTTACATATCTAACCACATGTACAGGAACCAACAGCATCTGAGTGAGTAGCATCCAACCGAGCTTTAAAAACATGTCGTGGTACCAGATTGGTAATGTTCCATTATTTTTGCAGACTGTTCCAAGTTAGTGGAGCTGCACATCTAAAAGCTTTCTTCCCTGAGACAGTCCTAGCACTTGGCACATTTAATAAAACCACAGCATGCGATCTCAGGCAATACGTACTTTCAATTCGCCGAGAGATCAGAGAGCAGATATAAGATGGTAGTTTACCCAACATACCAGTGACTGAGCCTCCGTACAGGAAGTGATGGCATAACCGCCTTTGTATACAGGGTACAGTGATGCGTAAGTGCTTTACAGTCTGTCACACATCTCAGTGCGCTGTGATACGCAGCATCTAACTTGCTCAGGTAATTGGCAGGTGCATTCATATAGACCAGATCCCCAGAGTCCAGCACAGGTCAAAAGGTCACAGTGACTTGCCTTTTTGCCACCTATGCAATTCCAAATATCCATGCCCACATGTTAAAACATGCACTTGTTTTGCTAAATATACTTTCCCTTTGACAATGTGAAATTCAAGTAGCAGAAAAAAGGGTTTAAAAATATTATTTGAATTATTTGGAATTTCTGAAATGGCTCTCGTGTACCACCTAAAAAGAGGCCTTAATTCTTGTCCATCCTTCTTGGTGAACAACTTGCATGTTAAATAAAACATTTAAAACAGGATTTCATTTGTTTTCTTTGCTATTATCTGGTTGAGACCGTATATGTCTCTTGTAATGGTAGAATAAATCATAAACATATTTTAAAAAACAGGAATTGAATTGATGGCTACTGCCATGGGTAGACTATATGTAAGTCCTCTCTTTTATTTTCATATTTTTCTATTCTCTCAGTCGATGACGAGTGTGGCAGTCAAACAAATGCAACCCTGTTCCTCCTATTATCAGGATAAGATCAGCTTGTTTCAAAGTGATCTTTCTTTTGTGTGTCCTTGTCTTGAAAGCAGTAGTAAACAATCTGCAGCTAGCAATAATTCCTGAGGTGAAAGCTAACATGGCATTGATTTGCAAACCTGTTACTATATCCTGGTGACAGTTCAGTTACAGGGTTGCATTTCCTGAAAAGGAAAATCCAGAAAATTATAAAATAAAGAGTTTAAAAGTTTCTTTCAGTCGTTTTCTCTAAATTCTCCAATTCCAGAATGATCCAATAGTGGCTGTTAGCCCCCAGTTGCATTGCATTCCAGTACAACATGCCCCTCCACGTCTCATGGGCACACGTGGTCATTATTTGAACCTCTCAATAAGTTTACGATGTTTCTTATTCCTCTTACTCACATCATGTTTACACTGTTGACATAACTTCACATGCACTCTATTTGCATACAGTGTGACGAGCACAGTGTAATGTAACCGTGAACCTGCTGTTCCGCAGGTGAGAGGCCTGACGCTCCGGTGGAAGCAGCACCCTGTCAGGCTCCAGCTGACACCTCTTCAGAATCATGCATTCGCACCATTTATATTGAAAGATATTGTCTTTGAATAAACTGTTTTATTTTGAAGGAGGGTTTTGTCATGTTTTCCTTTTAGAATGAATGATCTTGTAGGATTCCTTAAATATAACATGTTACATGTTATACATGTGATTCACCCAGTGCACTCCACACTGGGCGAATCACTTCTGGGATCCTACTTTTGCCCGCCGAGTGGATTTAGCACGAGAGGGAGCAACTCTTGCAGAGATAAAGAGTCGGAAGTGTGGTCCCAGCTCTCCTCTCGCCGCCCTTCTCGCCGCTCCTCACACCGCTCCTCTTGCCGCTCCTCTTGCCGCTCCTCTTGCCGCTCCTCTTGCCGCTCCTCTTGCCGCTCCTCTTGCCGCTCCTCACACCGCGTATCGCCGCTCCTCACACCGCGTATCGCCGCTCCTCTTGCCGCTCCTCTTGCTGCTCCTCTCGCCGCTCCTCACACCGCGTATCGCCGCTCCTCACACCGCGTATCGCCGCTCCTCACACCGCGTATCGCCGCTCCTCTTGCCGCTCCTCTTGCTGCTCCTCTCGCCACTCCTCACACCGCGTATCGCCGCTCCTCTCCGCGCCTGTGCTACCGGCGGAGATGTAAAGTGGATTAAATAGCCGGTGTAACGCGGTGGGATTACCTTCTCTACTCTGCTGTGCTGCTGTAGCTGAGGCCTGCTCCACCTTGCTCCGGGAACAGCGTGGATACTGTTGTGCTGGACTGGGAGAATGGCGGGCGTCGTGTTTCTGCTGTGCCTTTTCTTGGCTGTGCTGGACAAGGAGAGGATCGCTAGTCGTCCTGAACAATCTACTGGATTCGGGTATGTTCTGCCGCCCGCAGTGGACATCCCTTGTACAGTTTCGGAGGTGTTGCACAAACAATTGCTGGTTGCATTGTCGCGGACATTCATTTCGGAAAATGTTTGTCTTTCTCACATGCCTGCCACGATGGTCCTTCAGAATTGTTTTTTAAACTCTAATCTCACTTTCGCGAAGTTTGCTGGTGACTCTAGTACAGCTGACAATGTATGTGTGTTGATTAAGGGGAAAAGGTGCTTGGTATTTTTATTGTTGTTACTATCAGGAAATGTACAGCCAAATCCAGGTCCACCGACCAGTATTGGTCAAATAGCTACTCCTGCTGATTTTATATCTAGATCTGGGCTAGGTTTAATTCATTTAAATGTGCGTAGTCTGTTACCTAAATTAGATTTTGTCCGTATTTGGGCGAGTTCGACTGATGCTGATGTCATTGTCTTGTCAGAAACGTGGCTAGATGAAATCCATTTTGGCCTCTGACATTTACATAAATGGTTACAGTGTATATCGTACTGACCGGCCTAAAAAAGGTGGTGGCGTTGCCATTTATGTGAAAAATAAGTTTTGTGTAACTAATATGGTTTCCAAATCTGTTAGTAAACAGCTAGAATGTTTAGCCGTGAATATTGAGGTAACAAAGGGTCAACAGGTCATGGTGGTGGGCTGCTACAGGGCCCCTCGGCTGTCAAGGACTCTTTATCGTCATTGGCAAAACTGTTATCACAACTTTCCTACAAGGAAATAGTGCTGCTTGGTGATTTTAATTGGGACTGGTTAACTTCTGTGTCAGAGGACTTTAAAAACCTGTGTACCTCATTGAATTTTACCCAGATTATAGACAGTCCTACTCGCCCAAATATTAAGTCCCCAAATAAATCCTCCTTAATTGATCTAATTTTAACAAATGTTCCACATAAATACTCATCTGTGGGAGTATTTGCTAATGATGTGAGTGACCACTGTGTTGTAGCCACAATTAGGGACACTAAGGTCCAAAAGGTTAAACCACGTGTCATCACAAAGAGAGACAACAAAACACTTTGTGGAGCAGGGTTTTTTACATGATCTGTTTGATTTTGATTGGGGTAGAATCAATCTGTGTGCTGATGTAGAAACTGCATGGTCTTATTTTTATCTTGGTTTTATGAAAATTATAGATAGACATGCACCTCTGCGTACATTTAGAGTGAAGGGACGAAACAATCCCTGGTTTTCTGCTGAGCTGTCCAGTCTCCTTCATGAGAGAAATAATGCTTGGGCTAAGGCTAGGAAATCAGGCTCAGAGGTAGAATGGCTACGTTTTAGGCAGCTAAGAAATAGCTTCACATCTCAAATAAAAAGTGCTAAATCAAAGTACTATTTGTCGGTTACCACAGAAAACCTGAATAATCCTAGGACATTTTGGAAAGCCATAAAATCGATTTCCACTGGTAATATCCCAAATGAGCTACCTCCGTGCCTTACCACAGCATCTGGCATTATATCAGACAGGGCTACTATGCTAAATTGCTTTAATGAGCATTTTGTGTCTTGTGGCTCTCTGTTTGGCTGTGTGGCTCCTGTGAACGCTCCAATCCTTGACTCTGAACAATGTGGTCTGGAAAACCCTTTCAGTTTTACTCCTTTAACTATTGGTATTGTTCATGAAGCATTATCCAAGTTAGATCCTAGGAAACCAGCTGGCCCGGACAACGTAGAACCTTTCTTTTTAAAGATAGCTGCAGATTTTATTGCTCCACCTTTTACTTCTCTTTTTAACCTCTCCCTCAGCACGAACACAATTCCAAAAGTATGGAAAGTCTGCGTATGTCTTGCCTTTACTGAAAGGAGGGGAGGCAACTATTTTAAATAACTATAGGCCAATCTCTAAATTGTCAGTTCTGGCTAAGGTGCTCGAACGCCTTGTGAGTGAACAAGTAAAGGAGTTTTTATGTATAAATGATATCCTGTCTAAACATCAGTCAGGATTCAGAAAGAAACACAGCACCATCACTGCCACAATGAAAGTGGTAAATGACATTACTACTATTTTAGATAATAAGCAGAGTTGTGCAGCTCTGTTTATTGAGCTTTCCAAAGCGTTTGACACCGTTGTTCATCGCATTTTAAAGCAGAGGCTACTCAGTATTGGCATATCCAGCCATGCAGTGGGTGGTTTGTAAACTACCTATCTGAAAGGTCCCAATGTGTTCATTTTGATGGACTGTCTTCTGAGTGGTTAAACATTTCTAATGGTGTACCACAAGGTTCTGTTTTAGGACCACTTTTATTCTCCATATATATTAACAGTGTAGGTGATAATGTGGATGAAGCTACTTTACATTTTTATGCGGATGATACTGTGATGTACTGTGCAGGTCCCTCCATTAAAGAGGCTGTTGTTAAATTACAGGCTGTTTTTAACACTATTCAGACTCAGCTCTCTGAATTAAAGCTTCTTTTAAATGTGGATAAAACCAAGGTAATGCTCTTTTCTAAAGCTAAAAAGACACCAGAGCCTGTTTTAGATATTGTAACTACGCAAGGAACAAAACTTGAAGTTGTTGCCTGTTACAAATACCTTTGTATCTGGCTTGGTATCTGGTGTCTCTCTTTTAAACTTCATGTCAATAACCTGCTTAAAAAACTGAGGGTTAGGCTAGGTTTCTTTTACAGGAACAAGTCCTGTTTCTCGCTTGAGGCCAGGAAAAGGCTAGTCACTGTGACCTTTTTACCTGTGCTGGACTATGGTGATTTGTTGTATATGAATGCACCTGCCAATTACCTGAGCAAATTGGATGCTGCGTATCACAGTGCTCTGAGATTTGTCACAAATTGTAAAGCGCTTACACATCACTGTACACTGTATACCAAGGCAGGTTTACCATCACTCTCTGTACGGAGGCTCAGTCACTGGTACACGTCTATCTGTAAAGCTTTGTTGGGTAAACTCCCGTATTATATCTGCTCTCTAATAACACAGAGAGTTGCAAGCAGCTATTGTCTGAGGTCACATGATGTGGTCTTGTTAGACGTGCCAAGAGCAAGGACTGTCTTAGGGAAGACAGCTTTTATGTGCGCAGCTCCACTTGCTTGGAACAATCTTCAGCAAGAATTGAAACTGGGCAATCTCATTCCTCTGCATGTTTTTAAAGCTAGGGTAAATGAAATGCCTGCTGATACAATGGGCACTTGTAAATGTCTATAACTATGTATCCTGTAAATATAATGTATAATGTCCTTTATTGTTTTATGTTTCATGTGGAACCTATATGCTGCAGGTCTCCCTTGAAAAAGAGATCTATGATCTCAATGGGACTAATCTGGATAAATAAAGGTTTGAAATGAAATGAAAATGTGACGGCACTGTTTTAACAGGCGATGTACAAAGTGCATGGTCCTGCTCTGATGACATCCTGACTCAATGTACTAATTGTATTCCCTAATGACAGGTAGTACAGACTAATGTGTGTGGTCCACAGTGTTGACAGGTTACAGCACGAGTTACACAGCGCTGTTTAAAGCGTTTCAATAGGCCGTCAAGCAGGTCACATGCAGCTTGGAGAACACAGCACACATGACTGAGAGAGCAGACCTGAGAGTCTGAAGCACAGAGACCTGAGAGTCTGGAGCACAGAGACCTGAGAGTCTGGAGCACAGAGACCTGAGAGTCTGAACCTTTTTACCTGTGCTGTGACTATGGGGTGCTGTGCTGTGACTATGCTGTGACTATGGGGATCTGGTCTATATGAAGCGAGTTTGGCTACAATTCTTGTAATAGGTGCTATACAAATATAAAGAGACCTGAGAGACCACAGAGACCTGAGAGTCTGGAGCACAGAGACCTGAGAGTCTGGAGCACAGAGACAGTCTGCCAGCAGCCGGAACTTTCATTATGCAGCTGGTGCAAATAAGATCCACTTTCATAAAGAACAGTCTGTTCCAGCGTGTTGCTGACTCTACAGTACCACTACTTCTGTTAGAACTTTAAGATCCACTTTCATAAAGAACACAGTCTGTTCCAGCGTGTTGCTGACTCTACAGTACCACTACTCAGTGTTGTAGTCAAGTCACCAATTCACGAGTCCAAGTCACCCTCGAGTCACTACTCTTCGAGTCCGAGTCCAAGTCCGAGTCACCAAGGGAGAGTCGTAGTCGAGTCCGAGTCCAAGTCCGAGTCACCCAAGGAGTGTCCAAGTCGAGTCCGAGTCCGAGTCATCATTACCTGTGTTCGAGTCCGAGTCACTTAAGAAGAGTCCAAGTCAAGTCCGAGTCACAAGTCTTCATGTATTAATCTTCGTGGATATATGTTTTGAAATGTAGCTGCTCCTCTATATTGCTGTTATCCTGTCTATTGAACTGCTGTGAAGCGAGTTTGGCTACAATTCTTGTAATAGGTGCTATACAAATATAAAGCTTATTTCTAATATTAATATTATTATTATATATAAATAAACTATATTTAAAATGAGTTACCTTTTAGAGAAGTGATTATATTTGTATGCCAATATTTTCCTATGGTAAAGTTTTCGTTTTGCACTTTTATTTTGATAGTAATAAGATTGGGACTCTTATTTTGAAGGAACTCTTACGGGTTAAATCAGTTTACGATAAAGATTTATCCCCAGAAAGCACATGGCTACTTAACATGCAAAATGACGTCATTCTGCATGTTAAGTATGTGCTTTCGTTATCGGCTGAATCTTTATTTATTGATTAGATCACGTTACTCTGATGATGGTGTTCAAGACAGCCTATATGTCTGAACTCGATCCTTAGAGTAATGTGTTACGGAGCCTTCTCTTCTATATTGTTTCCACATAACGAGCATTTTGCGCTGCTCTTTTCCAATGTGGAAAGCAGAATGTGTGAAAGCATACAGCACGATGCGGGGTGTGTCTGTAGACATCTCTAGACTGGAACAGCGGGGCCCAGTACGT